>CM026068.1:3787500-4382500 GCA_014839685.1 Anableps anableps | reverse complement strand
TACTAGAAAAAGTTGTTTTGATGAGAGCAAAGCTTCGATAGACGTGAACAGATCGTCCAGTTCGTGATTCTTTCTTCGAAACAGACTCAATCATTTGCTCGTTTCAAAGTCCGATAATCATCTGATGCTGATGTGTTAAGAGATTAAACACGTCCTATTTGCAAAACCAATACCAAAGTATAACTTTACAAGATACTCAACATTCCTCATTTTAATTTTTCATGAAGGAGTTATCATTAAATTACTACTTAATTCTACTAATATTATGAATTTTTTCTGGTAGTATTATGAGTTTATCCTCATATTATTTCAACTTGATTCTCATACAATTATGACTTCCTGTTGTTCTACTGTATTCTAATATTATTGTGACTTTATTCTCTTAATATTAAGATTTTTTTTCTTGTATTATTTCGACTTTATTCTCATAAAATGATGACTTTTTGTCGTACGACTTTATTCTAGTATTACTGTGACTTACAACCTTTTTCTTGTATTTTTGTTTTAGCCTGGCCCTAATACTCCATCGTAGTATAGTGTTCCTGAAGCTGACACCCCCAAATTAAATGCAGACCAACCAATCACCTTAAGACATCAGCTAATTAGTAACCAGAGTCCATCTGAGTATATTTATATCTTAGAATCAGTGCCACTGTTCCGTTTCTGGTCTCAAACAGCACCATAAAGACCAAGGAGAAGCAGCAAAGATGCCCCTGATAATTCTGGAGGAGGAGCTGCAGGGATCTGAAGCTCAGGAGGGAGAATGAGATGACACAACATCTCCAAACGAGATGGCGTGATCTCCAAACTGGCCTTCATGGAACACATACCACACATGTATCCTCCCCCTTCACAGTTATGCACTACTTCGTGTTGGTCAAAAATCCCAATAAAATAAAATAAAATAAAGTCCGCTGTTCTAATGTAGGGATACCTTTAAAAAGCACTGTAGGTGGGTTCATTAGCAGTTCAGAGACTCCCACTTATTGCAAAGCATTTGCGTTTAACAGAAAGCTGCTTTCTATGTCCTCCTTACCCTCATTTTTTCTGTTTCTGCTTCTTTAGCGAGTTCATCGACCATCTCGATTAGACCACCCACAATCTTCTGAAACTGGCCAATTTCTGCACAGACACATGTTAGGACACCCCGTTAGGTCTGTTTATGTTAGAAAGAGAGAAGTATGCATGGAATCAACACAGACTTAAAATCAGAAAAAATGACAATCATATGCTTACTGTCCACAAACTCTTTGCACTCTTCCTTCAACTCCGAAGTCTTCTGGCTGACATCAGGCTCAAGGACCCGCAGCTTATTGAGCTCATCAAAATAAAAGCCTGCCTCAGCTAAAGGGTCTTTTGCCATGGCCACAGGGCCTGTTACACACCACACAACCAGAATGAGTGAAGAAGAGAAACGCACAGTTTGTGTATGAATAAAGAACACACAAAAATGGCAGTGCTATTGCTTTTTTATCCTTTACAGCATTTTAGATGGGGTCCCATGTAGTAACTAAACAAGGTAACCTTGACCTGGCTGCCAAAGAAATTGAAACCACATTAATTTGTTTGTTTGTTTTTAAGTAAACATTTCTCCCAGTTGAGGTGGTTCATATTCCCAGAATGAGATGTACGGGGTTTCCTTCCATATCAAAAGAGCTACGGAGAGGGATGTCACAGATTTCCTCCTGAATCTGTTACACATCCAACTCGATCTCAGATCTAGAATGACTGGATGAATTTAACACACAAAGTCTGTGTGTCAAATATCGAAGCCCTATTGCATTGACCAGTACAAATTTTCAACCAGGACCCAACTGAGGTGGTCTAAATACATAAAAAGCTTTTAAAATTATTTTTTTCTTCCACACAGTTGATCCACAATTAAGTTGGTTTTAAAGGATCTGTCAGTATTGCAGAATGAATCAGATCATTTATGGCCATTTTTAGTATTTTGGTTTTTGAGCTATAGTTGACCCATGGTCGCCCAAATCCCCTCAGAGCGGTGAACAATCAGACACCGTATGGGACGCTAACCTTAGCGTCTTAGTCTACGACTGCAGGTAGGCTCGCCAGACAGCTTATTGAACAGTTTAATGCAATCTACTGAACCTGTTGATAAGACACGCTGTGACAGCGTCTGTTTCCAAAGGTAAATATAATGAACAGGTGTAGAAGTTGACTGACCAATGATACGCCAGACAAAAGATTCTGGTAATTACTAATTATTTACATGAGCGAGTCTCCTAATAATATTTCACTAAATTCAGTTTGTACATTCCTTCGTGTGCCTGCCTTCCTTTACATCGACACAGAAATATATTAACATTTAGAAACTGCTGTTTCTACTCAAGCTGTTAGAGTTCTGCTTCCCCTCTTTGCTAGAACTTCTTAGCTAGTTGATTCAAGTTCGCTAGCTAGCTACATTAAGCTAACCGTGAACAACAGCGATAGGACTCGGGGGGAAATTACTTTTCTTATTTAAACATATTTGACTTCATTCGGTAGTGCAGCTAAATTAGTCTCTAGCAACCAGTCTGATGGACGTAATTCTACGTATTTTACCTGTTTGTACCGTTATTGTTGGGAGCGAGCAGTTTCCTTATGTTGTGATGTGGCAGGGCAAGTTGTCCAGCAAATAAGCCCCACCTCCGGTCGCTGCCTAGGAAACCAAATGCTGTACTGTTGTGGGAGGGGCGAGGGAGAGAAGTACTGATGCTGCGTTCCAGTTGTACTCGGAACTGGGATACTCCGATTTCCCAATCGGAAAAATTAAATGAAACATACTTTCAAGTCAGATTTCCCACTGGGAAACAGGGACCAACTCTGACTACCCCCAGTTACGACTTGTAAGGGTGATTTCTCGTTTTAATATGGCTGCTCCTCGCATCAACAGTAGTAAGATGTTTATTTTGCAAGACACACACATTAGAGTATGCCTAAAATCAATGTTACATGCAGCACCCGAAACTAGAAACTAAACAAATTAAGAGTAGTGTTTGCTTATGGAAAGTAACGCTTAAAACTATGTTTGTAAGAGGTACAACAGACTTTATAGGCGTCGCCATGGTGAAATTCCAACTTCTTAACTCGAACGCTATTACCTCAGGTCTGACGTCAAACCCAGCTCTAAGTTCCGACTTCCGATGTAACTGGAACGCAGCATAAATGTCATTCCTATTTGTTCACACAGATGACATAGATAAAGGAAACAGAAATTAACTAATTAGGCTGCTGGACTGAAATATAGATAGTCACCTATTCAGGCAGAATTTAACAGAATATGTGGCCCCCTTATTTTAAAAGCCTAATTTCTCATGTTTTATTCAAGTATAAATACCTCTACTTTGATATTTCTATAATACGGTTACATTTTCTGATAGCAGTTATCAGAATATGTGACTGCCTGCATGCAACTTCAACTTCCTACCAACCACCTCTGGAGTAACAAAATTGGATGGCCACAGAAATTGGCATAAGAGATTATTCTGCTTGAGGTTTCATAAAAGGGAGTTGTTCCTTTCCACTGTCACCACATGCTGGTTGACTGCATTGTATTAGACCAAGAATTAAATTGGAATCTATATCAATATATTTGAATGTGTGTAAGTTATTGGATTGCATTTGATTTATTTAATTATACACATCATAATTATTTGTTTCTTTTGTAAAGTGTATTGAGGTGACATTTGTTGTGAATTGGTACTAACTATTAAAATAAACTATGAAAGAATATGAAAGAAATGTACAATAATATATTTAATTTCCCTTTGGGATAAATAAAGTATTTTTGAATTGAACTGAATTTGATATAAAAGTTTGTATGAAGAAGAGTAAAAAAAAAAAAAAACGTGAGATATCAGCTGAAAACTGATTGCAAAGCCTGATGCTGACAGCTGGGAGCAGCGTTTTATCTTACAGAATATAAATCTTAAGTTTATCAGAAGAAAAAGGTGCTACTGTAAGTGCAAACTATAGAGATAGACTTTATGGTTATTTTAAGTGAGATGGATGTGTTGGATCTGTTCCTTTTAAAGAGTTGTTGAAAAGACTCGATCAACACTGCCTTACGTTTGTGCTGCTAAAATTTTCCTGCACAAGCATAGAACAAACATAGAACAAATGTTTAATACCTATTTTGTTTGATTTGGGAATGTGGAGAGGACGGTTAAACTTTTGACCTTTAAACTTTTATTAATATCTTCAAAACAAAAGCAGCACAAACAAAAAATTTTAGCAGCACAAACCAGCACAAAGACAACTGGGTACTATTATATGATATTTGCATAGTAATAATGCATGATAATAAACACTACACTTGTACTGTCCATTACTCCTTTGGTGTTCCAGATATAAAATAAAGGTTTGTTTGCTTCTTTTATTTGGAATCTTGGACACGTATAGACGGTAATAAAGAGCACTGAGAGCAAGCACAATAGGTACAAAACTTTTATTATGCAAAGCAGAAATCAAGACCCTCATCAGGGAACATGGAAAGTATAGCAAGAATTCTAGGAGATTAATTAAAGCACCATTTTAACTTTCAACATTTTCTTTGTAAAAGTCCTGCTGTTCCTGCTGGAACAAAAAACAGTCAAAGATGTTATTATGAAGTACTGGGTACAGCATAGAAACAGTTAATGAGCGTAATGATTAAAGTTACTTTAAATATTTTTGGCCTCAAACGATGGTTAGTTTAACTATCAAACGCTTAAAAAAGACAGGCTTATGGTAGAGTTTGGTTTTTGTAATTATTAGTATCCCACACTCCAGTCCAGTAGGTGGCGGTGAAGCACCTATTCGCTGTGTTCCTATCACGAAAGAAAAAAAAATAATAATAACAGAAGAAGAAGTCGAAGAAGTTAGCGCATAACATTTACAGGATTTTGACTTCTAAATATTCCCTGAAAGCTGTAAAAATAATCCTGAGTGGACGGAAAGTACTGGGAGACTGTGATGTGTTTAAGGTAAACTGAGATTCGCTGCTGAATCTGCAAACGACTAGCCACGTTTTCCTTAATTATTTAACTAGAATAAAAACTAGAGAAAAAATATATGCGGAAGACCACAGAACCTTCGTTGGTTTTAGCGTAGCTTCTGCCTACTTGGGGTGTGTTCAGTAACCAACAGATCCAGGTGTTTTATTACATTTTCAGTTGCTGGGATGTATGTGGTCTGCTGCTTTAGCTGTGTAGCTAACCTTTAGCAGGAGAAGCTAAAGTTAGCAAAACACCAAGAGAAGTGTAAACGGAAAGGAAGAAAAAAAATTTAGTGGAAACACGTCGACTAATTCAGCACAGTTCACGACAGTTTTCGGCAAACTAATTGCTCTTCCTGTGGTAAATGTCACTGGTTGATTCTAGTCACTGAAAATAACATCTCAACTGTGACGCTCGCTGTAGGGCTACAGGTAGTTCCCTTGCTAATGTCGAGCTCATGGCACTTCTTTAATCAGTGTTTGGAGGCAGTAGATCCAAATTCTCGCCTATGTTTGGTAGAACAGTGCGATTAAAAATGTATTCGCCCTCTTAAAGACTTCCCGTCTTTTGAATTTTTGTCTCCCTAAAATATTTCATATTATCAAACTAATTTAATATCAAAGATAACTTGAGTAAACCCAAAATTCATTTATTTATAGAAGAAAGTTAATCAAACCACCAAGGGGCTATGTTGAAAAGTAATTGCCTCTTAAACCTAATATCTCCTTGTGCATTTATTTTTTGTAAAATAATAATAATAATAATAATAATAAAATAAAAAAAATAGACATTCACAAGTGGACTTGTTGATTTGCTTTTTAATCTAAATTAACTTGATCTTAACGGTCTACTTCAGGATTTTCTGGTAGAGATTAAAACTCATGGTTCCATCAACTATTTCAAGTCGCCTGAAGTGGCACAGCAGACCCAGACCATCACACTACCACCACCGTGTTTGACTGTTTGTGTAATGTTCGTTTTTTTGGAAATGCTGTGCTAGTTTTATGTCTCAGGGACCATCAACAAGTTTTGTTTTGTTTCTCTGACAAAAATCTCACAGTTAAATCATGAACTTTGACCTTAACTTTGCCAAGTGAGTCCTGTAGAGTCGTTTTGTGACCCCCTGGATGAGTGCTCAATGTGCTCTTGAAGTACTTTTGGTAGGCCGGCCGCTCCTTAGAGCAGTGTTGTAGTCAAGACTCCCTAACCCAAGACTGAGTCAAGACTAAACCAACATGAGGCCAGTTTCAGGATCATTGCCTTGATCATTAATGGACATGATTTTCAGTTAGAACTGTTACAACATGTAGCTGAACTCGAATTTGTATGTAAGCAGACCTTCAATTACATGCTACTTATTCAATAACTGACAAGGTGGTAACAAGTAAAACAGACAACTGAAGAATGCATATATTCAGCTAAACTAAATGCAGTCGGCTCAGTAAGTGGAGGCGACAGGTGGAGGTGGATGATTTGATTTACTTAGCGTTCTTTCTTTCTGTGTGCTGTTCATGCAGAAAATCATATTAGATCTGGGAAATGTTTTTCTGCCTTGCTTTCTCTTGGCTCACAATGTAAAAAAAAAAAAAAAATGGTTGCATTTAAATACAGCCAGGGGTTTCACACTAAGCTGCAGTAAAAAAAAAAGAGAAAAAAAGGATGTTGAAGCTTGAGACCAAGACTGGTTTCCAGGTAAACCATAACCTTACCACTGTTTCATGTTTACTCCATTTGTGGGTAATGGTTCTCTGGAGTCTCACAGCCTTAGAAATGGCTTTGTAACCCTTTTCAGACTGATAGATGTCACTGACCTTGCTTCATTTGTTTTTGAATGTCTTTATTGGTGCATATGTCATCTTTTAGCCTACTTCATGTGGTCAGACAGGTTCTGTTTGATTGGTTTCATGATTATCTGCCAGTAATTAGATATGGATACAGAATGTTAAATTGAACTCAGAATTTCAATAAAATATGGTTAATCGCACTTAATTAATAATTCAGCAAGGCGGACAGTTCTTTGTTTAATGTGGGTGGGGGGGGTCATTTTTTTCCTCCTCAATAAATGAAATGATCCCTTGAAAACTGCATTTTGTGTTTACTGAGATCATCTTTTTCTGTTAATAACATTACTTTGAGCTGAAACATTTAATTTGCTGAAAAGCAAAAATCGGGGAAATGTGTAAGGGACAAATATTTTTTACAGCACTGTTCCGTTATAATGAAATGGTTTCTGTTAAGATTTCAGCTGCACAACAGTTTTACCCAAGATAAGCTCTTTAAGTAAAATGGTTGCTGTTTACATCGTGCTATATAAACACATGGGTTCTTTTGTTGAGACTGAAAATGTGGCTCATTAAGACTGTTTTTTTTTTGTTTTGTTTTTTTTTTCTCCATAGAGTTTTTAAATCACAACAAACTTTGTGTTTCTCCTGAGTCTTTTTAAACACTTCAGCTGAAGAAACCCCACACTTGACTTAAAGATAACATCTGTGGTCTTATATTGGTTAAGCTTACCGCTATGTTGCACAAAGGTAAACATTAGAAGTGACAGAAGAAAATAGGCTGGACATGCTCTCTGCCTGCAGCAGGGTTTGCACAAAGTGACAACAGAAACATGCGTATAAACGCAGCCCGACATGATCAATAAGTTGTGATAGTTTGGGTATTTTTTTATTTTTTAGGAATGCTCTGGAGCAGTGAGAGGTTGCGGCAGCCTCGTCAGTAGCTATCACCACGGCGGGGGATCTCCGAACCTCCGTCTGCAGGGTGGTCATCTACCTCCAAAGGGACATGTCCGGGGATCGCTGCCTAACACAGAATCATATCCAGGATGATCCCACCTTCCCACATCCCCTTGTGGTTTGTCCCAAGACCAAAACCTGTGGTTACCGAGAAGCCATGAGTCTGGGCAACAAGTATGTCCGACTCAATGTTGGAGGGATGCTCTTTTTCACCCCGCTGCAGGTGCTCACCTGCCAGAACTCCCTGCTGAGATCCATGTTTAGTGGAAAGAAGGAAGTTTTCACTGATAAGGAAGGTTAGAGACAAAAGGTATGGTTGACTTCCCGTAGCAGATTGAGAACGTTTTGTTAGCAGAGTTTGTTGTTTCTGTTCAGGTTGGATCCTGATTGACCGGAGTGGGAAACACTTCAACAGTATCCTGAATTACCTGCGTGATGGTACCATCACCTTACCCAAAGGTCGTCAGGCTGTCCAGGAGCTGCTGGCTGAGGCAAAGTACTACCTCATCCAGGGCCTTGTAGAGCTTTGTCAAAATACCCTGCAGGTCAGTTTCGTTTTTTCCTGATCTTTGCCTGTCTGATAGAAATATACTTTATTGTTCCACGATGGAGTAATTTCTGTGCAACAGCAGCAAAGTGACAGGCTATAACAGCAAATAGTTTCACACAGGTAGAATATAAAATGTATATAAAAATAGAATAAAGAATAAAAATACTGTAGAGGAAAGGCAAAATTTAAACATAAATATCATGTAGTTATAAAAAAAAATACTCCAGTCCAGAGCAATGTGCAACTGAGTTGGTTAATTAATAAATGTACAAAATGTGCATGTTTCTTTGAGCATTAAAATACAGACTATTTACACTTAGTGACAAAAGATTATACAAAATTAGAGTTGTACAGATACTGGCAGAGATGTAGACATGTATTGAGGTTATTGGGAGCAATGATGGAGAAAGAGTCGAACAGCTGCTGGAAGGAAGGATCTCCTATAATGCTCCTTAGTCCACCTAGGATGCAGCGGTCTGTCACTGAAGGAGCTAAAGCCGTAGTTGGCTGCTCGGTTAAACTCGCTGTCAAAAAGCGAATCAGCCACATTGTTAGAGAACAAATAAAATCTGAAAAAAATTATTTGAAAAAACTAAAACCCGAAAAAATGGCATAATGCATAAATGTAGGTTTGACTATTACATACACCTTGTAAATTACTCTCAATACGTAGTTTCATTTTTGAATTGCATTTTTTTTTTCAAATTTCAATTTCTGAAATGGGTTTTTGCTTGCAAAAATATTGGAACAAATTTCTCTCCATACTGCAGAAGAAAGTTAATGTTTTCCTGATAGCTACTCTTCTTAGCAGAGTAGTAGCTGTTTTTAGTCATAAAGTAGTTATGATCCAGCTTTGGTGTGAACGACTTGTGGATCAGTGATCTAATAAAACAAGAACTTCCTGTCTGTTTCTGTTTGACAGGACAATAAAGAGCAACCAATGTGTGTCATACCCGTGATTACTTCCTGTAAAGAAGAGGAGCAGCTCATCCAGTCATCCTCCAAGGTAAACAACTGGCCATGATCACTTAGCTTTCTCTGAATAAAATCAAGTTATTTTTAACATTTGAAGGAAATGTTCTTGTGTGTTCACAAATAAATTCCCAGTAAATGGCTTTAAATAATATTTCTGTACATTTATTTTCATTATTTACCCTTTCCAGTTAGTTATGTTTGCTTGAATATAAAAACCTTAACTATATACATATTCTTTCCATTCAAATTAAGTTAGTTTGAGATTAATTTATAGTTGAGACGTTGACATATTGAAGCAGAAATAATAATCCGTGATTCTTCCTGCCTCTGTTAGCCTGTAGTGAAGCTGTTGTACAACAGAAGCAACAACAAGTACTCCTACACCAGGTGAGAACACTGTCTGACATAGAAAACTTATTTTAGCAGCCAATATACTGGATAGTTTACCATATGTTTACGTATGTATGTATATGTGTTGGAAAAAAAACTGTACCAAGCAGGGCTTGAGTCACAAAGTAAATAAAGTTACACTCATTGTCAATATGGGTTTGCTTCTGTCTCCGTAGTAACTCTGATGACAACCTGCTGAAGAACATCGAGCTGTTTGACAGGCTGTCCCTCAGCTTCAACAGCCGCGTCCTCTTCTTTAAAGACGTGATCGGAGACGAGATCTGCTGCTGGTCCTTCTACGGCCAGGGTCGCAAGCTGGCGGAGGTCTGCTGCACATCCATCGTCTACGCCACAGAGAAGAAGCAGACCAAGGTGAGCGTGTTCAGTGTTTATACTGTTGTTTTTGAAGAGGAGAAAAAAAAGTATGTTTTCATGTAGTGAGAAATGTCTAATCTGAGTGACTTGCAGAGTACAGACACAGTGATATGGAACTACACTGAAATACAACTCTCACAAAAATTAGTGATATGTGGGTGAAATTTCTGGAAAATGTAAAAAGTTCACGATGCAATGATGTTATATCATGAAAGTTGGGCATTTAAAGTTCCAGTAGGTAACTTTTATAAAAATGTGCTCGTGTACACGCTGCTCAATGTGCTAATGGTGGAGAAACAACCTAACATTACAGGAAAACGGTGGCCATGCTAACTGACCTCCACATTCATGGCAGGCTCTGCTGTGGGGGAGGAGCTGTAGTGCAGCAGAGATCAAGGGGTAAGGGTGTGAGTAGCGTGTACATAAGCATGATTGACAGTGCCAAGACATTCCTCCTGGCTCTGATTGGTTGTTTCTGACCGGGAACGGTGTATTTCTTCAGATGGCAGTAGGCCCGCAGGGAGGAGGCAGAGGAGCTTGAGAATATCCTGTTTGAAGCCTTGCAGTGGTGAGGTTCTGATGATCAGCTTTTAGGTGTGGTCTTGGTCTCATGATGTCGAAATGTGAACACCATGATGAAGAGGATGGATTACTATATTTACCGAACTATATAAGTCGCTCCGGAGTATAAGTCTCATTTATTTAGAAATTGTCAAACGTGAGGAGGACGTCGTTCATGTTGATGAAAGGTTCCAGCGACACGTTGTGTTCAGTTGCTTTTTAACAGACTCAAGGAAACTGTCAGCTTAGGCTTGGAAGTCTGCTGGCAGTTTCTGACGCACCAATGTCTGTGCTCTTTATCGGGGGGTCAGGACCAGTGTTCTGACGATCTGTTCTACCTCGTCAGATTTTTCTACCGTAGCCGGCACAGTGGAGCAGAGATGCCTACACTGTATAGAGAGGTGGTTGCACCAAGAAGGCCTGCGTGCAAAGTCATATATTCACCTCCTTGGCAACTACCAGGACGTGGCGATGTAACTGCACCGTTCACAAGCCTCACAGCACGTTCTTTAAGCACCCAACTGAGTAGTCGTTCATTTCTGGTCATCTTGCTTTCAGCCTGCGTTTAGCTTTCCTTGCGGCTGCAGATGGTAATGTTTAATCCTTGGTTCTTGTCCATCAGTATGAATTAACATTTTTAAAAAATGTAAAAAAAATTAATCATGAAGAGATAAAAAAAACATTCAAGCTGCACTGAACTATAATTCCTAAGAGCAGCCAAACTATGTCAAAAAGTGCGATTTATAGTCTGGAAAATATGGTATATACCAATTCTGATTGAACCAGGAAGTTTATCGGGCGATTCATATATCAAGCACTTTTGTGAATTTTTCCGTTAAGTTTCTTGTTGGAGAAATGCAATTTATGGAAAAAATACTGAAACATTAAATAGTTGGAGACGTGCATTCAAAAGTTTACAAAAGTTCACATTTAGGTCAGGTGCAAAGGTTATGTTTCACCTGAAAGCTGAATATCTCTAACTGTTCAAGTAGAGTATGTTAGGTGCTGAATTATCAACAAGTCCTATCACAGCAGAGTAAGCATTGCTAATGTAGCTTTAGCATGTCGGCTAACTGCTCTGGTCTGCAGGAGCAACACATGAGGTTATGGAAGACTAGACCTGCATGTGTCAAGACGCATATGTGTTTAGAAACAAAAGCAGGCACTACGCATGTTTCAGGTTTTGTTGTCAGAACATTATAGTGGCCTTTTTAATTAATAGAACCAGGTTGTTGGGACAAGATATCTCTTCATGTCTTGAAAAATGTCAGCATTCTTCAGGTGTTTTTTGAGGTAAAGCTGTAGTATGTAACTTTTATGAAAAATATGTTTTTTACATATTTGTTAAAATTATCATGATGTCGTGACATTATAATATAAGACAGATTAATCTCTCAAAAAAAATCAAGCTCCTCTGCTTTCTCCCAGTGCTCCCAGTACAAATTGCAGAAATCCACCACTCAGTCAGAAACAGCCAATAAAAGCCAGGAGGAGGGTGTTAGTGCTGTCAGTCACCCTCATGTACTCGCCGCTCCCCCCCCCCCCCGCCCCGCTCTCTGCTACGCTACAGCTGGTTCACCACAGCATAGCCTGCTGCTAATGCTAAGGATAGTTAGCATGGCACAGATGACGGCAGATAAAGTTTTCCTGGAACGGTGAGTTGTTTCTTCACCATTAGCACATTTAGCAACACGTACAAGTCGGGAGCGGAGCATTTCTTTAGACGGCAATATTAGCTCTGGGAGGTGGAGGAGCTCCGTCTTTACACAGATTATCTGTCTCAGACCAAACTGTCACGACATGCTGACAGTTTTAACAAATATGCAAAAAAAAAAAACATATTTTTTTAAAAGTTACGTACTGCAACTTTAAAGAACTATGGCGTGTTAAATGAGTTCTACATTGTCTGTGAAAGGTGGAGTTCCCTGAAGCTCGCATCTACGAGGAGACTCTGAACACGTTGCTTTATGAGACCATGCCGCTGCCTGACAACTCCCTGCTGGAGGCCACGCGGCGAAGCTACAACAACTGTGGCTCTCTGAGCGAGGAAGAAGAGGGGCCCGGAGGACCCGAACTGCGCGAGCGGGTCCGAAGAATCCACGTCAAGCGGTACAGCACGTACGACGATCGCCCACTGGGACACTGAGACTGAAACCCACTGTGCTCCTTGGACTGAGCTCAACTCTGCTTTCATTTCAGTAGAGCAGTCGGTCCTTATTTCCTGGAGGAATTGAGGAGCTGATTGTGAGCCGGTGTAACTGCTTCTCCATGTGAGCATCTGCACTTTCAGTCCTTCATTATCAGACTCCACAGCAACTACTTTATATTTTCTCAGAGCTGTGGCTTTTATTTCATTTCACTGGTATGTATCATTGTTGGACTCATCCATTACATTACATCAGCAGGAAAGTATATTTCCCAAATAATGTCTTTTTTTTTTTTTTTTTCAAACAGTTACACAAATAACAAACATGTACCTGTTGCAGTTGATCTAGAACTGTTACTGTGCCTCTAATACATTGTAATGCTGCTCAACATACTGCCTTATACCAGTTGTGAATATTAAAGTTCTTTTTTTTTTATCTCACAAAGTGTCTCACTACATTACGCTTAGCTCAGAAATATCCTCATACAACTGCATTAGGACCAAATAGTTTGATTTCTTATTACATTTAGCATTTGTTAAAGAATTCAAATGTGTTCGCGTCAGCTCCCAGAAATCCAGTCCTGCTGTTGGGAATGATGAAGTTCTGAAATATTCCACTAAATGATTCTCCACCTAGGCCTGTCACAATAAGCAATGAATCAATTAATTGCATGTTTAAATTAAAATGAGCTCGATAATTTCCATTCTGATGATTAATATGTTTTGAAGGGCAATTTCGTTTACAGTGACGTCATAATCCATTTTATTTATGGTTTCGGTTGTGTGGTTTTTATTTTAGTTTTATTTATTGTTTTTGGTTAACGGGTTTTATTTTGCATATTTGAAATATCTTTTAAAAAATTATTAAATAAAAATGGAATATGGAAAAAATAGAAAAAATACATAATGAAAAAAGTGATGGTAAATAGTCACTAGATAAATACCAAAAATGAGGAAAAAATAGAAAAAACATGATAGTAAATAAAATCACTACATAAATACCGGAAATTAAAAAAATAGATAAAATGAAAAGAAATGACAGTAAATAAGAAAGCCAAAAGGTGTTTCATCAGGTTGTGATCAGGTCTTTGTGCAGGCGCGTCAAGTTCTTCCACACCAAACGAAGAAATTTCATGAGTGGACTTATTGCACACAGTCAAGGTACCACACCGAGTTCCCGAATGAGCCATTAGTATACAAGTGTCAGCAAAAGCACTCTGCATGCCTGAATGCTGGATTTTCTACACATGTGGCCATAGAAGTGATCACAACACCTGCATTCAATGATTTATTTGGATGGATGACCTCGTACTTTTGCACATCTGTACATGCTTGCCATGAGCTGGTATGAAATTTTGACAGTATGATAGCCATGGGTAAAAACAAAATCACGGTTTCACTGTAGTATGATTACACCTCTAAAATGTGTTATCTTGCATTTTCTTTAGCATGCTTTGATGTGAATGCATCAGCGATTTACTTCTTAAGTGTTTGCTGAATTGTGGGCTGATCTTCACCCTTTGACATGACCTGTTGCTGCCAGAGCCACCCACTGTTCTAAAAAAAACAATTAGGACAGACGTGTGAGTTTAACTGGAATTTCAAATTAGCCTATCTCCATAATCTTGTCATAGTCAACTTTAATTGTCTTTGGAAGCTGTTTTTAGATCACAGGTATGATACTGAAATTTCATTCCCCTCCATCATTAACTGGAGTGTACAGACTTTAAAAAAAGCTCATTTGCAAACAGAGCCATCTTCTTCAATGAAGACAAATGTAAAACCCAATAAATAAAAAACTGAATGAATGAATAAATAACATTTTATTCTATTTTTTTAGCTGTGCCCCCTTAAAAATTATTACTGGCCAGGTCTGGCCACCACTATGAAATTTTTTGGAGACGCCACTGATTTGCTGAAAGAGCAACATACTCAGAGCAGGAATTAAGCCAAAATTATACAAAAAATATATACATTTTGCATTTAAGATTAAAAAAAAGCTTTGTCTGTAAATATGTTCTACCCACAACTCCTCAAGTGGCATAGTTGTATCTTCACCTTGTTAAAATTCTGTAAAAAAAAAAAAAAAAAAAAAAAAAAATCTATCAAGCATCTTTTTCTGTCCAATTAGAAGTATTTATTTAGCTGCAGAAGCATCCTTTGCCCACAAATGAAGTTCACTAAAGGAATGCTATGTGACTGCATTTTAGGCAATACAATGTTTATTTTCTTATTTAAAAAAAAGAGAATTGAATTATTTATTTGCACCTTTTAATGTATTTATAATACCATATAAAAAGACTTTAGTGGTTAAATGAAAACTGCAGTTTTTCTTCCCAATTAATAGATTAATCGAAAGAATAAACATAGAATAACCGATTTCTAAAATAATGGTTAGTTGCAGCCCTAGTTCATATTGTGTTTACTTTCTAGAGACAAGCGTGTAAAGAAAAGTTTATAAACTGATCAAACAGGGATTAAAATACTTTTTTATAAAAGAGGATGATTCTTCCTTTAAAAAATAGTTGACGGCAATCTTTCTATTCCCTCATTCAGCCATCCATTTCTCTGATGGATCATCTGTCTTATGATCGCATCAACGTTTCTGTAGTTCTTGATGCCGGGTTCATCGGGGGGAACCGAAGAGAGGAGTTCACCCATTCATCGAACAACCGCCTCTGGACCAGAGGGACATCATCCATTCATTGTTTTCAGTCATCTAGAAATACCGGGACTACCACAATTAAAGGACTTGTCAACAAAAAAGCAAAAAAAGAAAAAAAAAAAAACAGTTCGGTTCTAGAAAAAACTTGATGTGAATTTTTCTGTGCAACTTGTTTATCGATCAGATCACTTTCCTTTCTACACATGAACACTTTATTCTTCACTCGTTTTTATACCCCTGGCAGACAAATGTGTTGTTTGTACTGCTGTTGGAAACAAAATAAGGAAATATAGAAATACCGGAACTAAAATAAACTCGGCTCATTGTCGGTTGCAGGTGCACAATCAGCCCACATGGAGGCACAAGCTGCAGGTTTGGCCACTCTCCATCTGAGGAGATTGCTCTGCATCACGTAGCTGTGACGTCACCTATTTTGCAGCGGGGGCCAGCCCAGCTTCAGTGCGGACCCCAGAGCAGTTCAACGTGTGCTGGAGGAAAACACAGTGTCTGGAAAGCATTTTGATTTTCTTGCCACAGTGTGAAAAAAAAACCTCCATTATTTCCCCCCAGTTTTACCCCTGCAGCTGTGCAGTAAATTGCTATAATGTCTAATTGAAACTGCAAACCACGTCACGTCTGTTATCCAACATTTTCAACGCCTTTCACGGTAGATGAGATCCCTGCTTTGCCGATAAGGAAGGAGGGAAGGAGGGAGAAGCTGCTAAAAATAACTCGGAGGTTCTACAGGTTGCTGCGTTGGATGCTGAGAGGCTGCGGGCAGCAGGTTGGGGTGGGGCTGAGCGCTGGGAGGCTCTCTGATTTTTTTTTTTCTTTCGCTTCCTCCATTGATCAGTTTGTTGAGGAAGGCGGATCCTCTGACGTCGCCGTCAAGCAGCTCGGCTGCGTCAGAGTCCAGCTGAGCCAGGAAAGAAGGAAACAGGTAATAAAAAAGGAAAGAGGTTCTGGACGGGCAGGCAGAGCGGATCTGAGCGGAGCGTCGGGTTGACTGAGCTGTAGTTGAACGCACCGCGGACAGACGGACGGGCGGACATGGAGGGCTGTACGGAGGAAGAACACAAGGAGAAATTATTATGGAACGTCAAACGGGAGGTAGGCTCTGCTGGACGGCCTTTATACACATGTACAATTTTCACATTCATATTCCATATCGTTATCCGCTTTAAAATTAAATCAGAAATCTTGGAATTGATGCATCAGTTCTTAGTTTATTTTGAAATCATTTATATTTGAATGTAATTTCGGTAAACTTGTAGGTCTCATGTTGTTAGTTTAAGTTATTAAACCGAACAAAATAGAACTGAACTGTTACCTGTTCATTTTCTGTTCTGTTTAATATTTCATAATTTCCCCAAATGTATTTTGGAAAATTTGAATAAAACCCTCACTGTTATAAACTGCATCTAAATAATAACACTTATGACAGAACAGCGAGATGTTTTACAGTTATACAAGTTTTCTTAAACAGAGGCGGATTTAGTTATATTTGGGGCCTAAGGCGGGGCCCCAAATTTAAACTCACTTGCAACTTCATTTTGCTCTGTCTCATTTGTCAGACAAAATTTTACTAAAGTCCTATTCTAGCCCTTTGCTTTGAGATTTTCTTAAATTTCTATTCTACTTTTCTTGATTTTTAAAGACGATGCATTAATTGTAATTTATCATGTCTCATACTTATCATACCTTATAGATCATACTTTTGCTTCATGATCTGCAGGTGTTTATTGTTTCTTACAATAAACTGAAAAATCCCAACACAGATTGTGGGGTTGAAGTTGATCCGCCCATATTACACCCTAATCTACCCCAGGAGGAAATAAACCAGTAATTGCTTTGAACTGTAAAGGGTACTGTGGACTTGTACTTGTGACGTACAAGTCCACAGGTGCACACAGAGCAAATCCACCACGTTATATTCCTGGTCTCTATTCTATTCATCTGGTCTCTAAAATACGTTGAGCAGCAGAATTAGAGTCAAATAATAACATATTACAGCATCCTTGCTTGTATGTGAAGCAATAAATCCAATTCAGATAACCTGCATGAGGATCGGTACATAAAACTTAGCCTGATGTAGGGGAGATCTCCAACACACATACACAAATTGCTCAAGTGAGTGCTGCAAGTTGTAAACCTCACCCCTTTGCCTATTTTTTTTACCTTGATCTATCCTGACCATTGACTGGTTGGAAACTCAAAAATCCAGTCAGTGAACGCATCATATGTAAGCTCAACTTGGTCACTCTGACAACAACACTGGTGTAGAAGCTGTTGCTGAGTAAAGACAACTTAAAGTTGGCTATTTTATGTGTTGGTAAGTGGAGGCACAGAGATGTAAAATGCTGGCAAAAACAAAGTGTCTGTAGCATGCTGAAAAATGTTTGCAGTTTATTCAGCCTGAGACAGAGTGAGGGAGAGCAAGACTTTAAGGCACGTAAAAGGAAGGCTAAGCAGAGTACAGCAAAGTTAAGCTTTTAACTTCTGTCTGATATGAAACATGCTGCATTTGGACACGCTGGCAGCCTTTTGGAAGTCTCAAAGTAAGGCTTCGCTCAGACACTGCAGTTTGAGACCCCTGGTCTTCATTTTATGGGGAATAGACATACACACTGGGAATATATTGTCAGGATTGTTTTGTCCACCAAAGCAGTCCAAGTCACTTAAGAGTAAGCATGCGATACATTAATATAATCATTAAAATCAATGCTTCTTATATGATTAAAAACCTGGTAGTTTTACAGTGAACTGAAATAACACTTTTCATTAGTATTGTACTTACTTATTCGTCAGTAACAGCCTCCTATCCGTGGTTCTTGAGAGCAACAGAAATTTTATCCCAGACAAAGTTTCTGTAGGTCGGTCTGAATATGCTGCTCCAGCATGAGTTAACTTGGTTAAGAAAGCTACTGTAACACTCTGACCATGTCGCTTAATACGCTCATAGCTTTATCATTTGTTTCCAAACATACTGTTGAAACCAGATATTTACATACACCTAATAAAAAGACACATTTTCTCACTGTCTGAAATTAAATCAGACCAAACTTCTCTTGTTTTAGGTCAGTTAGAATTACCTAAATTATTTCTATTTGCTAAATGCCAGAAAACTTAGTGAGAACATTTTTTTTACAGATTTTTTTTTTTTTTTTTTTTTTTTTTAACTTTCTTCAAATTCAGAAGTTTACATACAGAATGATTACTATCTTTTTAAACAACAAGGGAAAGCCCAGATTATGACATCATGGGTTTGGAAACCTCTGATTGGTTAAATGACATGTTAGAGTTAATTGGAGGCTCACCTATGGATGTATTTTAAGGCCAAACATAGAACACGCTGCTTTTTGGTTTGACACGATTGGAAAGTCAAAAGAAATCAGCCAAGATACCAGGAAGAGAATCATGGAGCTGCACCAGTCTGGTTCATTATTGGATACAATTTCCAGATGTACGAAGGAAGCGCATTCATCTGCTCAAACAATTATACACAACTATAGACAAGATGGGAATGTCCAACCATCAAACCGCTCAGGAAGGAGACGGCTTCTGTGTCCCAGAGATGAACGGGTAGCTTTTACTTCAAAAGAAACATAAAGAGCCAGATTGCAGTTTGCAAATGCACACAGGGACAAAGACCTTCATTTTAGGAGACATGTCCTGTGGTCTGATGAAACTAAAGTGGAACTGTTTGGTCATAATGACCATCGTTACATTTGGAGGAATTAGGGGGATGCTTGTACCATCCTAACTGAGAAGTATGGGGATGGCAGCATCATGTTGTGGGGCTGTTTTGCTGCAGGAGGAACTGGTGGACTTCTTGAAATAGATGGCGTCATGAGGAAGGAACATTATGTGGAAATTGAAACAGCATCTAAAGACATCAGCCAGGAAGTTAAAGCTTGGGCACAGATTGGTCTTCCAAATGGACAAGAACCCTCAGCATACAGCTAAAGTAGTTATAAAGTGACTTAAGGATAACAAAGCCAATGTTTTGGCGGCCTAGAAACCTGACTGAGTTACTCCTGTTCTGTCTGGAGGAATGTGCCAGAACTCCAGCAAACTATTGAGAAGCTTGTGGAAGGAAACCCAAAAGCTTTGACCCAAGTCATCCAGTTCAAATACTGAGGAAATGTATGTAAACATCTGAATTTGAGAAAAGTTGAGAAAAGTTTAAAAACAAAATCTCAAAAAAATGTTCTTGGTAAGTTTTCTGGCATTTAGCAAAACGAGAGAAGTGTGATCTGATTTAACTTTTTGTGTTTTTTATTAGGTATATGTAAATATCTGCTTCCAGCTCTATGTCTGAAACATGTAGACATAGTTTTCACACCCTTCTGCTCACAGTGTTAACACCTGGAGCTCAGTTCTGTTGACTTGTTGATCTGTGGGCTCATACCATCTTTCAGTTTTGACAAAACTCCAAGGAAAAGTCTCCTCCTTCTTCAAAAATCCCAGCATTGTGGTTTTTTTAAGTTGTAAAGACTGATGAGAGGGTGCTTAAACTATACTAATCACAGCACTGTGCGCTATACAGAAAGTTGTCTGTGTTTGCAAGTCAAGTCAAATCATACTTTATTAATTCCAAAGGGACACTAAAGGTTACTTTCAAGACATTTTTTCCCATATTGCAAGTTAAAATGTCTTGTTCCACTGCCAGATTATTTCACTGATAACTAGAACTTTTTCCAACAATAATAAGGAATTATTGACTTAAAACCAGCTCCTATATCTGCTGAAAAGTTACTTGTAAGTTAGTTTTGTCTCATTTCAAGTGTTTTCAAGATACTTGCTGTAGAAACTAGACCAAAAATACTTGGTGAGATTTTGTTTTTTTGTAGTGCTGAAAGGCTTTGCTTAAGATCCTAATACAAATAAGTAATGACCACTCACAGGACGAATGAACTCGCCCAAAAAAACTTGGATCGGTGCACCTTTACTATTTATAGCAGCCAGACGTAGATTAACGAGCTTCGCCCAGCAGGTATGAGGCTGTGGTGAGACATCAGACACATTAAAGGAAGGCATGGCCGGTACAGCTCATCCTGCTGTTTGTCTCTTCCAACAGTGAAAATCCACAGCTAACACAAAGCTCCAGGCTATATGATGCTGATGATGAATGGTCCACATGTCCAGCAGGGAATAAATCATTAGTCCTTTCACCCCCACACGTAATCTTCATGCTGAATTTGCTGAGTGCAACAAGTGGAAATGTTTGCCTGCATCTGAAAGGTCAAAGGAAATCAGAATGTAGATGGGCCGGTGCTGGATTGGATGTGCCTAGGTGTGGCTGTCTGCCTGAAAGTGAACATAGGACTGGGCGATAAATCGATTTTATTGATTCATCAAATTTATGGTTTTTGAAGATTTCATTTTTTGGAACGCTCTCCTTGTGCTTCCATAGTTCAGAGTGATGTCAGCGCTCCCAGGGCAGCCATCTTGTTTGACAAACATGTTTTAAAATTTCTATTTATTTGGTCTATTTTGAAGAAAGAACCACACGGATTGAACTCCTCACATAAGATCTCAATAACTAGAAGCTTTTTTTGATTAAAAAAAATTTTCTTGCAATTTTAAGACATTCTCCTTGGAAAATTGCATTTTTATTCTGATGATATTATGACTTTTTTCTGGTAATTAAACAAAAATTCTTGTAGTCTGGCCCTGACACTCTGTTATACATCTCACAGAAGGGATGATTAAAATAAAAGCCACTTTTTGAAAATATTTTCTGTATTTTTTAGAAAATAAAACGAGGTAAAAAAAAAAAAAAAAAAATCGATTAAAATCGGAAATCGGATCAGGTATGAAAATAATCGGGAGGTTTTATTTCTAAGCCATATCGCCCAGGCCTAAGTGAACATATCGATCCGGTCTGTAAAACAGTGAGGAAATGATTGCTCAGATAGGTGGTGGGGGAGATCTCATCACCTCCTCCTCATGTTGTGTGACTTAGGCCTTGTGGTCACTTATCGTATTGTTTTGCATTTATCGTGGAAAAAGTTATTATGATAAAAAAAATGTGTTTATCGTTATGATAAATTTCAGTTATTGATGGTAAATAAAATAACTGATATTATTTAGTTATATCAGTAATATATAATTACTATATATAATAATTATTCATTATTATATAATGCCCATCCTATAGTCAGGGATGGGCATTTCCCATCCCTGACTATAGGATGGGAAATGTTAATATCATGTAATATAAATGTAAATATCAGTAAATTCCAAAATATGATTAAATGTAGTCACTGTGTACTGTTTAGTGCTATAAATCAAACTTTCTTTTTAAGTAAGTGACATCCTGAAGAAGCCTATTTCAAATGGGAATGTTTTTCAAGAACAATATTTGTGTTTGTGGCGTTATGAATGCTATGCTATGCAGTCAAAACCATACAGCTGCTTAAAAATAAGTAATAAATAGGTTTTTATCATAATCTTTATTGTTATCACAATACCACAAAATGTCGCGATAAAATTCTTAGTCCATATCGCCCTCTCCATCTTAGGCCTAGTCTACATGTAGCCCGATATATCTGGATATCACTAAAAACGATTATTTATAAAAAACCCTGACCAAAGTGGAGATTTGAGAAAACTCTATTTGTGTTTGTTCATGGAAAAACAGAGATTGAGGGTCATTTAGGGACAAATAATGTGCCAATATAGCCACATACTTGCTTTGACACGATTCCCAAACAACATCGTCTTGTGTTTTAATAACTTTAAACTCTAATACGCTGTTTAAAGGTAGTTCAACCAATCTGTCCACACAAATGAACCTCCTGGTGCTGTGTTTGATTTCTTACAGTTAGTTGTGGTTGTTTTGAAGCAATCTGAATGGCTGACATAGGTTTTATCTTTTGCTACACTGCCCCCTATGGGTCTGGCATGTTTAAAACTACACTCAGTGGCGTATTTGTACGGGTTCATGTGGTACGATATCAATTTTTAAAACGATGAGGGGGAGATATTCGTTTTTATAAAGACCCAGCTATGTGAGTACATGGCCTGAGAAGATTTCTGTTTCTTTCTAATTATTAATTATTAACTTCCTTTAACCCTACAGTATATGCCAGGGCATGCTGGCAAGTGAAGTCACTGCTGGGGTAAAGGTTTTATGGTGCTCAGTATCTTGTACATATCTTAACGTGCCTGTCTTTTTGACTTATTAAATCATTTTGCAGCTTTCCTACATATGCACCTACAAGTTTTTGTATAACATTTCAATCATAGGATAACTGGCAAGCAGACTTTTGATTTAATTTTGATTGACACACTCCAAATGAAAAGCAAATTAAACATGTAAAGAAATAGCTTGGATATCCTGTCTTCAGTCTTGTATGCCTCTGAGAAGTTGGGGCTTTTAATAATTGAATCAGGTCTGTAAAGCTGAAAATAGTACCAATTCTCAGGATGTGCGCAGATGGCAGGGATCTGCGTCTGCTAAATACAGATCTTCAGGGTGATAAGAAGGAATATTACACTCTGTTTGCTTTTTTTATGAACATGTTTAGACAGCCACTTCTTAGCACCTAAAAGAATGCTGCTTCTAGAATAAATCACATGTGCTTATGATGTTTTTATTTCACTGAAAGGCTTTCTCTTGATTTGTTTGCAGCTGAAGATGAGAGATGTTGTTAATCAGAAAGCAGGATATCTTCAATTAATACCTGAAATTCTTCCTTAAAACATGAATCCTAATTCATCTGTTAAATCTGAGATCCCAACTAATGAACTGAAGATTTGATATTTTAGTCTCCTTCTTCTGATGTATTCACACTTATAACAGTAGGCACTGTTTGAACTGCTTCAGGCAAAAAGCCAGGAATTATAATTTTTGCTGTCCTGCTGATATCCAAACAAATCTAACAAGCTGGTAACAAATAAAAAGGCACACTGGACCTCTCTCAAGGCCAAAAAAGTAGCCTTACTTAGCATTAGCTTCTAGGTTGCTGGAGGCAAAGGACTACTTGTGTTGTTTCCTTCTGCTTATAATGAAGACAAAACATCTTAAAATGCCTTCTATGTTCAAAATATAACTATATTTACTACTTGGTGCTTCAAATTGAATTCAGTCAATATTTATGACACACTGCCTGGCCAAAACAAGTTGACACCAATCAATGTGCCATTATCAATGCTAAAGCCTTTGATTACAACACACGTGCACTGTGGCATTGTGTTTCGATAAACTTCTGCAATGTCACAAGATTTATTTTCATCCGGTGTTGCATTAATCTTTCACAAAGATCAATTTCAGCTCCATGAATCCAGGCATTGTCATCGTGGAATATCATCGTGTCATCAGGGAAGAAACAATCCACTGATGGATTAACTTGGTCATTCAGCTGACCTCATAATGTTGCTGAACTTTGACCTGACCAACTTCAGCAGCCCCACAGTTCCCCACAGGCTGCTACAGTAGCCACGAGGCATGATAGGCTCATCCCTTCAGCTGCCTCTCTTCCTCCCCTGATGCGCCCATCACTCTGGAAGAGGGTAAATCTGGACTCATCAGATCACATGACCATCTTACATCGCTTTAGTGTCCAGTCTTTATGCTTCCTTGCTAATTTCAGCCTTTTTCTCCAGTTAGCCTCAATGATCAGAGGTTTTCTTGCTGTTCAGTCCCAATCCCTTGAGTTCCCTTACATTGTGTGGAAATGCTCTTGCTTCCACTATGAAGCAAAGCCCTGAGTTCTACTGTTGTTCACATTTAAGTGATTACTGTTCACGGTCATTCAGGATTTTTTTCTGACCACATTCCTTCATTAGAAACGATGGTTCTCCACTATCCTTCCAGTTTTTAATAATGCGTTGGACAGTTCTCAACCCAATTTGAGTACCTGCTGCAATGGCAGCACGGCAGGATTTAAAAAATGTTGGCTGGTTTTCAAAACCTGAGAGACCACACACATGGCGACAAAAAAATCTTAGATATAACAGATTGGCCACATGGCAGGAGCAGCACACCACACCCGAATTGATTTCACACATCAACATTCAGATATCAGATGGGAAATTTGGGAAAATCTCTCGAGACCAAACAAACATGGCCGACCGGGGAGAAGCAAAGCGATGGTTTGTGGACTATATTTAACAGAGAAGAGACAATACACAGATGTTTCCAACGTACACTGGACTTTCTGGTGCACCATGGCAGTTGTTTTGTCTTCTGTGTTTCCTCTCACCTTGGTTTCTGATTGGCTGCAGGTCACATTCAACAGGCTGGGTTCTCGTTTGTACTTGGGGGAACACCACTCATGCTGCGATGTTGGACCAAGACAATCCAACATGTCGAATATCCCCAATTTTAGATCAGAGCGGTCCTTATGTCCTTCCAAATAAATAGTTGTGGGTGAAATAACCTGCCAGTGGAACAAGACATTTTAACTTATAATATGGGAAAAATGTCTTGTTCCACTTGCAGGTTATTTCACTCATAACTAGAACTTTTTCATCAATATTAAGTAATTATTGACTTAAAACAAGCTCCTATATCTGCTGAAAAGTTACTTGTATGTTAGCTTTGTCTTATTTCAAGTCTATTCAAGATATTTGCACTAGAAACTAGACCAACAATAGATTTTGTTTTTTGCAGAGAATACCTTTTAAGATTATCTTAAGAGCCTCCCCAATAATTGGGGCATCCTTAAGATTGTGGAAAGGGAGAAATTGAGACAAAATCGGCATAAAAATCTTTCCGTGTGAACTAGGTATTAGATGTTTTCTCTACTTGATGCCAGTGACCCTTCTTAAACTGACTAACATCTTTTCCATGACCACAGGATGTGTTTTTTCACACGGTTGTTTAAGAAATGAGAAGCTATGCATTGCATCAGTTGGGGTTAAATAACTTGTTGCCAGCTGGAGGACAGTATTCATGCAGTGATTATCCAATAGGAAGCTCATAACTATTTGCTCAGTTAAATTCAGGTGGCAACTTTTTTTAGGCCAGGCAGTGTAGAAAGACAACAAAAACAACAGACTGGCTCTGTGTAAAAAAACCCAAAAAAACCAAACCCTCCTGTCTCTTTAAGCACCTCTCTGCCTCACTATTGCTTGGCAACGGAAGCTTTTGCCGCTCTGTTGTAAGTTACATTGCATTTGTTGGCGAATAATATCTCAGTGTTGAAGCAATCACCTAAGGTGCTCCCTTGTACTGAAACAAAAAGTGGCTTTCTGTGTTAACCTGCTAGCAGTAGAATTGTTTTGCTCTTGTTGTCGGTAACAGAGGATTTATTTAGATGAAGGTTGCAGAAGTAGATCCTCCCTGGATGAAAGATTTGCTGCATCTCAATGTTCAGGAGTTAATGCTTCACTATGCACTTTGTAGGTAAAAAAAGGATTCCCCACAAAGAATACTCATATATTTTGATATTTACCTTCAGACGACAACTAAAAATGCATGGGATTTCTGAGAGCACGCATTTTATCCCAGATTTAGCATTTTAAAGATCCCAATATGAAGTCATTTCTGTGATCTTATGTTTTATTCATCCCTTCATTTCTTCATCTTTTTCTGCTCTGCAAAGTGTTTTTGAAGTGTGAGTCTCGGAACCAGATATTTGATTGATTGCACTGTGGTTTCACTGTCTGTCACTCTGAGGCTACTATAGAAGCTATTTTCTTCTGCTTCATCGGGCAGGGTGATTCATATCTAGTAGGGCTGAAACGATTAATCTTATTTTAAAAAGGAACTGAATTATTTGTTTATTTTAATTTTTATGTATTTTTAATATTGTTTAAAAAAAAAAGGCCTAATTAGTTAAATGGAAAAGCTGCAGAATGTACCAATTTTTTATGTGTTTAAAGCTGCAGTATGTAACTTTTACATATGTTTTTTGCATATTTGTTCAAACTGTCACCATGTCGTGACAGTTTGGTATCAGACAGATAGTCTGTGAAAAGATCAATCTCCTCCACCTCCTCCCTGACCTACTATTGCCTCTTAAAATAATGCGCTGCTCCCGACCTAAAACAACCAATCAGAGCCAGGAGGAGGGGCTTAGCGCTGTCAATCACCCTCGTGTACATGCTGCTAAATGTACAAATGGTGGAAAAACAACTTACCGTTCCAGGAAAACTGTTTATCGGTCATCATCAGTGGCCATGCTAACTAGCATCAGCATTAGCAGGGGGCTATGTTGTGGTGAACCAGCTCTAGCATAGAAGCGTGTACATGAGGGTGATTGACAGCGCTAAGACCCTCCTCCTGGCTCTGATTGGTTGTTTCTGACTGAGTGGTGGATTTCTGCAGTTAGTACCGGGAGCACTGGGAGAAGGCAGAGAAACTTGATTTTTTTCAGAGATTATCTGTCTTATAATGTCACGACATAATGATAATTTTAACAAATATGTAAAAAACATATTTTCATAAAAGTTACATACTGTAGCTTTAATCAATTAGTTGTCAGAATGATCAGTAGAATAACTGATTACTAAAATATTCGTTAGTTGCAGCCCTAAACATATCTTTAGTTCTCATACAAATATTAGGAAACCAGGCTTAAATGTTATTTATTTAAGGTTTCACGAAACATCTGGAAAAAAGAAACAATGAGAACAAGAAATTTCTGATATTTTCAGATTTATAGGGACAAAAATGATTCTACCTGATGGACAACTGAAGGCAATGTAAAAGATTTTCTTCCTTCTGTTGTTAGCAAAACCAGAACAGTTGCTAATAAAGAACTGATCACCGTGCTCGTAGCTAGTTGTCTAAGATAGTTTCTTTATATCTGCCCTGAGGAAAGAAACATTTGCATCCAATGTTGATAAATCTCTTCCTAGCATCAATAACCTGACCGTGGTGTTGGAAGTTGCTGCCCCTGGTCTGTTTATTTAGTCTAAGAGAATTCCCTTTGTTTTGGGTTAGTGAGCTGTCTTGGCTGCTGCATTGCAACTTGCAGGTCAGGAGCACAGAGGCCGGCCTTAAGCCTACTCAGGTGTATTGCATACACCAGCGAAACTGCTTCTTCATATCACCAGCTGTGTTTTGCCTGCACAAACACTTTTCTTTGGTAATGATCAGAAAAAAACAAAGTTTAGTGCACTTCCTTTTATGTTTTAGTTTAAAACATAACTTATTAAAAACACACTCCAGAGTGAAACGTTTTACGCTGAAAAAAATCACAATGACCCAAAGTCTGCATAAAACACCAGAGTGCTGTGTTGTTTACCGAAGATTCTCATTCTCATTCTCTGAGAATGTATCTTCTTCCTCAGACAGATGTTCCCATCAGGCCAGAGGAATCATTTTCTGCAGTGATATTATTATATACTCATAGCTTCATGCCGTTCACAGGCCAGGTCCGTCTGTTAAACTACGCTGATATGATATGATGGCCTCATCACACTTTTTGCTCCGAGGTTAAATGTTCTTTTACTTTAGATTTTCTTCACACAGGATATTACACATTTCAGGTCAAAAGCTATTTGGAGCTTGTCATGTCAGTAAATGTATGAATATCTATTTTTCCAAGTATGAAAAGCTGCTGCAGGTCAACAGGTTAACTTGTCCTGCAGTCTGGGGTCACTGCAGCTTTAAAGCATCGCTTCTGTAATAATTGCATAACTGTTTTATCTCTGGAATGGTTTGATTAAAAAAATGCTAGTTTTCTAGGTTATATTTCAGCTATATTACTATACTAGACTATACTGTACTACACTATATTTACCAAACAAAACAACTTTTAAAGACAAGCTGCTATTTATTTTAATCTTGTTGAGATGAGGCGAGATGACTATGATGAGATGATTTTTTTTTTTTTTTCAAATATTCTCTCCTTCAGGTGAATTTTCTGGGAGATAGGCTGTTATCCTAAATATTTTTTTCTCTAGTCAACATTCTTCCGGCCTGTTGAATGATGGACTTCCGCTATGCTGGACATAACGGTACAAAACATCCTGGATTTATGGATTAACTGTTGCTGTTCCTGATGGTCTTCCTTCCTTGCATTGTGTTAGGAAGGAACACACACACCTTGGTTTGTTCCAGAGAAGAAAACTGCCAAAACTCCTGCTTTTGCTGTTGATGATCAGTTAATATACACACACACACACACACACACACACACACACACACACACACACACAGATATATATATATTAGGACTACAACTAACAATCATTTTAATTGATTTTTATATCGATTATTCTGATGATTAATTGGATAAAAAATTGGAACTTTCTGCAGATTTTTAATTTAACCTCTTGGGGTTTTTTTTTTATATAATATTAGAAATCCACTAAGGCAAATAAACAAATTAAATTCCTTTTTTAAATAGGAAAATAAACATTTTGTTGCCTAACATAGCAATAATATAGCTTTCCTTTAGTGAATTTGAACCAGGTGAAGCTAAAACTGCCACTTGAGGAGTTTTGGGTTGAAAATGTTTAGAAAGGGTTTTTTTGTGATAAGAATTATGTTTAAAAAATTATATAAAAAATTATAATTATATAAAAATGTCCCCAGTCTCTTCACTTCAGGCAGCTGAGCCAGATCAATTTTCTGCTCTGATTGTCTCTTTCTCACGAACTGGGATGTAAAGCCTGGATGAGGATCAAACATCTGGAGTTAGTGACCAGTCTGTTGCACAATAGCGTCATTTTCCAGATTTCTTACAGGATTTTCTTTGAATGAGAGAATTGTATAAGATGTTATCAGAAACCACAGAAGACTAACCGTTGATGCCATAGTTTGCCTTGTGCTGAACATTAGCTGTTGAGAAAAAGTTAAAGTGTCTTATGTAACTGATTGTAGGCTAATGAGTCATAGCAACCATCAGCTTGTTTTTCAAAAGTAGCAGATTGTTATTTTGGTGTTGCTCTTAAAAAAAGTTACTTGCTTTGCTGAAACTGAAAAAACTGAATAGCATTTTTTTTTAAATATTTAAATGTAAATATCTCACCACATTTTCATTGGTCCCAGCAGACAGAAAACAGCTATTTACCAGTAAAGAAGTATTTACAGATTCACACATGATCACGCACCTGTGTTCATCTGTGTCGCTCTATGTTGAGGTTTTAGTGCCCTCTTGGTGTTAACCTCCAGGGTAGTACATGAAGAAGTCACTGTGAAGGTCTATTGTCCATAATTTTCACCATCTTTTCCTTTGGTGAGGAGCTGAGGCTTAATCTCAGCGACCGTGGGAGATATGCAGGGTACATCGTGGACTGGTCATTAGCTGACTGAACTAACACACAGAAAACCTGCACGCTTGTATTTACAGTTGCTTTAGAATTACTATTCAACCTAGCTGTCGGATGCTGCATACCTGTAACACTAGCACTATGCCTCTTTGCCACGACTGATCGAGATATACATTCCTGCTTCTTGCCTTTGAAAGCATGTTTGTATTTCTAGTGAACCAGCCGTTCTGCATTTGGCTGAATCTGCAGGCAACAATTGATGGGTCATTAAAGACTAATTGCGCTGGTTTATTTGGAACCATTTACCATGTGCAACAGCGACAGGACAGACCTGATCCAACATCTGTAATGGACCGGATACTGATTTAAAATTTCCATCTTGATGCCGATAATAAGCTCTTCACCACAGGAAAAGCTGGTCAATTCCTTTTTCAATATTGCTGCAACATTTTTCAAAGGCATAGGGTTTTTTCTAGTTAGCTTATATTTTAACTTCCTTAATTAGTAGTGGACCAATAAGTAAGAGACAATTCAGCCCTCATTTCGAAAAAATATATTTTAAACCAGTCACTTCTCTGTTTAGCAAAACAGTGGATAAGCTAAAATTAATGCTGATATACTTTATGGAAGTGTGTACCTTTGATTGAGTCATCCAATTATTTTATTTTGTTATAATTGCTTATCTTTAGTGTGCCGTTGTGTGCTTCCATTTACCTGTCAATTTGATATTAATACAAATAAATCTTAATACTGAGGGACAAAAAAAAGGTAATTATTAGCCACATTAGTCTCCATTGCCTGTACAAGTAAATGGAGGAGTAATGGGAGGGGGGTGCACTGGTTTGTTTCGTTGCTTCAACATTTAACAATTTTGGAAGTCCATTTCTGCCACTCTGATGAAAAAAAAGAAAACTTGTATCTCATGATTATGACTTAGCTATCTCATAATAATGAAACCTGAACTTCCCCACTCAGCTCCTTCAGACGAGCCAGCAGCAATTGGCAAACACCCGGTGGAACTACACGTCTGCTGAGCTCATTATACGAGTTACTTCTCAGTGAAACGTTGATAAAAACATTGTTAAAGGGTTAATAGAGGAGCACTGTTGTGAGGACTTCCTGAAGGCAGAGTTTCAGAAAGAGCAGGAATTTTTAAAGAGACAGAGGCCCAATTTCAAGGCATTAAATTACGAAGTCAAATTTCTTTTAAGTCACATTTGATATATACGGCATTTATGTAACAATTGAAGGTAACATAGTATTTGATTGTGCTATAAGATGGCGGTATGTGTCTGGAAAACACACAATAACACACAATACTGCCCCTTTAAAGCCCGCATTGCATCTGACAAAATCATGATTATTGGCAAAAGAAGAATAATTCTGAGAGATTATGTATTTATTAATCCTTAAATACAAAGAAAAAGGAAGGCATTTACACAGATTTCAACAGGATAGCTTAAGTTATTGTGTATTTTTTTCATATTCAGTTAGAGACCACCAGCACAACAATTACAGTAAATTTTTAACATTTCAATTTAAATATCAGAAATGGATTGGAACCCATTAGCCCTGGATTAGACCATGTCTTATCGGCCTATGCACTACATGTTTCTTCTCTGTAGTCTCTTCATCATTGAGGCACAACCTTTTTATGTATCCAAAGGATGGTGCTCTGAAACAGGTTGGCCATTTTATATTCAACTTTGTGTTTATGTTAAGGTATACATTAGTAGATTGTCTGGTTCATTGTACTCTTGGTGAGAAAAAGTGAGTGAATGAATAAATTATGTTCTGCACTAAGTTACATTTCCTCATTCCCTTGTGTTCAGGAAAGTCAGGAGTTGCAAAAAGCTAGTCTGACAGGTTTGGTATGCTCGTGGAAGCCATCCAACTGGAGCATCATGACAACTCAGACATTTTAGCTTTCAGGTACATTTTCTGTATAATTGCTTCATTTTCTTCATTTCTCCTGGGCCTTGGAAACCGCATAATTCTTAATCCAAGGAGTTTTAGCTGATGAGGAAGTACATTTTTAATGTCAAATGAGCTTAAAACTGTTTCCAGCATTTGCTTCCCAGCAGTGGTTTAATATATGGGTTGTTTACATTTATCATCGTCTTGTTCTGAGCTAATTTTCTAACCCACATGCAAAACCAGTCTCAGGCCTCAGTAAAAGTGATTTATTAAAATCTCTGAATCTGGAAGTTCTGTGGCGTCCAGAAGAGGACAAGATGTTAGAACTGGACAAGATGTGAATAATGATGGTAATGGAAAGTAAGACAGGCCTTACAGTTGGAAGGAAATGTTTCATCCTACAGGTTGTATGTCAGAGGCAACGTAATGGCTGATCCGGGAGGTGTTGCAATGTTGTGGTTAGTTGGTGAGTCCAGGAGTTCAGAGGAGGGTCAAAGTTACCAAGTAAGCAAGACACCAACTACTCACTATAAGTTATCTCATCATCAGCAGTTGCGAGGCGGCCATCTTGGTTCCAGACATTGGATTTTGCAACCAATCATGGAAATATCTTCAAAAATAATTTCAGTGACTAAAGGATGTTGGATTTTTTAATAATCCTCATTGATTTCATCAAAAGAATCCTTTAGAAATACATTTTTTATTTCATATTTGCAAGACAGCTGCAGCAGTGTTTCAAACTTGTTGTTCAACCAATCAATCAGACTCCTAAAAACATGAACTAACAGGCTATTGGACTGGTTTAAAGTACATATTAACCTACAAAATAGTCTGTTTCTGGCCCCAGCAGAAGTTGGTCTTCTCAGTTCATTGCAGTGATACATTATGACCTTCCAAGCACACAAACCATCTTAACATAAGTAATTAAAAAAACTAATTGTTTCTCCTAACTACTGGAAAAGGTTGAACATCAATGCAAAAATATGCTGAGGGTTTGATAACATTGAAAAACTGCTGATTTTTTTATGAACAATATTCAACTTTAGGTCATAACTTTTCCTGTTTTAATGTAAATTAAAGAACATTAGTTACCACAAAGCACTACCTTTCAAAAAGCTTTAACTGTCTTAATTTTGACCCTTGTTACATGAGCTTTAAATCATTTAAAAAATATTTTCAAAGGTCTTTCACATCAAACCATTTATTTCCGTATAGTTTGGAGTCACAGCAAAAACTCTTTAATCTGATCCAAATCCAAAGCCTTTTGAGTAATGTAAGAAATTCCAGTCAATCTTTTTCTACTTCCTGTTTCCTGTTAGAGCACAGATTACCATTCAACAGAGCAAAACCTGGTCAGAAACACAGTGACCAGATTGATCAGACTTAAACTACAATACTCACCAGTCTTTTTTTTTTTTTTTTGTCCCTGTGCTTTTAGTCTACTCTGTCAGTAGTATTGTTTTAGATGCTCTAAGTAAACTGTACACTGATTAGAACTACATAACGAAGAATGTAGAAATCTTAAAGAAACAAAACCATGAAAGGTTTGTTAAATCCAGAACTGTCCAGTTTGGTATGCTAACATTTCTCACCAGTGAATGTCCAACAGATGCCCTGCTGCCAATATTAATAACTTGCTTAATTTTAACTTTATGATTCAAAATAAAACAGCACTTAAGCTACATTACTGTGAGAAACTGATCGTACACGCTAGGGCTGGACGATATGGCTGAAAAACGTATCACGATATGAGCATTTCATATCAGTCGATATCGATAATTATTGATTCGTTTTTTTGTTTTAAATATCTGAAATACTGCCAAACTGGGACGTGACCTTTCCTCTTTTATCCACAGTTTTCACTCCATGCCGTTGTTTATTTTTAAGCAGTTATAAGACACGGTGGCGAAACCTTAAACTGCTGCTGCACAAGTTACTCAACAAGTTGTTGCGAAGTAACAAAGCGCGAGTGATTTAGTTGAAGCCACCAACCTAGCTTCGCTGGCCATGAGAGGTTGAGAGGCTAAAGTCTTTCATCTGCCTACATTCCCCAGAATGCTGTGCGGTTCTGGATCAGAGTTCAGTGAATATTCTATATAGTGAATATTCTGTCAGACATATTATCTATTGATACTGATCAGATGTCTATCACAATATATATTATTGCGTTATTGTCCAGCCCTAGCACAGGCTGTCAGATCTCAAGCTAGATGCAGTAAATTTTGAGAGGGACGGCTTTTGAAAGGCTTTAAGATCTTGTTTCAGTAACTCGAGACCACAAATCAGCATCGTCTGGACCTCCTCTGCCTCGTGTGAGGTGAATGTCAGACAGAGGCTGTTCCTGATCTGGAGCGGCCTTTGATTGAGCTCAGATAGCGAGGAACAGAACCCACAAATCTCTGAATGTGACGCAGGTGGCTATGGGTAGACGACGAGCACCAACTTGCACCACAGTGACATGTTTTCTTTGTGGTTAGTTGGGCTGTGTTAGAATCCTTTCAATGCAGCAGGATAACATCACCCTGAAAAATGAGCAGAAAATATAGTTAATGCTATTAAGTAGTAGGGCTGCAACTAACAATTATTTTAGGAGTGGGTCCTCACAACGTAGTATTTGTTGAAAAAAAATTGGCCTTACAAAGTGAGGAATGCTAAAACACACACACACATCCTTGTTCTTCTATCGGTCTGAGGACTTTGTATTGATTTCCATTCATTTTAGTAACTACATTTATGCCTAACCCAGACATTTTCCCTAACCCTAACCATTACTAGTTTATTCATAACCTTAACCAAAACTTAAGTCACACCTTACCTCTAAACCTAAACCCTAATCCTCTACAAGGGGTCCACCATATTAGACTTTGGTCCCTATGAGGCCCATCGGGCTTCAGAAGTTTAGTAAATATGGCAGAAATGGTCCTAAATAGAATAGCTAAACAAGTACACACACACATTACATCTTTCTACCTTCACAAGGACTTTGCATTGACTTCTGTTCTTTCATTGCTATAGCCTAACCCTTACCCGAAACCTAAGCATTACCAGTACACGCCTAACCCTAAACCTAACCTGAACTCTATTCACGTCTTAGTCCTAAACCTAACCCTTAACCCAAGAACAGCACTTCTTATGGGGCCCGGGCTTTGGGTGCCATAAGGATGAGAGGGTCCTTTCAACGTAAGCACATGTTGGAAAAATGAGTCTTAGAAGGTGAGAAATGCTAAAACACACACACTTTAATCTTTTTTCTCCGCATAGAATATCAAAAAAGGATGAGCTGCGGTCACTTCAGGTTCATCATGTGAGAAACGGCATCATTCACTTCAGAGCTCTTGAGATAGTGAGCTCCATACATATTCAAAGAATACTCAAAAATATTTGTTGACCACTACTTGCAGTCAGTAATTTCAAGTATTTGTTGTAGCAGCTCCTAAACTATGGAATGGTCTTCCTCTCCACATTAGACAGCCTCCTTGCTGTCTGTTTTTAAATCCCATCTTAAAAGTCATCTTTTTTCCCAGGCTTTTGAAACCCTGTGAGATGTTGAATGTGTTATTGTTTCTTATTTATTTGAATCTCCTTAAATTGTTCTTAATGTTTGTAATTGCATAACTATTTTAAGTCTTTTTGATCTATTTTTGTATGTTATTCTTTTTTATGGTTTTTTTAACTTGTCTGTACAATACTTTGGTCCTCTGTGGTTTTTTAAAGTGCTTTAGAAATAAAACTGGATCAGAAGTATTGTCAGTAAAGTTGGGTTGAATATGGAGTTGAATGTTTTAAGCAAAGTTGAAGACTAAAATGTGCGGGGAAACGATGGAGACAGAACTCAAATAAGAACCAATGGCTACAGTGCTGCAGCAGAGACAGAGAAAAGTTTTCAAAGGCATGTGGTCTGAAGCTTTATTATCAAACTAACAAGTTAATAGATTCCTCCTGTTAATGAATTAGACCCAAACAAGGGAGAGATGTCAGACAGGCTGCAAATTAATTACTGAAGACAATTAATTGTGTGAGAGAGAGAACCTAGACAAGCGAACAGCAGACTGAGTCAGGTCTGTTGAACTCTCTCCGGCTCTCCTCCTCAGAGACTCTGCAGATAACAGTTGAAAGACACGTGAATGTTTTCAGGATGCCTTAATATTAATTGGATATCAGTGGTATGGAAGCTTGGACTAGGCTGTCAGAGTTGTTGTTAGGATACAAGATATTAGTAGGAGACTGCAACAGTTGTACATTTTCATATTTATAATCAGCTGCTTGACACGCTGACATCACAGTATTCGTGGAAATGTTTTCCTGCTTTACAAGCAAACAGCAGAAAAAAACACACTGAAACATTCCCTTCAAGCACTTGTAAAATTGCTTCTATTGTGTGAGTTAAACATACAGCTGTAGTAAAAACTGTGACAACAGGGGCTGGAAACTAATTGAAACAATCCATCAAAGCTTCAACTGGTGAAGGATGTTGTTTGTTAAGCAGCTGGCCATGAATATTGCAGCAGTAATTCAATACAGATATTTACAAGGCGCTTTTTAAATCTCTGATGAGCTGATGGTTTTTAAAACATAGTATTGGATTGATCTAACTATCTTGTCTCATGCTTCTTGCTTCTTGTCTTTTTCTGTTTCCTAAACATCCTTTTATAAATAACTGCAGTTTTTGCTTCAGAATCAAATATTTTGTAATACATCTTCTTTACAAAAACTTTTACATATTTATCAAAACTGTCACTATGTCTTGACGGAATAAAATATGACAGATAATTTATGAAAAAATTGAGCTCCTCTGTCTTCTCTCTGTGATCCTACTGCCATCTGCAGAAAAGCACCACTCCCAGTCAGAAACAACCAATCGGAGCCAAGAGGAAGGTCTTAGTGCTGTCAGTAACTCTCGTGTACGCGTTGCTAAATGTGCTAATGGTGGAGAAACAACTCACCGTTCCAGGAAAACTGTTTATCCGCCGTCATCGGTGGCCATGCTAGCTACCCTGAGCATTCATGACAGGCTCTGCTGTGGGGAGTAAGCTGTAGCGTAGCAGAGAGCAAGGGGGATGGTGTGAGCAGTGTATACACAAGCATGACTGACAGTGCTAAGACCCACCTCCAGGCTCTGATTGGTTGTTTCTTACCAAGCAGTGTATTTCTGCAGATAGTACTGGGAGCACTGGGAGAAGGCAGAGAAGCTCAATTTTTTTCATAGATTATCTGTCTCACAACATCCTGTCACGACATTATGACAAATTCAACAAATATGTAAAAAAAAAAAAAAAAAAATTTTTTTTTTTTTTTTTTTTTTTTTTAATAAAAGTTACATACTGCAGCTTCAAACGTTAATTTATACTGACAAGAACCAAGGATTAAACATTACCGTCTGCAGCCGCAAGGAAAGCTAAACGCGGGCTGAAAGCAAGATGAAATGGTGGAACGACTCCACAGTTGGGTGCTTAAAGGACGTGCTGTGAGGCTTGTGAATGGTGCAGTTACATGTCCACGTCCTGGTAGTTGCCATCGGTGCATCAGAAACTGCCAGCAAACTTCCAAGCCAAAGTTGACAGTTTTCGTATGTTTGTTAAAAAGCAACTGAACAAAATGTGTCGCCAGAACCTGTCATCAACATTTGACAATTTCTAAATAAATGCGGTTTATACGCATTTTTGACTTATACTCTGACTTATAGTTTGGAAAATCTGGTAGTTTTTACAGCAGCTCGCTGCAGTGTAAATAGTTCTGTTTTTCTTTGTGCAGGTGAAGCAGATAATGGAAGAAGCTGTGACTAAGAAATTTGTGCATGAAGACAGCAGCCACATCATCGCTCTGTGCAGTAAGTACACTCCTGTATTTGTCTGTGGTCTCTCTCATGCACACACATGCACACACACACACACACACACACACACACACACACACACACACACACACACACACACACACACATGTTGAACTCCTCTGCAGGTGACTTGGCACTGCTTCTCCGTCAAGGACGTGGCTTGACGTCATTGAGACTGTGCTGCTACATCAGTGGAAACTTAGTAATGACACAGAATCTAATGGAAACTGATGTCAGTACACAAGCCAGGGTTAGTGAGTGTGTGAGTGTGTGTGGGGACTCTCTCTTGACCAGATGGTGGAGCTTTCAGTAGCATGAGGATGAAAGCAGCCAGGTGACCATTGCACAGCAGAAGTGTTTTGAGCTCAAGTTATTGTATTCCTGCAAAGTTAAGTAAATGCACTGCAAAAACACAAAATCTTACCAAGTATTCTTGGTCTGGTTTCTAGTGTAAATATCTTGAATACACTTGAAATAAGACAAAACTAACTTACAAGTAACTTTTCAGCAGATATAGGAGCTGGTTTTAAGTCAATAATTCCTCAATATTGATGAAAAAGTTCAAGTTATAAGTGAAATAATCTGCCAGAGGAACAAGACATTTTAACTTATAATATGGGAAAAATATCTTGTTCCACTGGCAGATTATTTCACTTATAACTAGAACTTTTTCATCAATATTAAGGAATTATTTACAGGAAACAAGCTCCTATATCTGCTGAAAAGTTACTTGTCAGTTAGTTTTGTTTTATTTCAAGTGTATTCAAGATATTTGCTCTAGAAACTAGACCAAGAATACTTGGTAAGATTTTGTGTTTTTGCCATGTGCTTATATTTAGCCTATGCACTGGCACCAGCTGTGATAGTTAATAGTTTTAAATCATCTTTATTGTGGTAGAAAGCTGTGTCAACCACTGCAACAAGCTCTTTTGTTATTTTTGTCCATCAGTCAGTACAGCAAGGATCCCATTAAATAAACAGTGACAGGGAAAAGGTAATAGAACTGTTAAATAGAGTTTAATATCCCAGCATTCTCAGTATTTCTTTTCTTTGTCTCCGGAACAGACAGAAACATGTTCATCCTCATCAAAGCGGTACAGGTGCCCCATGAACTGAGCTAGACAGAGGTTGCAGTAAAAAATTAAAATGTCAGACTCAGTTTTAAAACTAATATTTCAGTGTGTCATCCTGACATCGGCTTTGTCACCCCTCAACAGTGTGAGCTTATAGCTGAGGCCTGTTTAAAGTGTTTTGCCAACAAACGCACAATGCTGCAATAACAAGCCTTTGTTTATCCCTGGTATAGGGTTCAGAATCAGATACGTATGTTTGTATGCAATAAAAAGTTTGCAGTTTATGATACAGTTGCACCCAAAAGAATTAGTGAACAATTGTGCATTTTTTGATTTCATCCCAAAAAATAAATTTCAGATGCCAGTAAAAACTGTTGTTATGATGTTATTACAGTTATATCGAAATTTGCTTACTCCATCTCCACCTGATTGTGTTTCTGTGTCTTAAAGGTGACCTATTCTGCTTCCTTGAACAGGTTAGGACAGGTCTTTGGGCTACAAAACATCTTCATTACGTTTTTTGCACAAAATCACTCTTAGATAATGAGATTTCAGTCTGGTCAGTTCTACTTATTTTGAGCTCCTTTCAGAATGAGCTGTTTTAGGGCCTCTTGTCACTTTAAATCCAAATAAGATGCTGCTGGCCACACCCCCCAACTCAAGTTAACCAGTTAACTCAAGTTAGCAAGTAGTTTCTGAACATTAAGTCAACAACAAAACACTTGTCTTTTTAGGGGCGATGGTGGTCAGAGTTCGTCCCATAATCGGTGGGTTGCTGGTTCGAGCCCCCGCTCTGTCCATCTCCATTGCTGTGTCCTTCGGCAAGACACTTCACCTGCCTTACCTGCTGGTGGCGGTCAGAGGGCCCGGTGGCGCCGGTGCATGGCAGCCTTGTTTTTGTCGGGCAGCCCCAGGGCAGCTGTGGCTACAGTCCAGTAGCTTCCCACCATCAGTGCATGATTGTGTGTATGAATGGGTGAATGACTGAATGTAGTGTAAAGCACTTTGGGGTCCTTTGGACTTGAAAAAGTGCTACATAAGTACAGGACATTTACCATTTTTCCAGCAGCCATTGTTCAGTGCATACAGCGGTAAAACCAGCTGACCAATCGTGGTCGAGCTCCGCTTGGGTTGCTAGGTGAGGGGCTGGGCTTGGCTGGGGTTGCTAAGTAATGGTGCACTTAACAATCCGGAGGTTTTTGAAATGACACCATAAAACATGAACTTATTTCCAAAACACAGCTGGGTGTTTTTTTAAGCACTTGGTCTTGGCTTCACCTGGTTCAAATTCACTAAAGGAATGGTGTGTTATTGCATTTTAGGCAACAAAATATTTATTTTCTTATTTAAAAAAATCAATTGAATTATTTGTTTATTTGCATCATTAATATATATCTAATATTGAATAAAAATGGCTTAAGTGGTTAAATGAAAAATCTGTAGAATGTGCCAATTTTTTTCCAATTAAAAGTCAGAATAATCAATAGATGAATTGATCAGTTAGTAACTGTTAGTCGCAGGCCTAAAAGAGACCAGGAACTACTTTTTAGCCAGCAGATTCAGATGGTGGAAGGCTCCTCTTCTCTGCTGGACACAGAAATCTTCTGCTCAGTGGTTCCTTAATTCTGCATATCCTGAAGGTATAAAGGATTAAATTTAAATTCCACTGAAAGCTCTTGCTTAACATCACTTCATGAACAGCTTGATGACATCTGAGAATATTAATCCATTATAAAACCATGAAGGATATCACAAATCAATAAATGCCTCATGGACCAACTATAATCCACAAACTAAATCCTAAAGCTTGCTTCTAATTCTAACCTTTATAGTAGACTTTTCCATTTCCTTTCTGATGTTTGTGCTGGCTGGCTTTTCTGAGTCATTGCATAAATTCTGCTTGATACCCACATGACCTCTTCAAAGAAATTACAACATGCCCTTCTTGAACCTTCACTGTGTACTCTCCTTAACAACTAAGCCAATTGAAGTGTGTAAAAGGAACAAGTGCTGAATGCAGCCGTCCATGTTTCCTGTCATCATCCTCTGTCATCTCCTTCTGCTTCTGGTTCAGCTTAGCTGAGTCTCCATCATCTGCCTCTGTTTGCGTAAGTCTGAACTGTCCATACCGAAGCGCGACAGATGGAAAGACTCCACTAATTAAAGTCAGAGTTGGGTGACACATTAGTTTTGATTTGGCAAATAAGAGGAAACAATCCAGTGACCTGAACACTAATCAGAAGACTACTTCATTTGTCTATCTAGTATAAAATACTTACCATTGAAAGGATGGAATCATTTTTTATACTTTCTTCACCCTGTGAAGTAAAAATTTTAAGAATATTTAGTTTTATTGATGATTGAGTGCCTCAAATTAAGAGGGAGTTTACATGTTCTCCTTGAGCATACATGTGTTTTCTCTGGGTACTCTAGAATCCTCCATCAGTTCAAAACATGCATATTAGGTCAACTGGATATTTTAATATGTCATGCATAAATGAAGGGTACCAGACAAAAACCAGACCAAGTTTATGTTGGTTTGAAAAATGCTTGCATGTTACAAAACGCTTTCAACATGAAGCGAAGCACCAAATTGTTGGCCTAATCTCAGTGACCTGAAAAAGCATCAAAGCTGCAGTAAGGAGTTCGGGGGAAACCGTGGAGTTATGGGCTCGACACGCAGGGAGCAACGAATGACAGCGAAAGGTGAAGGTTTTCCACGACTCAGGGTGAACCCAACACACGGGACGCCGTAGTGACAGCAGCAACAGCGACAAAAGTTGAACATTTTTCAACTTTCTTGTGTCTCGTCACTAGCCCGCATGTGCATGTCTACGTGCATGAGCTTGAAATTTCACGTGTGAATTTCGCCCGTCGCTTGGCTGGAGAAGGGCAAACGATTGATGCCTCATCGCACGAGTTCCATAGCCTGAAAATTTGAACAAGCACACCTTACATGTCCCTCCCCCTTGCTCCCTGCTGCGCGACAGACCTTCTTCCAAAGCTCCTCCCCCACCATGGAGCTTGCCAAAATCTCTATGAATTGGCAGTTTTCCTGTAACTTTAGGTTGTTTCCCCACCATTAGCACAGCTGCAGTAAACCATTAGTCTTGAGCTTGAACGACGGTACGGACTGTGTGAGGGAGGGTGTGAACAGCGCACACACGAGCGTGATTGATGTTGCTAAGATTTTCCTCCTGGCTCTGATTGGTTGTTTCTGACTGGGAGCGGTGTATTTTTACAAATGTCAGTAGGACCACTGGGAGGAGCCAGAAGAGCTTGATTTTTTTTCATAGATTATTTGTGTCACATTCTACTGTCAGGACATTGTGAGAGTTTTAATAGATTTGTTTAAAACAATACATTTTTATGAAAGTTACTTACTGCTGCTTTAACGAGTTGTCCTGGTTTTAGATGAAGCAGAAATATCAGAGAACGGTAAGTCTGAGTAAAAACAAATAGCAGTTAGTTATGATTTATGATATTATGAGAAAAAAAATATCTAAACCAAGCCTATGTGTAAAAATATAACTACCTCTATTCTTAAATCATGGTTTATCTGTGATTAACCACATTTTTGGTACAATTTCATCAGCTGAATTACTACAAAACCTGTAGAATCATGAAATCACTTCAATAGCACCTGTCTGATAACATGAAGTAGGCTAAAAGGTCTCAGAAAGCAATACATTGTCCCCTAATCTAAAGAAATTTTTGAGCAGATGAGATATGAAGTCCCTGATGTGTACAAGTTCAAAGAACTCATACACGTTCTTTGAACCAGTCTCACATTTGCCAAAACCTATCCTGATGATCCCCAACACCTTTAGGCAAATATAGTGAGGACTGAAGAAACAGGTGTGTTTCCTGTTACATGTAGCATAAATCGAACACGCAGTTTCAGAAAAACAACACCAGACCTCCAGTTTAACATTCTGATGGTAGTGTGTTGGTCTGGGGCTGCTTTAGTGCTTCTGAACCTGGACGACTTGCAGTAACTGATGGAACCATGAATTTAGCTCTCTACCAGAAAATTGTGAAGGAAAATGTCATCGTTTTGGGACTGGATTATGCACCAAAACAATGATTTGAAGAACCCCAGCAATTCCACCTCTGAATGACAAAAAAACCCCCAAAGTCTAGATTTAAATCCAATGCAGATGCTGTGACATGATCTTTCAACAGTGTGCATACGGTGGAAACCTGTCCAATGAAAACCATTCTGCAAAGAAGAGTGGGCCAGTTTCATCCACATCAATGTATAACACTTATTGGCAGTTAGAACTAGTTGGTTTGGAAAGCCCTTTTACCCTTAATAAATGCAGAAGCAGAATTTTTGTATTTCCTTTGGGTAGCTTTGTGTTATATAAAAACTAGTTTGATGATCTGAAAGGTTTAAATGTGACCAAAAAAAAGCAGCAACAGACTAAAGCTGTTCCATGGGATCAGAGCATGTTTTCATCAGTGCTGCAAGCAGAACCTCGCAAACCAGCTCTACTATGGCATCAGTGTAATGCATACAAATTATTAGTCTTTAGAGCCTTGAGGCTTTACAGAAAGATGAAAAGGTAATAGGTCATTTGATGATAATAAGCAGTGACGTCAGAGTAGACATGAGTCATTCAGCCTCATCTCTACTCAGTGTCAAATGCCAGCAAATTAAACCCATTTTTTCATTGCTTAAAAACTAGAGCCTTCATATTTTAGGATGACCTTAGAGCCAAATTGAGGAGATTTTTATTTTATTTTTTATTCTCCCAGTGTTTTTTGTTTGTTGTCTTAATTTATTTCCAGTGCAGATCAAACTTTGGAGATGGAAAACTCTTAGGGTGGAAAAAGTTCAAAAGATTCACACTAAAAGGCCCTGAAAACACTGAGCTGCTTGACAACATGAGTCGTACAAACTACAAAGCAGCAATGATCATGATATACAATCACTCTCTGTAATGAAGGCCTGACATTTTCAACATCCGATTACAACATAAGATGACCTTCTTTGTATCGGATGCAGTTTTCAGACTAAATGAGCTTCTCTGTACTCTGACGTTTTAACCATACATCTCAAAAGATTTTAAGGTGAAAAAATTAAATCTTTCTGTCATTCATTTCAGAAAGTAAAACTCATTGGTAAAGTCGTTAAACATAGAGTGGAATATTTCAAAGCCTTTATTTCTTGTAATTTTAATGATAATGACTTAAAGAGGATGAAAACCCAAAATTCAACGTCTCAGAAAATTTGTATTGTGAAAAAGTTAAATATTGGAAACACATGGTGTCACATCGTAAGCCACAGAAAGTCATTGCTAACGAAACTGGTCATTCACAGCAAACTGGCCTGACCTGAATCTCATAAACAATTTACGGAAGCCTGTAAAGTTTAAAATATAAATTTTTATTGCTGGTATGTAACCAAATTTTCTGAGACACTGAGTTTTGGGATTTCATTATCTGTCAGCTGTTATCATCAAAATTACAAGTCAAGTCAAGACAACTTTACTTGTACAGCACATTTCAGCAATGAGGCAGTTCAAAGTGCTTCACATCATAAAAACATCAATCAAGTATACAGCAAATCATCAAGCAAATATCAATGCATCAAAATCATAAAGATCATCAAGAAAATATGATTCAAAAATATTGATCAATGTTCCACTTCCTACTAATCAAAAGCAGCTCTAAACAGGTGGCGTTTTAGCCTTGATTTAAAGGAACTCAGTGTTTCAGCTGTTTTGCAGTTTTCTGGAAGTTTGTTCCAGACATGAAATAAAAGCTTGAAATATTTCACTCGATTTGACATGAATATACTTCATAAAATAATGTATGAGTGACAAAAATATTGGACTTTTTCACGATCTTCTAATCATTTGACATGTTCCTATATGTATATATAATTTATAAAATTGAGAAGAAACATTTGTGAAATGTAAAAAACAGGTTAAAAATAAATTGTCTTGAAGCATTTTCAAAAAGTGACAGTCTGGATCAAACTATCTGGCCTCTTGGGATGACCATGTTGCTTTATTTACCGTTTCTATAGCCTTAGTCCTCATACATGATTTTTTTCATCGGTCCTGTAGTTGGATCCATGATATTGGTGCGCTCAGCTTGACTGACCAAGTCAAATTCAGTGGGAGCTGGAATCCCTCTTGGTAGAGCTATAGATAGGAGAGTGCAGGAGGTTTTTTGGCTAGTTTCTCTGCTTGGGTTGGTCTTAACCGTTGTGTAACTGTATCAGTGTGTAGGAGTCCAGAACTTTTCCTCAACATTCAAACTGATCACATAACTCGTCTTCATTAGTCTCACAGCAGGAGGTAAAGGCTGGATGTTGGAAGATCTGGGTTGTGTTTTTGGGTGCATTTTTGCTTGGTTTAATTAGCATTACTGGTTACCAATTAGAAGTAGATGCAGTGGTGTTATTCTACCAGCAACTTTTTTGATTACAATGAATCAGATTTAAAAGAGAAAAAGAACATTATTTTCCTACTTCTGTCTAAATAGAACTTGTCTAACCATAATACAGATTTTAGAATACTAGAAAAATGTGTATTTCCTGTGAAAATGCAGCATGAATTCTATAAGTTGAATGGTTTTAGTGAAAAATGCAGAAGCATTTGAAGTCAACTGCAGAATACTTGCAGAATTGTAATAAATAAGCAGCAGAAGAAGAAGAATTTGGAGTTATGTTCCACAGAAAAATCCTTGAAAAGGTAACTCAACGAACAGGCGGGGGTTCACTGTATTACCACAGAACATAGTTTTGTATCTCTTTGTTAGTTATTTCAGTGAGTTATGAAGATATACATTTATTAAAATGAAAACATCACATTTAAGTCATTTGTGTGGCACATTTTGCATCCCTGTGTGGAGAAAGGAAACTGTGACATAAACTACACCAAGCCCTGTTAGAATACCACAACTGATAAACTGTCAGTGATGCTAAATTTGCCATCTGTTTCACAACCTATTACTGGCACTAGACTAAAGGGCTGTTTCATATTTTTAATGAGGCAGTACTTCATTTAATCCCCTTTGGTCCAAATTACCAGAGGCAATTTGGATAACATCTGTCTGCTGAGCTGAGGAAGTAAAACAGCCAAAAAGATGAGTAGTTCAAGCATCTTGATCTTTACAATAAACAGATACTACCCAAAAGAGAAGTGCAGTATTAACTTCGACCCACCCGTGGTAGAAACTAAAGCAGATCACATTAAACCAAAAAGTTCTGGTTCCTACTTCTGAAGACTTTTATTTATTTCTGAAGTCAAAAATTGTGACAACAATTGGGATTTGCCCATTTTTGTTCTCAGTGACCAGACTGATTACTGTTAGCAATACAAGCTGCATTTATATATTCAAACAGTCACAAACACGTATTTATGAATGGGAAAGATTCAAATACTGCAGTTATAATGATATTTTAAACACACTGCAACCATACTGGAATTTGTTTTCAAGATTTGTGAGAAACCTGTTTTTTCCTCTTTGAATTTTTTCAACTTAAACTTATCCAACCTGAACTCGACAATCCTGCACTGAACAATTTTTTTCTCCAGTCTGTTTGCCTAGAAAGTCCGGTTCGTTTGGGGAGGTGTGAACGCTCAATCCGCCTGCAAACCTCAGTCTTAGTTTGGTTGAAGTGAACTCTGGTGCAGTTTGAATGCATATGTGAACGCCAAGCAGACCGGAGACCGCTCCAAAAACAGGAAGCAGACTACAGCGCAGGGCATTCTGGGTAAATACAACCATAACAAATGCAGGAGTCTAGCACTAGCGGGAGAAATGGCTTGTGGTCTTTTGCCAATGACAAAGAAAACCTACAACCGTTACAATCTGACACCGCTCCATTTTTGTTTACATTTCGTAAAGAAGGAAGTTGTGCTCATATCTTCTTCAGAGGTTTTCGTGTCATTTCCTTCAGTGGTTCTTGGTGCAGCGCCCCCACAGGTGTGAAGGGGGAACAGGTTTTTCAAAAGGTTTGGCTTGTTTGGCACAATGCAGTGTGAAAGCAAACCGCTCCAGCTGAAAATGTAACAAATGGTCTCCAGTCGAACTGAATCTACCGGACTATCAGGTTTGAAAACACGCTAAGTTTTCTTAAAATATTGCTGCCTATATATTGTTGTTCTCCTGAACCCAACATTGTGTACCGTCTCATGAGCTGGATGCGTCGTCATGCCCCAAGAAGACATGCATTCCCAAAAACTATTGGAAAACCTGGTTCTCATACAACACTTTTCTAATACCTTGTTCAAGTAATTCAGTAACAGTCAGCTAAAAAAAATAAGGCAAAAATTAGTAACTGAGAGTTTGAAAAAGTCCCTTATTGAAATAAATGAGAAAGTGTGGAGGAGTCAAACAGAAGAAAATTGACGAGGAAAAGAGAAAAGGATGGCCTGAAGCAACTAATGGGCTCATTAGGAAACTCATGGTCATGTAATGACCTGCCAACCAAAGGATATCTGGGGTGCCATGCACCGCAGACAAATGAACAGACAGAAATAGAAAGGAAAAATGTAGGAGAGAAGATAGAAAGGGCGCTGTTTCAAACGAGTGAAAACAACAAGAGGCTTACATCAACACTTTCAAAATATATTATAAAAATATTAAAGTGTACACACAAAGAAAATATGTTTATTCCAGTATTAAAAAGAGAAGAGTTATTGTATTTGGAAAATAAAACTCATTTGATATCACACCTAAAGACAAAGTTGAAAGTCATCAGATTTGTAGTATGTAAGTGAAGCGTGAAGCATACGTTATTTATTGGTGAGTTCTTCTCAGCTGACTTAATGTGTCCAAGACAGGCTTGGATACATTCCTCTAACAGCTGCAGATCTCACTGTTAGTTCATATAACATGCAATAATTGTGATGCCACATTTATATGAGGTATTGGTGCTACTGGAGTTTGCTGACCGGCTCTGCTTTCATTTGTTTCTGATCCCTAAGAAATAGTTTGATTTCCTTTCACTGCTACTGATTCCTGCAAGTGCTTAGAAATTCGGAAAATAGGTTTTCACTGTCATAATTTGTATTTTTTAACTAACATTATATTTATTATCCATTGATTCTAAAAATAAACTATGCTGCTGTGCAATTTTTTACTATTTTTTAGAGCTGCCTTCAGTTAGTAGTAAGTCGTACATTGATCAATATTTTCAAATTATATTTGCTTGATGATCTTTTTGATTGTGATGTATTGATATTTTCTTAATGATTTTGATGATTTTCATGTGTATTTGCTTGATGATTTTGCTGTAAACTTGATTGATGTTTTTATGATGTGAAGCACTTTGAACAGCCTCGCTGCTGAAATGTGCTGTACAAATAAACTTGAACTTGAACTAAAACCTGGGACAAAATTTGGACAAAGTTTAAAGGTGTCTACAAAATACATATATTAATATATTAACACAATAAACAGAAACAATAGAAAAAACAACTTTGTGTACATTTTTTTCCTAAGTGCAAAAAATTATCATTTGAGAGCTAATCAAAACAAAATCTTTTTGAGGTAGATTTGAGAAACTAAATATAATAAAATTTCAAGAGGGAATTTGAAACGAAACGACCAGACTTGTATCGATCCGATACAAGTGTCTTTGTCGCCTCCCTGTCTGAAGATAGATGTTTACATTTCTTAGAAATAGAGAGAATGAATTCCACACATGCATTCGCTGGTATGTGTGTGACTGTAATGTGTTGCTTCTGCTCATGGTTATGTTGATGTTCATTGGAGGGGAGGTTTTTGCAGCACCACCAGTGGCGGTCGGGATGCAGCTGTGATTGAACTCGCTGTGGCCCCAGGGACAAAGTCTGTGTTCTTGTATTTCAGATGTTTTTTTCAAATTTAAACACCTGCCATGTGTCATGTTTCAGGGTGGACTGACCTGCTGTCAGACAGACTCCTGTCAACCATTTATGAAGAGAAACTAAACATAGCATCTTTATGCTCAGTTTGAAACTTTAGCTCCAAGATTCTGGAGTAAAGCCTTCTTATTGTTTTCAAGTAAAAAGCACAATGATCTGAAGCTCATTTCTTCCACGAAGCAAAGCTTACAGTTTGCACATACTGCTGTATGCGGATAAAAGTTTTGTGAGTCACTGTATTATTTCACAATTAAACAGTAAGGTACAGCACAGGATCATAAGTCAGACATTCAAAGTCATGAATCTGCAAAAACCATCACACATTCCCTGACAGTGCTGCCCTGCTTTGCTCTCATTTACTTCGCGGTGTGTGTGTGTGTATATATATATATATATATATATATATATATATATATATATATATATATATATATATATATGCTGTCAGATGGACGTGTGAGATAGCGAGAGGAGCAGCTTTGTGTGTGGCAGCACACACACTGACTTTGAAGCTGTTGAATTAGGCGTGAGCTAATGAAAGTGTTCCAATTAAAATTATGAGTGCCCAGTTTTCTGTTCCAAGATTAAGGATGTTCATTCCAGTAAAAGTTTTTAAGTCTACAGAAACTTTTTTCTCTCTCCCTGTCTCACTTCCAAAGGAACTAATTAAGATCTTACAGCACACAGAATTATAGTTAATTAAATTTTTACTAACAAAAAAGCATTGCTCTGTCTTTGTTGTAATTTTTACCCCAAATATTGTACTAATCTTTGACAAACCATGGAATTTAATGGCTAAAGGGTTTATCAGCACACGAGGATCTAATTGAAAATATAAGTATGATTAAAGCTCATCAAATTCCAAAAACATGTAGAATTGCAACAGCCCTGCTTTGGTTTACAGTTAAATCATTCTTTATATACAGTATGAGCAATTCATTGTTCTGATGTCCAATATTGGTCCTGATGGAGTAAGTTTGTGATTTCTTCCACGCATGAAAGGTATTTTAGAAAAATCATTCTCGCTGTTTCAAATCTCCACTTTGGATGTTGTTGTGCTTGGTTCTTCTGAGACCTCCTGGATTAGTCATCAATGCACTCTTGGAGTCAGTTTGGGACGCTTTCCTTTGCTCTGTGTTTACTCCATTTGTAGATAAAGGTTCCCACTCTGGTTTGCTGGAATCCCAAAGCCTCAGAAATGGCTTTGTAAACCTTTCCAAACTGATAGATGAGAATGAATTCTTTCTTTTTGAGATCTTTCAGCCTGCTTCATGTTGTCAGATGGGTTCTACTTAGGTAATTTGTTGATTCTACAGCTCCGGCAGTAATCAGGCCTGATGTGGCTGGGGAAATTGAACTCTGTCTTATTTGAACTTCTGAGATGCTAATCCGCTGTTTCCAGTCGTTAAAACAATACTTTGTTGCCACGGTTATGCATCATAATAACTGTCTGAAAGTAAAAAAGTAAGAGCAAAAATCCTTCCAGCTGCACGGCATCCAAAACCAGAGGGAATAATTCTCCAAACAAGCAATGCCTCAAGCAAAAAAATATGAGCAAAAGTCTACAGGAAGAACAAATCAGCACGAACATAACAGAGCTACTCCAGCGTGCTGCCACCATGAGCGGCTCGATTCTAGAATTCCTATTTGTTGCAATTCATGAAACGGTTGCTCACCATTGTACTTTGTTTTTTGATTGCCCTCAAAAATGCATTTCAATCGGACTGGCGACCAGTCCAGGGCGTAACCCGCCTCTCACCCAATGATCGCTGGACTTAGGCTCTAGCCCCCCCATTTCCCTGCAAAGATAAGCAGGGATAGCTGATGGATGGATGGGTGGATGGATTTCAGTCACATATTGAAATTGTGGTAGCAATGCAATGCCATCTGGAACCATTTAACTTCTCCATTTTGGTGTGTTGTTTGAATTTGCAACCAAATATGAACATTTGTCAGGTCTTTTTCCCCTCTGAAGTGTTCCAGCTCATGAATAAATGCAGGATTTAAACTTTAGAAACTTAACTGATGCTGTTTAAACTTGAAGTTCTCACATTGCTGCTTCTCAATTCTCCACAGCACCTGTTGGTCCTGTTGGTACAGTTTGAAGTCTAATTTATAATATGCTAAGACCATAATATCTGCTTTTTAGATTTCCACCACAGTTCATCTGACCACAGTTAATTAGACTAACAGGCCTGTAGACTAGAGCAGGGGTCTGCAACCTACGGCTCCGGAGCCACAAGTGGCTCTTTGGACCTTCCACAATGGATCTGAATAACTTTGGCCAAAAATTAAAAGAACCGACTAATGTTTTTTCATTTAGAAATAATAAATGAAGGTTTTAAGAGTTTTTCAGATTATTGCTGCAATATATGCATTGAATTCCCACAAAGAATAACACCAAAAGTACTCCTAATGAGTTTTTAGATCTGATTTTTTTTTTTTTTTTTTTTTTTTTTTTTTTTTTCATTAGGCTGGAATCTATGTGGTTTTTTATGTTTTACATGATTTTCCATCTCACAGAAAAAAAAGATCCATCCTCTTTTTGTGAAATTTTATTTCTATAAAACAGTGACAAAATTGTGGTTTGTTAAAAATGACAACAAATTTCCTAAAGTAGATATTTATCTAAAATTACAAGCTGTCTTTTTTCAAAAAGTTGTGTGACATTTGCGGCTCTTAACGAGTTTTATTGGGGTGTCGTGAGAGTAAAAATGGCTCTTCAGGTTATAAAGGTTGTAGGCCCCTGGACTAGAGAAGGGCTACCATGGAAGGTAGGTCAGGGACCACAGTTTGAGAATGGTGTGTTCGGTCAGTATACTGTAAATATAAGTTAAAGTATACCTTTTGTTCCGCTATTCAGTGGTTGGTAGTGTTTGATCCTGTTGCATGGTGAATATTTAAGTCAAACATAATGAAAACAACACTTCTTAAATTTTTCTTTAATGCATCACAGTCAGTTTTCACAGAAACAGTAGATTTTCCGCTTTTAAAGGCTGTAGAAAGTTTATGAGGGGGATAACAAAGACTTTTAAATCCAGGAAGGAAACAGCTTTGTAATAACAGAGATCCTCTGATAATTCAACCCCACTCCCTGTGGTATGTGGTCAGCACTGTATCCAGGCTGATTAAATATCGATTCAGATCCACTGTGAGGTTAGGAAATAAGAAGAACAGTGCTGATTTATCTTTTTTCTCAGATAAAAATCAATGTCAGCGGTCCTCTGATCATGCAGCTCATCTTACTGTGAGCCTCACCTTGCATATTTAAGCATATTTAAGGACCGTTTTTTGTGATAACGTAATATATGGAACTCGAACATTTAAAGAAATTTTAAGTTTTTGTGCTTGATTATGAGTTATTTTTATGTGACTATTCTGCAAATGATAGCTGAAATACTGTTTGTGATACTATCCCGTTAATAAGACAACTTCTGTATGTGAAGTACTAAAAAAGTTAATAAAATTTCTATCAACTCTGATCAAGTTTCCTGTTCATTGTGCAGAAACACATCACCACATCATGATGTTGCCACCACCTTGTTTAAAGGTGTGAATGGTATGTTCTGTGCTCTAACACATATAGCGATGGGACTTCTTATGTTTCTTCAATAACTGCTTTGTTCTTGACACTCTTCCTCTCCAGAAATGGGATGTTGCTTCATACGTTAACTCTGCTTTATCTCCTACATGTCTGCTGTGGCTCTCAGTCTTTGTTGTGTTCTTTGTTCACTAATGTTCTCTAACAAACCTCTGAGGCCTTTATAGAACAGCAGCATTTATGCTGAGATTAAATAGCACACAGCTGGACTCTGTTTACTAACTAGGTGAGTTCTTAAGGCGGTTGGTTGCTCTCATTTAGGAGCATGAGAGTAAAGGGGGCTGAATACAAATAAACAATAATTTTCCACAAAAATGCACTACTTTGTGCTCTGTCAGATAAAATCGCAATCAAATACATTGATGACTGTAGTTATAATGTGACAAAATGATCCAGTGCAGCAGGTATCAGGAGAGGACCTGGGGTCATCAGAGGCAAGAAGAGGTTGTGCGAGTCCTTTCACCTCTCCCTCTCTTGTTTCAATCCCCTCCTCCCTATATCCGATCTTTCCCAGTTCTGGGAGCTGGTTGCAACCTTTCTCACTCCTACACTAACATGGGTTTAGCACAAGAGTAGAAACAACATCTTTTTTTGTAAAGTGTCTCAAGACAACATTTGTTGTGTGTGCTTAAGACAGAAGCAGAATGGCAGGTGCATGTACTTTCAGTGATTTTCAAAAGATCAGCTATCTTCTGGTTGTGTCTGGCCTTGCAGTGTACTGATTGGGTAAAATGCAAAATCTTGAGGCTGGCCACTAATAAGACTGCCTCTTGATGATAAAATATGCATAAAACGCCACTGTATGTTATTTATGCCACCACGTGTTCTGATTCACAATGTGTTTGTGCAGAAAAAAGGTGCATCCTGCTGTTTAGAAGGAGGCAATAACATACATCTTATTATTGGTACAAACAACTTGCCATGCAAAGCTTCAAAAAGGCTGGAGGTCTTAGAAAGAATAAGGAAAAAAAAAACATCTATTGAAATCATGAGTACATTTGTGGAAAATCTCTATATAATTTTTCACATTTGAAGCTTCTGGGTTGGATTTGTCTTCGTGGTTTTTGTTTGTGTTCTATTACATTTGTTTACAAAGAAAACGAGTAAAGAAAAATGAGGAATTGCTTAAGATTTAGTACCTCATGAACTTTTCCATATATTGTCTCAAAACAACCACCAACTCAAATGTGTTTTATTGGGATTTCATGAGATTGACCAAGATAAAGCGTTTCATAGTTGTGAGGTGGACGGAAAATAATACATGGTTTAAACATTTTTTAACACATAAAGATCTGAAAAGTGCAGAATTGCTGCAAAGCAAGTCACTGGATGCAGTCGGCAGATTTTCCTTTCATAGAACACTTTAAAGAGTTTATTTTGCCAGAAAACTAACAGAATAAACAAAATATGACAGCACTGTATTCTATGGAGGACTGAATTGGAATGTTTATAAGTGAATATGAATCCGTCTATATGACTTGATTGATCTGATTGTACTTTTTTGTATGAGAATTTGACATGTTTGTCTTTTAAAATAGGTCATTTGTTGTGAGTGAGCACTATGTAGATAAACTAAATTGAAGGAAATCGCTGTGATATGTATTCAGCCCCCTTTACTCTAATACCTCTAAATAAGATCAGGTTGAACCAACTGCCTTCAGAAATCAGCTAAAGATTAACGGGGGACACAGCAAACACATTTGAATGGAGCTAAAAAATAAGAAAATGGAAAAAAAAAAAAAAAAAAAAAAGAATTGATCTAAATACTAGGGCTGCAACTAATGATTATTTTAGTAATCAATTATTCTATTGATTATTTTGACGATTAATCATTTAATCACATTAAAAAAATTGGCACATTCTACAGATTTTTCATTTAACTGCTGAAGCCTTTTTTATACAATATTAGATATATATTAATGATGCAAATTAACAAATAATTCAGTTCCTTTTTTAAATAAAATAAATATTTTATTGCCTAAAATGCGATAACAGCATTCTGTTAGTGAATTTGAACCATGTGAAGCTAAAACTAGGCCACTTGAGGAGTTTTGGGTAAAACATATTTACAGATGAAGGTGTTTTTATCTTAAATGCAAAATGTTTATATATTTCGTACAGTTTCGGCTTAATTACTGCTCTGAATATGTTGTTTTTCAGCAAATGCCCTTTTTTGAGTCTCTATACTCCAGTATCAATTAATCGATTACTAAATTAGTTGACAATTATTTCAATAATCGATTCATCACGATTAATCTGATTAATCATTTCAGCCCTGATAAACAGGACAATCGTGGAAGGAAACCTGTTAGTGGTTCATCTTTCAGCTGTGCAACGGCCCTAAAAATACAGCCAAAGCTACAAGAGGATGTTTCGGTCCAAAGTACGCTTATGTTAAAATGGCTCAGTCAAAGGCCGGACTTAAATCCAGCTACTCTTTACTAATGTTCTCCATTCAATTCAATCTCTTTATGCACAAAGCTGGTTAGGACATACCCCAAAAACCTTGCATCTGTCTTTAGCAAAAACATAATTCTACAAAGTATTCAGAGGAGGTGGGCTCTACCCTGAGGTTGCAGCTTTGCAGTAAAACTAGTTTTCTTTCTGGCAAACAACATGGCGAAACATGAAACTTTGTTTAAACTCTCTGAATTTGTACATCACTGTGATCAGCCAAATACTCAAAATGCCAATTTCTAGCTGGCAGTGTAGGATCAAACTAATTTCCCTTCCATAAACAGTTTGAACTTATGTGAGGAGGTGTTGTGTTGTGAAATTTCTCATAAAGCCAGAATAGTCACATTTATTTTTCCCTTTTTCTATAAAATTAAACAGCTTAATATGCTGCAAAAACACAGAATCTTACCAAGTAATTGTGGTCTAGTTTTTAGTGCAAATATCTTAGTACACTTGAAATAAGACAAAACTAACTTACAGGTAGCTTTTCAGCAGATATAGGAGCTTGTTTTAGGTCAACAACTCCTTAAAGGGGCAGTATTATGTAAAATCAAGTTTTCTGAGCTTTACATCATGTTCTAATGTTATTCCCTCATCCAAACATACCTGAAGTGTTACCTTGATTCTTTCACGCATATGTGAGAAATCCTTTAATCTCCCATGGCAACCATTCAGCTGTGCAAAACGTCTGGATGGATCAAATGCCACTTTTGAGACCCAGCTCCTCCTTAGAGCTGCAGTTTCTAAGCTTCCGAGCTTCCGCCTCACAGAGCACCCCTCCCACGCGACTGCCCGACTCAGCTCCTTCAGACTAGCGGCAGCAATAAGCAAACATCTGGTGGAGCTCCGCATCTGCTGAATTCATTATATGAAGCTACTTTTCAATGAAATACTGATAAAAATGTTTTTAAAGGATTAGCTGTTGTGGTGACTTCCTGGGAGTGGAGTTTCAGAAAGAGCATGACTTTTTTAAAGAGACAGAGGCCCAATTTCAAGGCATAAAATTATGAAGTCAAATTTCTTTTTGGTTATATTTGATATATACGGTATTTTTGTAACAACTGAAGGTAACAGTTACTTCATAGTGCTATAAAATGATTGTATGTGGCGGGAAATCACATAATACTGCCCCTTTAATATTGACTGAAAAGTACTAGTTATAAGTGAAATCTGCCAGTGGAACAAGATATTTTTCCCATATTATTATAAGTTAAAATATCTTGTTCTCCTGGCAGATTATTTGACTTATAACTAGAGCTTTTTCATCAATATCAAGGAATTATTGACTTAAAACAAGCTCCTACATCATGCTGGAAAGTTATTTGTAAGTTAGTTTTGTCTTATTTCTAGTGTATTCAAGTATTTGCACTAGAAACTAGACCAAAAATACTTGGCAAGATTCTGTGTTTTTGCAGTGTAAATATCCTTTAATATCTGCATGTTTTTTCTCACCCTGAGTTGGAAATAGGTTCATTTATTTAACACTGTTTTTCAAGTATTCATAAAGCACTCATAAAATGAATGTATTTGTCCTTCCTCAGAGGCAGTAGAGCTGATATTAAGATGACATATAGTTCTGATTTTACTGCACAAATCTGCCTCCATGAATAGCTGCATCACATTTACAGCCTCCGGCATCGCATCTCTAACATCATGAACACTGCAATGTGACAACAGTTTCAGCTAAATAGAAAGCATCCTGATCAGAAAGCTGATTTTCATGTGCTTCATTTTCCTGCTAACGTCGCATACCCTGCCGTGCACACCGGAACATCAGCCTCCATATGATTCAAGTGCTTAATCAGCTCCAGCTCTCTCTGACACTCACCATGATTAGTTCCCCTCTCCACCCATAATGAGCACATCTGTCTTCTCACACAGAAAGCATTGATTCTGTGTAACGTGACAATGCAATATGATGGCAGTTAAGAGCTGCAGCGCTCTGAAAGTCCCAAGCTTTCTGCTGTCATGGCACCTCTGGAAACCATCGGCTCTTCACACTGAATGAAGCTTTATTTGACAGCTGACGGAGTATTGAGGCTTCAGAGGCGTATCTTAAACATGTTCACTTTATTCGGTTATGTAACTTCGAGCTGTCAAACTCAGTTGTGGCTTAAAGGTGAAGGAAGCTCCAGTTTGTGTCCCTGAGCAGCAGGAGAGCTGTCTGACCTCACTATTCACAGCTCGAGTGCTTACAGGTTCAAGTTCGATGAAGGTAACAGAAAGAAAAAAAGCTTGACTAAAGAAAGGATTCTCTCTTCTTCCTTCTGATAGCCAGAAGTATTGTGCATCCTTTATCTTTAAAGTTTGTAGTTTTAATAATTGCATTTGTAACTCACTGAATAAACACTTGTTCTGATGTTATGTTGTGTTTAGTGTGTGCGAGTAATAACCTTCAGTGTGGAGTCTGTTGTCTGTGGTAAGCTAGATGTGTATGATGGGTCAGCATATTTTTTAGGGCTGCAGTTAATGACTATTTTAGTTGTTAATTGCAATTTAGTATTTTAGGTTAATAGAAGATTTTTTTCTACAGAATTTGAACCAGATGAAGCCAAAATTGCCACTTGAGGAGTTCTGAGTTGAACATATTAACAGACAAAGCTTTTTTTTATATCTTAAATGGAAAATGTATGTATTTTCATACAGTTTTGGTTTAATTACTGCCCTGACTGTGTTGTTCTTTCAGCAAATGGCCTTTTTTATGAGTCTGTATTCTCCAGTTAGCGATTAATCAATTACTAAATAAGTTGATGAATATTTAAATAATTGATTCATCTTGATTAATCCAATTAATCATTTCAGCCCGAATGAAGAGGCGTCTAGAAATGCTAACTTGAGACAGACCTATCAGATTTGTGTAATGTTTTGATCTGCCGACATGGATTAAGCCAATACCAATTTCTTTTGAAAAACTATGATTATCCAGTTTCTGCTGTGAGTGGTCATTATTTATATTAGGAGCAGTGGAACGTCCCACCTCCTTTTTGAGAAAGCAATGACTTCAAGATACACTTGTTCAGGAGCAGGGAAGGGTAGTTTTCCAGCGACTGGAAGAATGCAAGTTCGATTCCAGCTTCCTGACAACACATGCTGAAGTGTCCTTGAGCAAGATATGACTGGCCTGGTTTGAGCTGATGTTTGGTTGCAAGGGTTGCTGGTCAGGGAGGGAAAACCTGATATCCCTTTTCGTAGTAACACTCTGTAGCTCACTCTGATCCAAAGGTTTCCAGGCCAGAAACGATAAATCCCTCAACCATGTTCTTGTTCTGTTTTGGGGTCCGCTTTTCATGGAATGTGATAGGGATACCTACAGAGGAAGACGACCACGAGGCATCCTGATCACATGCATGAATCACCTCAACTGAGTTTTTTTGATCATCATATATATATATAGCTGATGGTGTCCAGGATCATCACTGCCCCAATTTTGAGCTATTAGCATGTAATGACAAAAGTCTTCAGTCAGAGGCCTCTACAGTTTTGTTGCTGACTGCTACTGGAGATCCTTCCTGCCCTCAGCATTGCCATCCACAATGACTCCTTGAAGATAATTGGATGAAATGAGTTATGGCAACATTTAATTTCCCTTTGAGATTTGAGTTTTGAATTGAATCTCAAGATCATAGAGGTGAGGGCTGGAACGCTAACAGACGAGTAAATCAAGTGCTTTAGCACGTTGTTTTTTCCTGAAGATGGCATTTATTCTGTGAAGTGCACCAGTCCCTCCTGTGGCACACACAACATGGCAACTCTTTGCTGAATGAACCAAACTTGTGGAAACTCACTTATCTTCTGGTATGTTTGGTAATTTACAGTTTTCAGTCAGTTCTTCAAGCTTTCAAACTGTATTATAACTCCCAAATGTCCTGCAGCCTGGGCTTCTGTCAGTAATGAAACAGCAACAATTAATAAAAGTGATGAAAAAAACAGAGAAAAGAGGAGGAACAGACAGAGAGGAGGTGTTTCATGTTACAAGATGAACAGAGAAACACTGTGTGAGAGTGTGGAGGAAGAGGTATAAAGACTAGGTGTGAATCACGAGGTGATGATGTTTGAATATAACACATAATAGAGAGCGTGGCTGTGAGATATTAAAGGCTAGGGGATGAGATGCTTATTTCTCCTGTGAAAACAGAGGATGTCTTTTAAAAATGGATTCATATAGGTGGATATAATGTTTCTATCAACACACAATAAAATGTGTTTTATGATAGTTTTAACGGTCATCTTCATACTTGTGTTCTAATGTGTTGTAAATTAGGGCTGAAATGATTAATCGGATTAATCATGATTAATTGATTATTAAATAACTGTCAACTAATTTAGTAATTGTATAGTAATTGTGTAGTATACAGACTCAAAAAAAGCTATTTGCTGAAATAACTACACACTCATAGCAGTAACTAAGCCAAAACTGTACAAAAATATATACATTTCGCATTTAAGATAAACAAAAACCGTCCTTGTCAGTAAATATGTTTTATCCAGAACTCTTGCAGTGGCAAGATTGTAGCTTCACCTGGTTCAAATTCTGTAAAAAAAAAAAAAAAAAAAAAAAAAAAAAAAAAAAAAAAAAAAAAAAAAAAAATCTCCCATTAAGAACCTTTTTCTATCCAATTATTAATCAGTTAATCCAAAAAATAATCACCGAATCAACCCTACACGATACTGATGTTAAGTCGAGCAGAAAGAGTTGAGCTTTTCACATGTTGATATTAGAAGCATTTCTTTTAGCTGCAGATGCATCCTTTGCTGCAAAAGATCAAACGTGTATTAAAGGATCGCTATGTTACTGCATTTTAGGCAATAAAATCTTTATTTTCTTATTTTAAAAGGAAAAAAAAAGGAATCTATTTCTAATATTGTATAAAATAAGCTTAAGTGATTAAATGTAAAATCTGCAGAATGTGCCCATTTTTTACCTGATTAAACGATTAATCATCAGAATAATCAGTTATAACTGTTAGTTGCAGCCCCATTGTAACTGAGTTTTGCAGAAAAACTAAACTGATTAAATATTGTGAATACCAAAGATCAGCTGAGGTGAAAGTGTTACACGTCTGCAGTCTGGACTGCTGGCCTCTTCTTTTCCCTTCAGTCACATTCTCCTTGTGTGCTCTCTTCCTCTCTGCTCCTAAAACCCTTATTTCCACTCTGACTCATCCCTGTCATAATTGCATTTTGCTAAGCCATGTCTTGAGCCAACCATTTCCAACATACATCCATTATCGCATGAGCCTGCATGAACAGCAGAAACTACATCTTTTTTTTCCTCTGGAAAGTTTTCACGATTCTCCTACTTCAGAAGCCAAGGTTGCGAGTCAGTGAGGTGTAGAAAAGCGAGGCTAAATCGGTTCTGTTATGAAGGAAGCTCTGCACAAAAACACTGCTGCAGCAGTCCATATCCAATGGCAACAAAAAGCACATGCGGAGAGCGGTCGCCATGCCAACCCACCTGACCCCATGACCGTCTCCGCTCGCTCCCTTCATCCGTCCACTCCTCCTGTGGGATGGAAGGGCATCGGAAGAATTTAGTTCCCTCCCATCCCACACAGGAGAGCAGAAAGAGGGATGAGAAATAAAATATATCCTGTATCTACTCATCCTTTTCTCAGGATTTATCATCCCTCACCCCATCCACACCTGTGTGAAGCAGAAGCTAAAGAGCAGTGCTGGTCCTTCACTGCGAACACACATGATTTCTATTCTTTCCTGCTCTCACTGATCTTGAGATGGCAAACATCAGCCACCATCACCCAGGCTTTCCCGCCTTGATGCGCATTTCCATTTATTTCTTGGCTTCATATGCAGAAAATAAATGAAATAAATGACACGCCAGCTTCCCACCTTCTCTGCTCTCATCTTACCTGATAATAGCAGATGCCTACTGGAGGCTGCTACACATAATTATCCCAGAGACAGATTTTATGACTCAGGGAAGACTGTCTCCTAAATTACAGCTGCACAAGGTGTTAATGAGGGGACTCACTTACAGGTAGCTACATTAGCAAAGAGTGGCCCAGTTTTGCTTAAATTATCTAAATTTGCAAAAAGATCTTCATTTAGATCTACTGGCAGTGGTAGAGGGATGACAGAAGGGCTTTATCTAGCATTTTTATGAAAGTGAGGAAGATGCTTCCCCACATCATCACATTGATCTGCTTTGGGCAAGGCGTGCTGGAAGTAGAATTAATAAGCATCTGCCATCTTCCTTGCAGAATGCAGACTCATCTGTTGCATATTTCTGCACCTTCATGTTATTTTTTGCTTTGTAAAAACTTCCATCTTTCTCAGAATAGAGTTGAGTGTTTGGTCATAGTCTCAGACTGTCTCTCTCCTGGTGCACCTGTCTCAGGATCAGCAGTATGACTCATAAAGCCAGACGTGTAAAAAGTTCCTAAATGGATAAAAATAACACAGAAGAATCTGTTCCAAGCATTCTTTGCCTGTTTTGAAAGTTTATCTGAATGTTCCCTACACATAGAATTATGTCTTTCCAAGGTTACAGAAAAACAAGAATGCATCATGATGTCTGCTATTTCCACTTTGGCAAAGAAAATTATTGGCTCCATTACTGGTTTAGGCACAGCTGGCACAGCCAAAATCTTTTAAAATACAAGCTGTCCTTGTTCAGCTTCTCTAAGCGTAAGGCTGCATTCACACCAGTCCTGTTTAGTCAGTTTTAATCAAACTCCAGTCCGTTTGGGGAGGTGTGAACGCGTAATCGAACTCTGGTGGTTCGACATATGCCCTCTTGGCATATGTGAACACCAAGAGGACCAGAGACCGCTCCAAAAGCAGGAAGCGGACTATAGCTCAGGGCATTCTGGGTAAATACAACTAAAGCAAACGCGCGTCTAGTGCTAGCAGGAGAAATGATCGGTAAAATTGGTAAAAGTGGGAGAAATCCTAAAATCTGACTCCGCTCCAGTTTTATTTACATTTATTGAAGAAGGAAGTTGCGCTCAGGGTCTTCTTCAGAGGTTTTCATGTCATTTCCTTCAGTGGTTCTTGGTGCAGCGCCCCCACAGGCGAGGGGGTGAACAGGTTTCAGAGGGTTGTCATATCCTGTATCTGTCAGTCATTTCTTTGTATTGATTTCTTATTTTCCCCAGTCTAGTTCATCCCTTTGGTTTGTCCAGTTCTTAGTTTGAGCATTTCAGTTACTTTTAGATTATGTTCAGTCATTTCAATCTTTTCTTAGTTATCCCAGTTATTTCCTTATGTCTAGTTATTCCAAGTTACTGTTGGATTCCTTTCCTTGCTCCCTGTTGCCATTCTCTCCCTCTCCTCAGTTCCCCTCTAGCTCATTCCCCTCACCTGCAAACGGTTAGCCAATCAGCTCCAGTCATTGTTCACCCTCAAAATTGTAGAGCAAAAGTTAAAGATAATGCTGTGAGCTGTTGTTTTTTTTTTTTATTGTTGTTTTTTGTTGTTGTTGCTGTTGATGGAGTGAGGAATTTTTCACCTTTAGGGCATCAAACAGCAGCAGCTACACATCCACCATTAGATTATCCACCACCAGACACTGCTGCTGGCGGTACGGTGATAAATGGTTTTACATGTAAATACTTACATACCTACACAACTTAACAAATACAGATTGTATGTCTGTGTCTCTGTAGAGACACAAACATACTGCCTGTCAACTGTTGAGGCCTACAGCTGCAACATTATTACTGTCATCAATCACAGCTCAAACATTGATTCACATGGATGATATTATCAGGTTGCCATAACTGTCATGTTTTTAAATAACAATAGATTATGTATTACCCTCTTGCTGTACAAACACAGATCCCTGTGTAATGTATTCATAAATAGCAGCCTAAAGTAACTGCAAAGGCTTTGAATTATGTGTAAAACAATGTTTTGCTACTGCTTTGGTTGTTGCCATAATAAAATTTGATCTTTCAATCATCTTACACCATCGAGGTTACATGTTACGGTAGCATTATAATCAATACACAGATACATAATTTACAAATTGTTTAAGCTTTTTTTAAAATCAACTTGGAAAAAAATATTTACTAAAGATTCTCAGTCTGCAACCCTTAAAATCCAAAGAAACAATTTTACCCTCAGTTCAGCTAAACAAAACTTGTTTAGAGCCACAAATGTTGCATGATCTTTTTTAACTTTTGATGAATATCTACAGTAGGAAATTTGCTGTTTGTGCAGAACCACCATTTTATTTCTGTTTTTAGGTTTTGAAAGAAAAAAAAAAACATGGATATATCACAAAATATTTTTGAAAAGGACAGTTTCCAATCTCATAAGAAAAAAAATAGATGTAAAAACATTACCGGTACTTTTAATCTCTTTCTGTAGTAGAATACTTTTCTGTAGTATTTTAATGCAATAAAATGGAAAAAAAAACCCTGCTAAACTCTGGCTTTGTTTATTACATCTATATTTATTAACTTTTGTTTATTCTTTATCGTTTTTAGCCACAGAGCCATTTTGGAGGGTCCAAAGAGCCACAGGTTGCAGACCCCTGTTCCAAGTGTAGTAAAATGATTTGATAATAACATAAAACATATGCTTGTTGTAGAGTAAGCATAGGGATTGATTTTTGAATTTCTGAGTAAGACTTTAAAGTGTATGACTTCAACAAGCTTAACAGATTGTTGTTTTTAAAAAAGCTGCTTTTTTCAACCATACAGTATAATAAGATAATCGGCCAAGTCTATACATCCCACATTTAATATAACATAATAATAAAACAACATGAAAAACTAAATTAGTTTATATACCCGTGAAATCAGATATGTACATACATTGTAAAAAAAAAAAGACAAGGTTTCCTGTTGTAGGTAGTACGTCAGTTAGGATTGTTAAAATTATTTATATTTGCTAAATGCCAGAAAAATAAGAGATAATTATTTTCAGAGGTTTTTTTTTTTTTTTTTACTTTCTTCAGAAGTGCATATAACTCCTCAATATTTCTTAGGCTTGCCTTTCAGTTTAGACTTTTAGGGTGTTCTTCCACAATAGTTTGTTGGAGTTCTGGCCCATTCCTCCCAACAGAACTGGTATAACTGAGTCAGGTTTCTGGAGCATACTGCTCACATACAACTTTTCAACTCTACCCATACATTTTCTATGGGACTGAGATCAGGGTTTGTGATGAACACTTCAAAGCATTGACTTTGTTGTCCTTAACACTGCATTATGTAACTTTTGTAAATAATATGTTTTTTTTACATACTTGTTAAAACTGTTAATATGTCGGTACAGTGTAGAATGAGACAGATAATCTGTAAAAAAAAAAAAAAAAAAAAAAAAAAAAAAAAAAAAAAAAATTGAGTTCCCAGTGGTCCTACTGCCATCTGCAGAAATACACTGGTCAGAAACAGCCAGTCAGAGCTGGGAGGAGGGTCATTCCTCTGTCAATCATGCTCGTGTATGTGCTGCTCTCCTCTAGGCGACAGCTTATCCCCGACAGCAGAGACTGTCATGAATGCTAAGGCTAGTTAGCATGGCCAGTGATGAGGGATAAACAGATAAACAGTTTTCCTGTAACGGTAAGTTGTTTCTCCGCAATTAGCACATTTAGCAGCACGTACACGACGGTGATTGACAGTGCTAAGACCTTCCTCCTGGCTCTAATTGGTTGTTTCTGGTGACTTTTTTCAGCTGTCAGAGGCTGGGTGCACCCTGGACAGGTCACCAATCTAGATAGGGCAACACAAACACACTCAGGACAATTAACCATGCACACTATGTTTACCTAAGTGCAATTTAGAGAGAACCAGTTTACCTAAGGCTAAGCAGGCAATTGCGACCCAAATCTGATTTTTTTCACAGTTGTCTGAATGGCCCAATTCTGATCTTTTCACAAAAACAATATCCAATTTGTGCCACATCCATATGTTGTACTAAGTTGGATATATATCCGATTGTTTTCAAAGCATCTGCAGTCTTAACGGTCATGTCGCATTTAATCTGAATTTTACATCGTTGACGGAAGACATGCATCATAATTCTGCTCCAGAAGAAGCCTGAACGGACGTAAACAATGGTTGAAAAAAATCATAATCATGAAATTATGAATGAAGTTTGTATCACTGAAGCGCATCACATCACAATCCCACCACTCCTGGTTCAGCCTGCACATCCAAACAGACTTCTCTACAGAAGCTGCAGTCAATGAAAACACCATTTCTATTAGTTCTGCTTTCTTTTTATCAGCTTCTTTTGTCTTGTTACGATTTTGTGACGATACTGACAACTCCCATTTTTGAATAAACTTTAAAATTGATCCATAAACGGATCCATCCATTATTACTTCCGTAAACAGTGCGCTGCTGTGTGACGTCAATGTTCTTCTTCTGTGCATGCGGGTCGCTTTGGGGTCATAAACTGTTCACACAGATGTCTGATTGCTGTCGCATTTAATTAGGAGTATGAACGACCACACACAAAAAAAATTGGATTTCAAAAAATCGGAATTGAGCTTCAAGAGCTGCTGTGTGAACGTAGCTTAACACTCATGTGTTTGGACTCTGGGAGGAAGACAGAGTACCCAGAGAGAATCCATGTGTGCACAGGGAGATGCATGCAAGGTCAATGTGCAAAGATTCCAGGCTGAGATTTGAACTCAGGGCCTTCTTGCTGCAAGACAACAATGTTCCCTTCTTAATTTGATGAACAGTAATACAAAATTTCCATATCAAATTCCCTCTCTCTTGTCATTTAACAAATAGAAATAATTTGGGAATCCTTATTGGCATAAAACAGAACATCTTCTATCTGATTTATTCTTAAACAGTGGGGAAAAGGTTGTGCATCTTTATATAAGATGTATGTAAATATCTGAATTCAACTATACATTAGATAGTTTCATACATGCATAAAGGCTATAAATAACTGAAATTGCCAAACAAAATGTGTTAAAGCTTACCTTACCTCATAAACAACTAATATCTTGCTACAAAAAAGACAAAAGATACTTTAAAGCAGGAATTTACATGATCATAACTATTTTACTTCTTTATTTTAATAAACTGTTCTAACTTTGTTTTCTTTGTTTACTCAAAAGACTTCTGTAAGAACTGAATGATGGTTTAGGTGAAGAAGAACAAAAAAAAAGGAGCACACAGACCAGGAACTGACTTGGAGTTTTCCTGACAGTTATAGACAGAACGGGAGACAAGCTTTGCTGCCTAATTAGCTTAGCCTTCATTAGATCAGTTAATGATCTCAGTGGAGAGCAACAGAACAAACTGCCACCAGCTCATGGATGTGGAGCTCCAGTGCTTTAAAACACAATTATGGATGATTCACAAAAACGAGAGATTACTGAAGAAAAACTGCATAAATCTGCAGCATTTCATGTTGGGAAAATGTTGTACCAGTGCTGCAATGAGCGATCCCTCTGCTCTGCTGGTCCCAGTTATGTCAACATTAAGGCTTCTATTTGTTCATGCTTTCTTCCTCTTTCTCAGAATGAAGCCAATCGCGCATATTAAGAAAGATCTGATGATTCATCAGAGCCACAGACACCCAAAACATGAATTAGTGAGACAGTTGAGAGAGAGAGAAACGGAGCAGAAGAATTAGAGAAGCGGGGTGTAACTACTGCCATGGGAGCGCTGCTTACATCCTGCTCCATTTGGGTGTTTCCCTAGAAACAACCGTGCCCTAATGTTTCATCTAACCCTCCTCCTCAACTCACATCTTACAGTGCTTATCACTGATTCCCATCTGACAGCTAAAGTGAGACTACACACACAAACACACACATACTTCCTTATGTCACAATTGAGGTCGCAATTCTTAACTCCCACCCTTCGGGGACACTTCTTTCTGTATGGTTTAGAGGAAAGGTTGGAACTGAATTGTACACCTCCAGATTCATAGAAAAGATATATCACTTGAGATTTTCATTTTAGGCTATTTTTCTCCATGCAGTATTTTGACCTTCTAATTGGGGACTGGGAATGTTTAATGTCCCCTTTGGGGTCTTCAGTAATACACAGATAAACAAACTATTTTATGTTAGTTTTGGGGACCTTTGTTCCTTTTGGGGTCTTATGCAGTACACAGATACACAAGCTATTTTATGTTAGTTTTGGGGACCTTACTTTTCTTAAAGTCCTTCAAAGTAAGTATAACATAATGTTAGCACTTAACCCCCACCAAAATTTTCAGTATACTATTACTGCTCAGTGTCACAGTGTGAAATGTCATATTTTTTTAACCAGTCTTACAATAATTATTTCACAATTCAGTTTGCTAATTTGACAACATGGAAGGGGCTCTCCAGAATTTCAAAATCAGGTCAGCTCTATTTGTTTTGAAGAAATCACAGCTCTGTCCAACTTGTTGTACTATAGATTAATTTAAATGTTCTGTGGTTTTTGTTACTACTCTATTTTAGCAGTTTACATGCACACTATATATGCACAGAAACTTACAACAAAGAAAATACATCTGCACCATTGAGTGCTTGCTAGCAGCAAACTTTAATAAAGTAAGAACTTTGCTTCCAAATACATTGAACATTAAGTGGACACATAATGAAAACCAAGTTTAAAAACTGTTTGCTTGAAAAAACAAAAGTTTTTTCCTCCTCAGAATGAGGAGAGGCTTTAGGTAACAAAAATACACCTAATCACTGAGCCTAAAATTGTTGTAGTGTAACTTCTTCAAAATATCTTCTGAACCATTTTACCTGAGATGCAGAGAACTGAAAGGCAACTGAAAACAAACAAACGATTCTCAGTCTTTTGCACAAGTTTTTCTCTTCAAGGCAGTGATGCGATTTCTAACATAATTTTTTTACCCCAGTCCAGTTTCTGTCTTTCAGTGCATAGGGTTCTGCATTGATGCACTGAATGCAGTCCAGCTTCTGAGGCACCTTGCATGTGTGGATGAAACGCATCATGTGTCTTTCAACTGCACGTACCTCACTGTCTTCCCACTTACGTCTGGAGTTACCTCGGTTTCCTTTTAAGAAAAGACAACAGGCATCAATATACTGTTTAAAACGTTTCAAATATTAAATGCCACCCCTCTACTTAATGAATAAATTAACTAATTACAACTATATATCACATTGCTGCTTCAACATTCAGTGAGCCATATTTGCTTCTATTACAATAGTTTGTGTCTATGTCAAAAAAATCAAACCAGCAGGAACTTTAAATCTCAACCCTGCTCGAACATATATGGCCAGAATGTTGTATATCTAGTACACTAAAAATAAGAAATATTGTCATCCATTAAATAAATTTAGATTCAAGCCTATTTGTGTGCACTCGCAAAATAATCAAGTACAGTACTCACAAGAGCATCCAGTTGTGCCAGTTCCTGTGCCAGTTTTGCATGTTTCATTAAAATCATGGTGTAATGTTTTTCTTTAGCGTTCTGCTCGTCCTCTGCCATTCTGTGACGTTTCAGGCATTTCTCATGATGCTGCCGCATCTTGGTTATCCGTGACTAAATAATAAAAAAATTAAATGAGAATTGTATATTTCATTCAAATGAAAAAAGAAAAATCTAGTTTCACAAATGGATTGTTATCACACAGTTATTACCATGCTAATTTGTTAATTACTTTGGAAGAGAAACTAGTCAAACTTTGAAGCATTTGTTAAATCAGTTTTGGAACCAAATAGTCCAACCTATTATTTAAAAAGAATATAAGTTAAGCATCATTTAAAAAAAAAAAAAAAAAAAAAAAACCTGCAAAGTAATCTCTTTAGTGTTCGTCTTGCTCCTGATTTGTATTGGTCATTGTCATGTCTTTTGAAATCAATGACATAATGAATGATTTTAAAACATCGCAGTAGAAAACTGGATGCAAATGAATAACTCAATCAAATCTGTGGGATTTACTTAAATGAAAACTTTTTAAATGACTATGAACAATTAATTAAGCTTACGGTAATGCTTAATGACTCGGATCAAATGAAATGTATGTATGACTGAAATGATATTTTTTTTATATATTTGTTTTGGTAAAGTGCCTTGAGATAACATTTGTTGTTAATTGATGCTATATAAATAACCTAAATTGAATTAAATTGATTTGTGAAGATGAAACTTACCTGAGCGCGGTGTTCGTCATTGCCAGTTTGGTTGGTGACTTCAGGGTTAGATTTGTCCTGAAAACAAAGCCATAAATTCAATATAAACTACCAAAACATACACAGCAACAGTCCCCAGCACGCCTCACTTTATTGACTTTTGGGGACGTTTCTAACACAAATATACTCTCCTTTAAACTAAATGAGGACAATCAAAGAGAAAGTCTACTGAAGGAATAGGTAAAAACCAAGAACTCTGATTACTAAAAATATGTTGCTGTTAAGGCATATTTATGCTTTCAGTATAGATTTCTTCATCTTGGACTTTATTTGGTTTGTTAAATGTCCTGTATTTTTAAATCTTAGACATATTGAAGGTCTTGTGCAGATGAAACTTACCTGAGCATGGTCTTCATCATTGCCAGTTTGGTTGCTGACTTCAGGGTTAGATTTGTCCTGAAAACAAATGGATAACTTCATTATAAACTTCCAAAACATACACAGCAACAGTCCCCAGCACGCCTCACTTCATTGACTTTTGGGGACGTTTCTAACACAAATACACTCTCCTTTAACCTAAATGAGGACAATCAAAGAGAAAGTCTACTGAGGGAAGAGATAAAACCCATGAACCCTGTGATTAGTAAAAATCTGTTGCTCTTAAGGCATGTTTATGATTTTAGGATAGACTTCTTCATCTTGGTATTGATTTGGATTGGTATATGTCCTGTATTTTTAAATCTTAGACATATTGAATGAAGGTCTTGTGCAGATGAAACTTACCTGAGCATGGTCTTCATCCTTGCCAGTTTGGTTGCTGACATCAGGGTTAGATTTGTCCTAAAAACAAAGGCATAACTTCATTATAAACTACCAAAACATATACAGCTATACTCCAGAGTACGCCTCACTTTATTGACTTTTGGGGACGTTTCTAACACAAATACACTCTCCTTTAACCTAAATGAGGACAATCAAAGAGAAAGTCTACTGAAGGAATAGGTAAAAACCAAGAACTCTGATTACTAAAAATATGTTGCTGTTAAGGCATATTTATGCTTTCAGTATAGATTTCTTCATCTTGGACTTTATTAGTTTGTTAAATGTCCTGTATTTTTAAATCTTAGACATATTGAATGAAGGTCTTGTGCAGATGAAACTTACCTGAGCATGGTCTTCATCCTTGCCACTTTGGTTGCTGACATCAGGGTTAGATTTGTCCTGAAAACAAAGGCATAACTTCATTATAAACTACCAAAACATATACAGCTATAGTCCCGAGTACGCCTCACTTTATTGACTTTTGGGGACGTTTCTAACACAAATACACTCTCCTTTAACCTAAATGAGGACAATCAAAGAGAAAGTCTACTGAAGGAATAGGTAAAAACCAAGAACTCTGATTACTAAAAATATGTTGCTGTTAAGGCATATTTATGCTTTCAGTATAGATTTCTTCATCTTGGACTTTATTTGGTTTGTTAAATGTCCTGTATTTTTAAATCTTAGACATATTGAAGGTCTTGTGCAGATGAAACTTACCTGATCATGGTCTTCATCCTTGCCAGTTTGGTTGCTGACTTCAGGGTTAGATTTGTCCTGAAAACAAAGGCATAACTTCATTATAAACTACCAAAACATATACAGCTATAGTCCTGAGTACGCCTCACTTTATTGACTTTTGGGGACGTTTCTAACACAAATACACTCTCCTTTAACCTAAATGAGGACAATCAAAGAGAAAGTCTACTGAGGGAAGAGATAAAACCCATGAACTCTGTGATTAGTAAAAATCTGTTGCTGTTCAGGCATGTTTATGATCTTTAGTATAGATTTCTTCTTCTTGGACTTTATTTAGTTTGGTATATGTCCTGTATTTTTAAATCTTAGACATATTGAATGAAGGTCTTGTGCAGATGAAACTTACCTGAGCATGGTCTTCATCCTTGCCAGTTTGGTTGCTGACTTCAGGGTTAGATTTGTCCTGAAAACAAAAAGCCATAACTTCATTAAAAACTACCAAAACATATACAGCAACAGTCCCCAGCACGCCTCACTTCATTGACTTTTGGGGACGTTTCTAACACAAATACACTCTCCTTTAACCTAAATGAGGACAATCAAACAGAAAGTCTACTGAGGGAATAGGTAAAAACCAAGATCTCTGATTACTAAAAAAATATGTTGCTGTTAAGGCATGTTTATGATCTTTAGTATAGATTTCTTCATCTTGGACTTTATTTGGTTTGTTAAATGTCCTGTATTTTTAAATCTTAGACATATTGAAGGTCTTGTGCAGATGAAACTTACCTGATCATGGTCTTCATCCTTGCCAGTTTGGTTGCTGACATCAGGGTTAGATTTGTCCTGAAAACAAAGGCATAACTTCATTATAAACTACCAAAACATATACAGCTATAGTCCCGAGTACGCCTCACTTCATTGACTTTTGGGGACGTTTCTAACACAAATACACTCTCCTTTAACCTAAATGAGGACAATCAAAGAGAAAGTCTACTGAGGGAACAGATAAAACCCATGAACCCTGTGATTAGTAAAAATCTGTTGCTCTTAAGGCATGTTTATGATTTTAGGATAGACTTCTTCATCTTGGTATTGATTTGGATTGGTATATGTCCTGTATTTTTAAATCTTAGACATATTGAATGAAGGTCTTGTGCAGATGAAACTTACCTGAGCATGGTCTTCATCCTTGCCAGTTTGGTTGCTGACATCAGGGTTAGATTTGTCCTGAAAACAAAGGCATAACTTCATTATAAACTACCAAAACATATACAGCAACAGTCCCCAGCACGCCTCACTTCATTGACTTTTGGGGACGTTTCTAACACAAATACACTCTCCTTTAACCTAAATGAGGACAATCAAAGAGAAAGTCTACTGAAGGAATAGGTAAAAACCAAGAACTCTGATTACTAAAAATATGTTGCTGTTAAGGCATATTTATGCTTTCAGTATAGATTTCTTCATCTTGGACTTTATTTGGGTTGTTAAATGTCCTGTATTTTTAAATCTTAGACATATTGAAGGTCTTGTGCAGATGAAACTTACCTGAGCATGGTCTTCATCCTTGCCAGTTTGGTTGCTGACTTCAGGGTTAGATTTGTCCTGAAAACAAAGGCATAACTTCATTATAAACTACCAAAACATATACAGCTATAGTCCCGAGTACGCCTCACTTTATTGACTTTTGGGGACGTTTCTAACACAAATACACTCTCCTTTAACCTAAATGAGGACAATCAAAGAGAAAGTCTACTGAGGGAACAGATAAAACCCATGAACCCTGTGATTAGTAAAAAACTGTTGCTGTTCAGGCATGTTTATGATCTTTAGTATAGATTTCTTCTTCTTGGACTTTATTTAGTTTGGTATATGTCCTGTATTTTTAAATCTTAGACATATTGAAGGGCTTGTGCAGATGAAACTTACCTGAGCATGGTCTTCATCCTTGCCAGTTTGGTTGCTGACTTCAGGGTTAGATTTGTCCTGAAAACAAAGCCATAACTTCATTAAAAACTACCAAAACATATATAGCAACAGTCCCCAGCACGCCTCACTTCATTGACTTTTGGGGACGTTTCTAACACAAATACACTCTCCTTTAACCTAAATGAGGACAATCAAAGAGAAACTCTACTGAGGGAACAGATAAAACCCATGAACTCTGTGATTAGTAAAAATCTGTTGCTGTTAAGGCATGTTTATGATCTTTAGTATAGATTTCTTCTTCTTGGACTTTATTTAGTTTGGTATATGTCCTGTATTTTTAAATCTTAGACATATTGAAGGGCTTGTGCAGATGAAACTTACCTGAGCATGGTCTTCATCCTTGCCAGTTTGGTTGCTGACATCAGGGTTAGATTTGTCCTGAAAACAAAAAGCCATAACTTCATTAAAAACTACCAAAACTTATACAGCAACAGTCCCCAGCACGCCTCACTTCATTGACTTTTGGGGACGTTTCTAACACAAATACACTCTCCTTCAACCTAAATGAGGACAATCAAACAGAAAGTCTACTGAGGGAATAGGTAAAAACCAAGAACTCTGATTACTAAAAAAATATGTTGCTGTTAAGGCATGTTTATGATCTTTAGTATAGATTTCTTCATCTTGGACTTTATTTGGTTTGTTAAATGTCCTGTATTTTTAAATCTTAGACATATTGAAGGTCTTGTGCAGATGAAACTTACCTGAGCATGGTCTTCATCCTTGCCAGTTTGGTTGCTGACTTCAGGATTAGATTTGTCCTGAAAACAAAAAGCCATAACTTCATTAAAAACTACCAAAACATACACAGCAACAGTCCCCAGCACGCCTCACTTCATTGACTTTTGGGGACGTTTATAACACAAATACACTCTCCTTTAACCTAAATGAGGACAATCAAAGAGAAAGTCTACTGAGGGAACAGATAAAACCCATGAACCCTGTGATTAGTAAAAATCTGTTGCTCTTAAGGCATGTTTATGATTTTAGGATAGACTTCTTCATCTTGGTATTGATTTGGATTGGTATATGTCCTGTATTTTTAAATCTTAGACATATTGAATGAAGGTCTTGTGCAGATGAAACTTACCTGAGCATGGTCTTCATCCTTGCCAGTTTGGTTGCTGACATCAGGGTTAGATTTGTCCTGAAAACAAAGGCATAACTTCATTATAAACTACCAAAACATATACAGCAACAGTCCCTAGCACGCCACACTTCATTGACTTTTGGGGACGTTTCTAACACAAATACACTCTCCTTTAACCTAAATGAGGACAATCAAAGAGAAAGTCTACTGAAGGAATAGGTAAAAACCAAGAACTCTGATTACTAAAAATATGTTGCTGTTAAGGCATATTTATGCTTTCAGTATAGATTTCTTCATCTTGGACTTTATTAGTTTGTTAAATGTCCTGTATTTTTAAATCTTAGACATATTGAATGAAGGTCTTGTGCAGATGAAACTTACCTGAGCATGGTCTTCATCCTTGCCATTGGTTGCTGACTTCAGGGTTAGATTTGTCCTGAAAACAAAAAGCCATAACTTCATTAAAAACTACCAAAACATACACAGCAACAGTCCCCAGCACGCCTCACTTCATTGACTTTTGGGGACGTTTCTAACACAAATACACTCTCCTTTAACCTAAATGAGGACAATCAAAGAGAAAGTCTACTGAGGGAACAGATAAAACCCATGAACCCTGTGATTAGTAAAAATCTGTTGCTCTTAAGGCATGTTTATGATTTTAGGATAGACTTCTTCATCTTGGTATTGATTTGGATTGGTATATGTCCTGTATTTTTAAATCTTAGACATATTGAATGAAGGTCTTGTGCAGATGAAACTTACCTGAGCATGGTCTTCATCCTTGCCAGTTTGGTTGCTGACATCAGGGTTAGATTTGTCCTGAAAACAAAGGCATAACTTCATTATAAACTACCAAAACATATACAGCTATACTCCCGAGTACGCCTCACTTTATTGACTTTTGGGGACCTTTTTAACACAAATACACTCTCCTTTAACCTAAATGAGGACAATCAAAGAGAAAGTCTACTGAAGGAATAGGTAAAAACCAAGAACTCTGATTACTAAAAATATGTTGCTGTTAAGGCATATTTATGCTTTCAGTATAGATTTCTTCATCTTGGACTTTATTAGTTTGTTAAATGTCCTGTATTTTTAAATCTTAGACATATTGAATGAAGGTCTTGTGCAGATGAAACTTACCTGAGCATGGTCTTCATCCTTGCCAGTTTGGTTGCTGACTTCAGGGTTAGATTTGTCCTGAAAACAAAGGCATAACTTCATTATAAAATACCAAAACATACACAGCAACAGTCCCCAGCACGCCTCACTTCATTGACTTTTGGGGACGTTTATAACACAAATACACTCTCCTTTAACCTAAATGAGGACAATCAAAGAGAAAGTCTACTGAAGGAACAGATAAAACCCATGAACTCTGTGATTAGTAAAAATCTGTTGCTCTTAAGGCATGTTTATGATTTTAGGATAGACTTCTTCATCTTGGTATTGATTTGGATTGGTATATGTCCTGTATTTTTAAATCTTAGACATATTGAATGAAGGTCTTGTGCAGATGAAACTTACCTGAGCATGGTCTTCATCCTTGCCAGTTTGGTTGCTGACTTCAGGGTTAGATTTGTCCTGAAAACAAAAAGCCATAACATCATTAAAAACTACCAAAACATATACAGCAACAGTCCCCAGCACGCCTCGCTTTGACTTTTGGGGACATTTCTAACACAAATACACTCTCCTTTAACCTAAATGAGGACAATCAAAGAGAAACTCTACTGAGGGAACAGATAAAACCCATGAACTCTGTGATTAGTAAAAATCTGTTGCTGTTAAGGCATGTTTATGATCTTTAGTATAGATTTCTTCTTCTTGGACTTTATTTAGTTTGGTATATGTCCTGTATTTTTAAATCTTAGACATATTGAAGGGCTTGTGCAGATGAAACTTACCTGAGCATGGTCTTCATCCTTACCAGTTTGGTTGCTGACTTCAGGGTTAGATTTGTCCTGAAAACAAAAAGCCATAACTTCATTAAAAACTACCAAAACATACACAGCAACAGTCCCCAGCACGCCTCACTTTACTGACTTTTGGGGACGTTTCTAACACAAATACACTCTCCTTTAACCTAAATGAGGACAATCAAAGAGAAAGTCTACTGAGGGAATAGGTAAAAACCAAGAACTCTGATTACTAAAAAAATATGTTGCTGTTAAGGCATATTTATGCTTTTAGTATAGATTTCTTCTTCTTGGACTTTATTTGGTTTGGTATATGTCCTGTATTTTTAAATCTTAGACATATTGAAGGTCTTGTGCAGATGAAACTTACCTGAGCATGGTCTTCATCCTTGCCAGTTTGGTTGCTGACTTCAGGGTTAGATTTGTCCTGAAAACAAATGCATAACTTCATTATAAACTACCAAAACACATCCAGCACTCTCCTTTAACATAATTGAGGACAATAAATCAACCCCTGCTTATTGCACTGAAAAATAAAACGAACTCTCTGATTATTAAAGAGCTGCTCGTATTAAGGAATTTTTTTCACAATTTTGGGATAGATTTTTTTTTGTCTCAGTACAGATATTAATTGGTATGTGGCCTGCTTTTTTAGATGTTGACATAATGAAGTTTTTTAGAACCTTATTCTTACAAGAATTTGTTATAGATTATAAATAATAGTCTTTGGTGGTAAAGTAGTTATGATTTGTCCATGGATTTTTTTTATCCTAATTTGTATTCTAAATTGCTATATGTCCTATCTTTTCCAAAGTGACATAAGGATTTCAGAACATTACATTTATCTGCATTTATTTGTTGTCATCTACTGCTACTAGAGAGTTAATGAGTAAAGTCAGAAATCTCAAGATCCTATTATTGCAGTCTATGTCTATGGAAGACATTTGTTTGTGCAGAATATATCTCTTGTTTAAAACTACCAGATAGATAGCAAATATTTGCATGTGAACAGTTCATTCATACTAGGGATCATTTTAACATCAGCAAACCTGACTGTAAAGCTATTGCCAATCTGTTCAATAACATTCAAAATGCTGATACCTAGTTAAAATAAGAAACACCAGACTTTGTATCTCAGTTTAAAAATAAGAACACCTTATCTGAAGAGTTTTTATAATATTTTAAATGCACAGTTTATTTGAGCCAAACTGAAAATGGCAAAACATAAATTTTACATTGTGTACAGTAAATTAGCTTACCATCTTGCGCCAAGGCCAATCAGCTTTCCCATAGTCATAAGTTATTTCTTCTCCTGGTTCAATGTCTCGGAGGGCAAACAGGCAAAGATGTGGTATCCCTTCAACGTCAAGTGTTTTCATCTTACAGTTTGGCCTTCGGTGGTCATCATTCACGAGTCTTCCCAATGATTTGTCTTCAACAGAAGCATCAATGCTTGAAGAAAACAGCATCAACATTAGAGTAAATCAATATGATGCATACTATGTCAAATGAATTATTGGTAGTTGTGAAAACTGTATTATATTACCTCTGCATAGTTTTTAAGATCTTGGTACAATCCCATTTTAAAAGTATAACATAGATCCATAATATATTGTAATATGAAATATGTCTTACCACCAGCAGGTCCCTTTCCATTTGAAATCAAACAAAAAAACTTCCACTGTATCATTGAACTTATTTCTTTCAAGATAAGGATCCGCTTTAAAAAGCTTTCCACGGTATTCAAGGACAAATTCTCCCTGTTTGAAAAGCTGTGTGGCAATTACACCACGACCTTTAAAAGAAGAAAACATTGGTCTTGTTTAAAAAAAAATAAATAAATAAATAAAAAAAAAAAAATTCCACCAACCTGTAGAAAACACCACAGCCACTACTAACAGAGTTTTAGTAATATGGGACACCACAGCCTATAGAAAAAGTCTGAACCAAGAATATAAACACTTGATGAATACAAATGATATGAGTATGGTCATCAGTGCTAAATGTCTAATTTACATAGGTACACATAGGTACTATTTATTGGTAATGTAACTTTGTAAATGTAAAAATGACACCATACCTTTGCATGGGTTAATGAATTGTTCTGTTAGACCAGTCTTGTCAGTTTTCAGCTTAATGTAGTATTCTGCATCATGTTGAGGATTAACTCTTCTTTTCCTTCCAGATGTTTTCATTGTTACTATCAAATTTCAGCTTTCTCTCTGTAAAGAAGGATTTAAAAACCTTGTTATTCCACTGGTTCACTATCGACTCACATGATAACATTGCTCAAGCAGACATTGAAGATGGAAATATATAGAGTATTACATACTTTTAAAGACTATATATTACATTGAAATTTAACATTTCTACTTTTAAGTTACAGCTCACTGGAAACTTCGAAAGATAAATAAGACCCTACAACTTGTGTGTATCATATTGTTTAGCAAAAAATTAAAAAATATGATGCTGTGTATGATGTTCATTCAGTTTTGCTGTTTAATTAGCACCTTTTAATTAACAAGCTTGCACATTAAACTTTTTAAGGCTGCTAATGAAGTAATGTTTTCATTTTTGAATTATCATAGCATAGAAAGGTAAAATGACCTAAGCTATTTAAAGTTTGGTTGTCAAAGACCAAGTTTAACCAAAAATGCCTAAGCTAAGCTAAACAAAGCTAAGCTAAACAAAGCTAAGCTAAACTAAGCTAAGCAGCTTTGAATGTCTAATTTACATGTAGCTAGCTAATTCAGGCTAATTAGCTTAAATTCATTTTCCAAATTTTCAAGGGCACACCTAGCTAACCAACATTAATTTTCTTTGTGAAATAAGGATTTGCCTTTGCAGAGAATACCTTCTTATAAAAAACTGAAAAGGTGTAAATCTACTTTTCATACCTTTAAACCTGCTCCACATGCTGCTACTGTCCAGGTGCTGCTCACCTCCATGACTGGTCAAGGCCTATCATGACACAGAGGCCTGACCTTGCCCTCTTTGCCCCTCCCATATTCTCCTGCAAACAAACTTTTGTTTTCAAAAACCTTACAAGATTATAATTATGCACTTAAAGAAATTAACTAAAGAATATACCATATTATTTTTAATCAGTTTAAATGATCAAAATCAAAACAAAATCAAAATAGTAATATTTGCAAAAAACAAATCCATGTAAATTTTCAGTTTCCTTGCTATAAATTATAGAGCCACTAATGTTCAGGTTTTTGTACAAGGGGAATGAAAATAAAAAATGAGGGGAAGAAAAAACATAAAAAGATGCTTTACCATCTCACTGTTGCTTTAAGTATCTCTTTTACATTTTAAATGTTTTAGTAATATGGCTTTACTTTGTTCTTGTTGCTGTTTTGCTCCATTTTACCAAAACAGTGTATGTAAAGAGTAATATTAGGTCATAATTATATTCTATCTTAGATTGAAATACTTTTTTACATATTCAAATGAAGTTGAAAAGTAAAATTAACTAAATAAAAAAAATTACATAACTATATATAACTACAAATAAATAAAGAGCTTAGCATGTTGTCCAGGAGTCACCAACCTTTTTGCAGCTAAGAGCTATGAAGGGCTACCAAGCTGATACACACAGTTTTCTTTTAATTATGTCACTTAATGATTTATCTAATTTTGGAACAACTCCACAGGCTACTTATATGATCTTCGAGGGCTACTTGGTGCCTAGGTGTGACCCATGATGTAGTCAGTTAAAAATCTGGGATATTGGTATGTTCAATTAAGTACGAGTTGTAGTTTTTAATAAATTATAGCTGATTTAGTGTTTACAGAAACAGCTGCATTCGAGGGGCAACAATGAGACAACCCCCAAACCAGGAATGGTTTTACAGTGTCTCTGGCAATACTTTGCTGCTCATTTTGGTGGATCCCAATGTGTTCCTAAGTTAAAAGGGATATTTAGTCCCTCCAGCAAACTCTATATTTTCCCTGGGGAGATCCCAGTCACTGGGATGTGCCCAGAGAAGAACCAAGTGGACATCCTGATTACATGCTAAACCACATCAATTGACTCGTTTCAAAATTCAATTCAAATTCATATTCAAAACTACTTTATTTATCCCAAAGGGAAATTAAATGTTGGTGTAACTCATTTACTCAAGGAGTTTTTATAGACAGTGATGGCTGTGGGCAGGAAAGATCTCCTGTAGCGGTCCGTTTTACAACCAGTCTTAAGAAGCCTTTGACTGAAGACACTGTTTTCCAATGACAGTCTCATGAAGAGGATATCCAGGGTTGTCCATAATTTTCTTGATTTTATGAAAAATCCGTCTTTGCATCATCAACTCTAGAGGTTCCACAGTCGTCCCCAGAACAGAACCAGCCTTCTTTATCAGGTTGTTGAGCCTTTTTAGGTCCCCAGCTCTGATGCTGCTGCCCCAACAGATGATGGCAAAGGAGATGACACTCTCAACAACAGACTTATAGAAAACATGCAACATCTTGCTGCAAACCTTGAAGAGTCTTAGCTTCCTCAAGAAGTCCAATCTGCTCTGTCCTTTCTCGTAGACGCTTCACTGTTGAGTCTCCAGTCCAATCTGTTGTCCAGATGAACACCGAGGTATTTATATTCCTCAACCACCTCCACTTCTTCTCCCATGATGGAAATAGGGTTTAATCTGACCCTGTTTCTCCTGAAATCTACGATCATCTCCTTAATTTTGGTCACATTCAAGATGAGATGATTGTTTCCACACCATGTCACAAAATGGTCCACCAGCTCTCTGTGTTCAGCTTCTTGTCCATCTCTGATACACCCAACAACTGCAGAGCCATCTGAGTATTTCTGTAGATGACAGGAGCCTGACTTGCTGGAAGTGTGAAGTGTATAGAGTGAAAAGAAATGGTCAGAGTACAGTCCCCTGTGGTGCTCCTGTGCTGCTGACCATCTGGTTAGACACACAGTCCTTGAGTCTCACAAACTGTGGTCTGTTTGTCAGGTAGTCATGGATCCAGGCGATTGTTGAGGCCTCCACCTGAGTCTTCTGGAGTTTCAGACGAAGCAGATCAGGCTGAATTGTATTAAATGCACTGGAGAAATCAAAGAACATGATCCTCACAGTCTCTCCAGCTGCTTTTTCACCTGACTTCTAGAAACAGAAAAGTGGGAGGGGGAGGGAGAGGGAGCAGCAGCATCTTCTGATTTGGCTGAAGACAAACTTGTGGAAGCAGAAGAGTCTATTACTGAGGTAGAGGATAAAACATCTGAGGTGTGACAGGAAAGCTGTGGGTCAAAGGAGGGTTGGATGTCTGTTTGGCTGGGGGCAGGAGGGGAGGATGTTGAGTTTGTTCCTGAACGGAACCTGTTGAAGAATGTGTTCAGCTCATTTTCTCTGTCCAGACTTCCATCTATCCGATCCTCCTTCTGCTTGAAGCCTGTGATCTTTTTCATCCCTGACCACACATCTTTAATATTTTTCCTCTGCAGTTTACTCTCCAGCTTCTTCCTATACACCTCCTTGTTGTCTCTAATCTTGACTTTGAGCTGCTTCTGCTTCTGAGCTACAGAAGAAAGTCATTTTGCCTACTTGTATCCAGAATTTAATTTTTTCTTTTGATGATTTTTTGACTCTTCATTGTCACAAGGGCACCTAGTGGGACCTGGTTTATGATGAAAGAATATTTGTGGGTTGTTTGTTTTCATCTTACCGTCAGATGTTTTTTTTAAAAGCAGAATACCAAACCACAGCTAGTGGTCTCCGAAGCCTTATACACGCAAGCTGATGGTGGGATCTTCCATTTGTAATGTATGGCCTAGGGCTTTTTGTGTGTGAAACACCATTTTTAAGAAAAAAAGACAAATGCAGGTATATGTAATCATACAAATTAATAGCATCACAGTTTTATTATTAGCTTTGGATGCCGGTAAATATTTGGTATTTTGATTGTTAGTAATTTTGCTATGGTGACTGAATGCCAATTAATGGTAGTTTGTCTTGTAGGAAAACCTTACCATGTTAAGCCTGGATTAAAGCTCCTGTATGAGGTTTCTGCAGTTTGAACCTCAAGAGGCACAGGGTGCCAGAGCTCCATAACCAGGGCATTCTTGTAATTTTGATATATTTAGATCAATTATTTGAAGGTTTTTGGAACCATTTCTCTTTATTGTTCAGCTCTTAACCAAATTAGGTTAGCTAGTAATTAGGTTTTATATACTAATGTTACATACTGCCTCAAAGTGTTAACACTGAAATTCAAATTTAGTGCTCCATCTTTTCAACTGAAATTTCAGAAACATCTAAAATAGGTTGTAACACCAGTATCAAGGATGTTCGGTAATTAATGTAAAGCCCCAGCATAGATCTCCAATCATGCTGTATGAAAAAAGTGTAAGCATATATGGACATAAAGTGCCCCATTACTTTTATGTAACTGCTTCATATCATGTTAAATGCTTCTCATGAAATATTAAAAACAGTTTTTGTCATAGTTACAAAATTGCATCAAATGATACTTTTTGTATATTCCAGTGTCCTCCATCTAGTATCCAAAAAAATAGTGCAGACTTCTATTGTATGATGAGGGAAATGAGTTTTATTAATACAAAACAGTTCATATAAAAGAAAGTTCAAAAAATGTTTCAACAAAGAACACTATATTAAAAGAAATGTTACCTTAAAATGTAATACATTAAAATAATATAAAGACACTAAAAACAAAAATGCAACCACATTTTAGTTAACAATCAGTTGTGCAAATTTTCTTTTATAAATTAATTATTTAACTTAGTACTAATTCTTTTTTTCTCTCTTGAGAAAGTATACCTAAATATATTATAATTTAAAGTCATTGTGTTACATTAGGTAAATTGCTGGAGAAAAAAAGGATGAAATATAATGCTCACAGTAAACACTAAACATAGACTTGGAGTAGTCAGACTTTTAAAAGTTATTTTACATCACCAAAGTAATTAGCATACAGTTCTTTTGATGTCATCATTGACAGTTAGACACTATAACTAATGCTAATGATACAGTTCAATGCTAACATATCCCTGGCATATTCTTTATGTAATTAGGACAGTATTCAAACATTTAGAAAGCTATTTTAAATTATTTAGAATGTTTTTAAACTGGTTAGGATCTTTTTTTCAATCAGGCAAATTATGGTCTGCTATTTGGCCCAAAAGATAAGTTAACTTTAAATAATAAATAATTATCATCAGGCAAAACTTGAGCTCTCCGTTGGGTCCTAAACAATTTCACACACTTCCACTAGGGGGCAAGGTAGAGTTATACACAGATTGTGAGAAATTATGGGGGACAGATCATACACATACACAAAAAAATCAGAACAATGTCACTTTTAGGGACAGTGGAGATTTTTGGATTAAAACACATTTTAGAGTATGCTGAGCACTGTTAGTACTAAATCTAATTGGGGACGGTGGTTTTGGTCCCCAAAGGCAAAGGAGTCCCCAATTGACTGGTGTGTGAGCTGATACAAGTCCCCAATTTTGACAGAAGCAAACTCACACACACACACACACACACACACACACACACACACACACACACACACACACACACACACACACACACATTGTATGTCTTTCTGTCTTCACAAGGACTTTGCATTGACTTCCATTCATTCTTCATTCATTTCTACAGCCTAATTCTGACCCTAACCCTAAACCTAACTTAGACCCAATTCACACCTTAGTCCTAAACCTAACCCCTTATCCAAAAACAGCACTCCTTCTTATGGAGCTCTGGTTTTGGGCCCCATTCGGAGCAGTAGGTCCTCACAACATAGTATTTGTGGGGGAAAAAAATGGGCCTTACAGGGCAAGAAATGCTAAAACACACAGACAAAAGTGTGTTTTTCTGTGTGTTTGAATGTATTTAATTGACTGGATCTGTCTGTATGACTGGATTGATGTTTTTTTTTTGGAAAGTACCTTGAGACAATATTTGTGATTTGAACAAATAATTTTTGCATTAGCAGGGAGGATTTGCAGTTCAACCTTGTAAATATAGCATTTAGCAGAAGATGAAGAGGATTTCCAAAGCTATAAAATATAGACAGAGATCGCGAAAACTTTTGACCAACTTCTGCCAAACTGGCAGACGTGGAAGTGTCTCCCGCAGGACATTTTTGAAACATGTAGGACAATTTACTCGCGTGCCTCAAATTTGTTTCTGTTTAAATGTGACATTCGTCACACTGTACAGCAACGGTTGTCAAGATTTTTTTTAAAAAATAGCAATATATTTTCAAGGTTAGAAGAGAAGGAATGTCGGTCAACATGTCCAACGATTTTAACTTTTTCTTTGGACAACATTAATTTATGTCAGTAATGTCCGACGAGTTTTCTTGAACATTGTATGGAGCTATGAAATATTGTTAATTATAGTAATTATAGTAATTATAGTAATTATAGTAAATTCATCAATAAAGTATTGCATTTGACTGTAACTTCACCAGATAACCTCCCAGAAGAAAAACAAACTGACAAGCACGACGCCCTAACCTGATAGACTTCTCTTCTGTGCTCCATGAAATTGTGTTGTTGCTGAAAGCCTTTAATTAACTTGAGTTAATCAGTGTTTCCAAACCTTATTGAAGCTTGTTTATTATAATTAATCCCAATACCTGCAGTAAAATGAGCATGTAGCCGGTTCTGTTTGTGTTTGCTTGATAAAACAAAGTTGCATTCACATTCAGCCCCCCCACAAAAGACTCGTTATGACTGGGCAGTGTTGCAGCAATAAGAGAACAAGGACAGCTGATGGACGGGTCACCACTAAACGTTTTCTACATATGAGTCGGTAATTCTCAGAGCTGTTTCGATGCCACTCTAAAGTCTTGTTGATCTGCAGAAATGCCTTGTAATTCCAGTAATGCCAGTAGATACTTGGAATTGAACTGTGGAAAAGCAGATTCCCCACTGTTGTAATGGAGCTTCCACCTCCTAATCATCCAGCCAGCGTCACAGACATACTGTAACTGTAAAATCACTATTACTGGGTGGCGGTTATTGCACAATTTGCTATTATTACCAGCATGTTTCAGGAAACTGTTATGTATCAGATGCAGTTTGAAAGAAGTAAACTGAGCATGAAATGAGCTGATTTGAGTAGCCGAGCTCAGCATCAGCACAACTGTTCTGTCTGAAGAGAAACAAACTGAAGCTTTTACACTTAAATATGCAGCAAGCCCCTTTGACTGCACACTAATCAACATTCTCCTCTCTTCAAAGCTCTATGGTTAGCTGGTGTATTGAAGTTTAAAAGGCAAAGAAGCCAAATAGGAATATGTCCAACCTCTTTAATTTGCAGGTCTGTGTCCTGCATCCTTTTTTTGAGTCACTTTCATATGTGGTCTTGAATCCGACTCATATTCAATCTTTTTGAATGTGATTCCAGTGGAAACAACCAGAGCAGTTTTGATACGACTTTGATGTCTCTTTCCATTGTTGTTTGTCACAGCTGTGCACCGGCAGGAGGTGTTAGTAGTTAGCAAGATGGACAACAGCTGCAACAGTAATCTGCCCCCCGTTGCAATACAATGCAACCCAACACTCACACACTTCTTCACAGAGATGGGTCGCCTCAAACAAAATGCCAATTTCACTCTTTTTATTTGTGCAATTCCTCCTCAGCGCCTGCTGACACATTAAGCAGCCCCCGTTGGATAGACACTTTACAAAAGTAAATACGCATTTCTTTCCTGTTTCCTGCACCAAAGACTGCTGTGCACAACATCTTTGTCATTGTTGCTGACATGCAGGTTGGTTTGGAAGCGTAAACAGTTCACACTGAAGTCAGATATCGGCAACATTTTAAAAGTAATGTGAACAATCATGCAAAAAAAATCCGATTTCATTAAAAAATCCGATTTGAGCATCAAGATCTGCAGTGTGAATGCAACCAATGTGACTGACCCACGTTGCACAATACAGGCAGTCAGAGTTATTAGATTTGGAAACTGTTCATATATTTATGCACACAAAGAACCGAGTGGAATGTTCTGCACGCATCAGGTTTATATTTTTTCAAAAAGAAACATGATTTTAAGCATTGCTTGAGAATCAATTAGAATAAGGAAATTATTTTAAAAAATATGTTGCCTTCCTCACTAGAGAGAAGGAATTGTACCTTTTGTGACATCCCCCCCATCGATTTTTCTGTCAATTTTGTGCCAACAGCACATGTTTGTCTTTTTCTTCTCGTTTGCCAGTATCAGCACAAGCTTTCAAAAGACATAAGTTTTTCATTTAACAAACAGCTTTAGTTATTTGCTCTGGCTAAAATTTACACAAATATAAAAACTGGGTGTGCTTCCCCCTACATACATATACAATGCCTTACTTTCTTGTTGGCAGACTGTGTCAGAACACTGAGTGAACTACTTTAGGAGTTATTTTCAGAATCAGAGACACACACTAACTCAGGTTTGCAAACATTTAGCACCCAACAATAGTTTTGTGCATCCGCACCTAAAGATAACGCATGTGGCGTTCATGCAGGAGGCTAAAGAAACATTCTGGTGAACATATTACATCTCTGTGTTGCCTTCCAGTGTCTGTCACTAATAACACATTGCTTCTGTCTGCAGCTGCCATTGAGGCCTGCCTGAGTCACCTCCTGAAGAGACGTGCAGCCGGCTTCCTCCGAAGTGACAAGATAGCCGCCCTCTTCACTAAGGTTGGCAAAGTGTACGACACGGCCAGCGAGGTCTGTCAGAAAGTGCAAGAGCAGCTCCAGCAGCAGGCTGATCTCACCAGGTTGGTCGCACAGACGTCTGCCCCCCTCCATTCCTCATGCTTGCATCAACACAACAGTGACGGATTGTTCACTAAACTATATTTAGGAACCATTTATGATTTCATATCATAATTTTTTTATTGAAATGGTAAACAGGCTGTATTTCACTAAGCTGCACTCACGAACTGTTCCCTCTGAGCCAGAGCTGGCAGGTAGACTACACCTGACATCATAGCCAATCGTTTGTTTAGTAAATCTGCGGTGCGGCTGACTTCATGTCAGACAGTCATCTGAACTTTGTTAAAGACTTTTTTTATGTATTTTTTTAAATTTTTTTTAGGTTTTAGAATAAAACCTTTTTGAGAGAATTACCACATATTGTTGAAAATGACAAACATAAAAAAAAAATCTGAACCAAGGAGCTACTGTGAACTTATAATATGGGAAAAATGTCTTGTTCCACTGGCAGATTATTTCACTGATAACTAGTACTTTTTCATCAATATTAAGGAATTATTGACATAAAACAAGCTCCTATATCTGCTGAAAAGTTACTTGTAAGTTAGTTTTGTCTTATTTCAAGTGTACTAAGATATTTGCAATAGAAACTAGACCAGAAATTCTTGTTAAGGTTTTGTGTTTGTGCAGTGCAAGGCGCTGTATGACTGATTTATGACTATATATTCCACGTTTTTGCCAGTTTTATTCATCATTTTCTGGATATACCTTGTGCACCATGTGGTATTCTCAGTGTAACCCACACTCGTTCACCTGAAGGCTGAGTGGACTGTGTTTTTTAAAGCTGAACGGTTTGTGTACACACTGAGATAAGCCTGGGGACTGTGCCTAGGCGTACATGTCCATAAGTGTTGTGTATAACTGTATCTTGCTGTGTGTGTGCGTTCTCAAAAAAGAATATGATAAACTGCTCGATCTGCAGGCACTTAGCTACCAGCTGAGCTGTGTACAACCCCATTAATTGTCCATTAGCTTGTGCCACATGGCTTCCACAACTCTCCAGGGCTGCAATGAGATGGAGGACAGAAAGCTTTGGGTGTCAAACTCATAAACAGCCCCACACCTCTGTGGCTGCAGCACTGGATCTCCAGCTAATACTTCAAACAAGTACAAGAGGAATATGGATGGAGGATTTCAGTTTGAGACGCTTGTGATGTAAATCAGTGGTGTTAAGTCACAGCAGGCGCTCTATCACAGCTGTCACATCTGGCTGGCCTTTATTTCTCCAGGCGGACTGCACATGACATAAAAGCCTGGTAATGTGTGGAGCTCTGCTTCGCACAAGTCGCACCCTTCATCCACAATCCATGCGTTTAAGCACACACACACACAAACACACACACGCTCCGTCATGTTAACTCCCATCTCGCTGTCATCCTACCTCAGGGCTCTAGCTCCCATTTGCCCTGGTTTCCATGGTAATGTGGTCTGCTCCATTAGCATCACAAGAAGAGAGGAGTGCCCCCCCCAAAAAAAAAAAAACAAAAAAAAACAAACAAATAAAAAAAAAAAAAACAAGGGGTTTGATGGGAAAAAGAGCAAAGATCAGCAGAGGAAAAGAAGGGGATGGTAATAATTGCAGAGCAGGAGGTGATAGCCTGCTGTCGTGTTTGTTTGGGATGGGGTTTGCTGCTGTGAGCAGTAATTCAATTCAATTTCAATTCAGTTTATTTCTATAGCGCCAATTCACAACAAATGTCGTCCCGAGACACTTTATTAAAAAAAAAAAAAATTAAGTCATACATATATTCCAATTAATCCTAGTTGTCAAACAGTACAGCAGCTCAGTTAATTATTCAAAGTAGTTCAAAAAGTTTCTAAAGAAACCCAGCAGAGCATCGAGCATTCACTCCTCCTAGACGAGCACGTAGCGACCGCATGGCGTTGTCGTTGACTTTACAGCAATCCCTCATACCGAGCATGCATGTAGCGACAGTGGAGAGGAGAAACTTCCCTTTAACTGGAAGAAACCTCCAGCAGAACCAGAACCAGGCTCAGTACCAGCAGCCATCTGCCACGACCGACTGGGGGTTTGAGAAGACGGAGCAGAGACACAAGAAACACGGATGAGCTGATGGAAGATTATACTTTCGGACAGTACAGGTCAAAAGGATGAAATTCAGTGTTTGCTTGCTAACACCCTGCAGCCAGACCTTTGTTTTTTTCATGTGTTTCTTTAAGATTCTTCTTTCTGTCAGGACATACATCGTGGAAAAAAGGCTTAATAACATCTATGCTTTTACTCTATAGAAAGCAGGTTGCTATGGAGCATACAGGTGCCTAACGTCAAGTGGGGCAGATGTAAGCAATGATCCTAAAGAAGCAACTGTTGCTGCCCATTAATCTGTTCAGGGCTAGAAGGGGATCCTCATACTCTGAGGATCAAGACTCAGAGTAGAGCCGCTGCTTCTCCACATCGAGAGGAGCCAGTTGAGGTGGCTCGGGCATCTGGTAAGGATGCCTCCTTACCAGAGGCCAGTTGAGGTGTTCCGGGCACGTCCCACCGGGAGGAGACCCCGAGGAAGACCCAGGACACACTGGAGAGACTATGTTTTTTGGCTGGCCTGGGAACACGTTGGGATTCCCCCCGGAGGAGCTGACCCAAGTGGCTGGAGAGAGGCAAGTCTGGGTCTCCCTGCTTAGGCTGCTGCCCCCACAACCCCACCCCGGATAAGCAGAAGATAATGGATGGATGGATTAGAAGGCCATCCAACCTCATACCTAAGAAACCCATCAGTCAGTCTGTAACCACTACAGACCTGTTCCCCTGACATCCAACATGATGGAGGTCCTGAAGAGGCTCCTGTTGGCCCACCAGACAGCAGATGTCAGGACCCCCGTCAGTCTGCTTATCACCCTGGAGTTGGAGTTGGAGACCCCATCATACACCTGCTTCAACAAACCCACTGTCATCTGGACAAAGCAGGCAGCACTGTGAGGATTGTGATCTTTCATCAATAACTTTTAAATATTATTCAATCTGATTTTTCTTTTGCTATGTTCTGGAAACTGTCAGGAGGCAGTGGGAGTCATATCTGCAGTATAGCTCACCACAGGGAGCAGGTGGAAAGTTTCTTCTTGTTTTCTTGTCTTTAATGTTACTTCCTGGCTGGATTTTTGCTTACTATTACACAGTTTATAATGAGGTTCTTCTTCCTCCACCAAGCTGAAACGTGAATAAATGCTCAGGTATGAACAAGGAGGTGCTCACATTCCATTTCATCTGCACACAAAAGTCCACCTTTTATTCTTCACACACTGCAGTTGGCCATCTTTTTAACGTTCTGTTTCTCTTACATCTTCCTCCACACTATCCTCTGAAGTGCTCTACACACACAAATGCACACACTTTTCTTGTTAGGGGACTGCAAAAATCGTGACTTAGCTGAAACCCCACTTGCATACGAGCGTGCACACACACTTGCAAGTGCACGCACACGGAGTTTCTAACATCGTGACTGCAGCAGCTGAACCCCCCCCCCGGCACAGACACATAAACACAGGCTCATTAGCTTGTTGAAGTTGGTGTGTGTAAGTGGATGTGTCTGGTTCCTGTTAGAGCAGAGCAGATCAAGCTCCGTCTGTAAGTTTTCATCTCTCCACACGACATCGGTCATCTGCCTACAGATTCATACCCATCTTCTGCCAGCTGATAATCTGCATGACATGACACATTTTGACAGATACTAAATAATCAATGAGTGACTGAACGGTTTAAATGTTGATGACTTCTGATGAATTGAAATAAGTGATCGACTGCAGTGTTGGTACACACTGCCTCCTGATGGTCATGGACAAAATGTCCATCTTCTTTATCTGCCTTGACAATGATAATTGAACATGCTTTGCCTTGCTAACATGTTTATTCTCCTTGAGCATTTGAAGGAGCAATTTTGAAGAGCAATTTTCAAGTTTATCCACAAATTTGAGTGGACTGTTTTAACACTTGACTATGCCTTGATTGAAAGTTTGCTGTTGTAGCTGTGGGTGTGTGCGGAGGGTGGTTGTCCTGCTGGAAGGCGAACCTCCACCCCAGTCTCAAGTCTTTAACAGACCTTTATAGTGCAGCAGATCATTAAATGTTTCAGCAAAATCTTTCTTTCACATGCGGATACAAGAACCTAACTTGGCATGAATGTTCCCAGAGGCTTGCTTTTTTGAAAAAAAAAAACAAAAAAACAAAAACAAAAAAAAAAAAAAAAAAAAAAAAAAAAAAAAAAAAAAAACAAAAAACGTTCGCCACTGATAAATTCAAGATGGAGGCCGTTTTCAAGACAGATTATATACTAGTAACTTTTGAATGCAACTGTGTTCCATAGGATTTTATTTAGGGGTAACAGAGTAAAGGGGGTTGGAAATAATCTGTCAGTGGAACAAGACATTCTAATTTATAATATGGGAATAATGTCTTGTTCCAGTGGCAGATTATTTTGCTTATAACTACAACTTTTTCATCAACATTAAGGAATTATTGACGTAAAACCAACTCCAATAATTGCCGGAAAGTTACTTGTAAGTTAGTTTTGTCTTATTTCAAGTGTATTCAAGATATTTGGACTGGAAACTAGAGCAGAAATACTTGGTAAGATTTTGTGTTTGTGCAGCGTGCATGATGTTTGTCCTGGGTGTCTGTGATGAATTGGCGACCTGTCCAGGATCTACCCTACCTCACATCTTTTAACCACTGGAGACCAGTCCTAACATGGATGGGTGGACGTGAACATTGTGTCGTCCATGCCCTCTCCTCCCTGGATGGTTAGCAGTTGTGCTCTGTGCCCAACAGGAGAGCCCAGAGCGTTGGCCATGAACCTCTGAGAAGACAAGGCTCCTCTACCACCAGCCGGCCGCCTCAGCCTCTCTCCGCCCAGGCCATCAAACACATCTGGGTCCGGACGGCTCTCTTTGAGAAAGTTTTGGATAAGATAGTGCAGCACATCGTGGACAACTCCAGGTGATTTTTATGTTTTGTTAAGTTGTTTTTTTTTTTTTTTTTTTTTTCTTTCTCACTTGCACTGCAGTGACTCAGCTGTTTTCTCCTGCTTTGTTGCTGAAAAATGAGCAGTCCACTGCATGATGTCTGATGCTCAGAGTTTACTCTCGGGTTGTTTTGCTCTTCTTTCTGTCAGGCTAACAACCACAGCGTGCTGAATGAGCTTTCCACACGAAGCCGTTCTCCACCGTGACACAGTTCAGACAGAACAATGTGATCGCATTTTAATTAATGGTGGAAAAAAATGCTTGGACACAATACTTTGGTCTGATGTTGCCTTCTTGATGCTCCTATTGAGAAGATGGAAACCTCACACAACAGCAGGATAGTTCATCTAATCTGACATGAGACGCCCACATGAAATGTCAGCTTCTGTGTCGCTCCCTCTGGAATAAAGAGCAACTGGAAGATGACTGTTAGAGGTGGTGACTTCCCAGCAAAGACCAGCCTCAGTGATGCTGTAGTCAGTAGGATGAAGCAAGATGAAATGAGTGCGCTTTCGTATTAGAGCTGGGTGATATGGGTTTAAAATAAAATCTCTTGATTTTTTTCATACCAGATCCGATTTAATCGATTATTTTCTTTTCTTAAAAAAGAAATTACAAATGACAGAAAATACTTTCAAGAAGTGGCTTTTACTTCAATCATCCCTTCTGTGAGTTGTACGACGGAGTATCAGAGCCAGGTTACAAAAACATTTGAATTGTTTAATTACAAGAATATAGTCATAATATGAGCAGAATAAAGATGAAATTTTACCTGAACGTCTTAAAATTAGAAGAAAAAAGTCATTTTAATGAGAAAAAAAGCTTCCATAGAGTTATTGAGATCTGATGTGACCACCTCAGTTCGTGTGGCTCTTTCTTCAAAATAAAAGCAGTTTGCATCATCGTTTCAGAGTCCCTGCTACTGATAATAATTTGATGCTGATGTGTTAAAAGATGAGGTATTCTGTGACTTTATTGTGATAATAGTAAAAATTCATTCTCTTGTTATTTCAACTTTATTTTTGTACAACTGTATTCTTGTAATATTATGACTTTATTCTCGCAATTAAAAAAATTAAAAATCTTAGTCTATCCGTAATATTCCGTCATAAAGTTCACCTGAATTCAAACTCCAAATAAATAGAAGCTGTAAAAACACTTCTCAAACAAGATAGCGGCCCTGGGCATGTTGACATCACTCTGGACTGTGGGATAATTCGATTAATTAATAAAATCGATTTATTGCCCAGCTGTAGTTCTTGTTTAGCTGACAGTATAGATGAAATTTAAGTTAGGCAGCAGATGTCTGATTGGAAGACACCTCACATAGTTGGATGTGGGGGGAAATGAGTACTGCTATGATGTTGGTTACAGAAAATACAGGGTGGGTAGGTAGGTAGGTAGGTAGGTAGGTAGGTAGGTAGGTAGGTAGATAGATAGATAGATAGATAGATAGATAGATAGATAGATAGATAGATAGATAGATAGATAGCTAGATAGATAGATAGTCTTTTGCAGAGGTGATAGAAATTATCCCACATGCGTTCAAACATAAATGAAAAATTCAAAAACTTAAATATCACCCACATTCATACAAGAAATCCAAATTAAAGAGGACCAAACAAAGGTGATGTAACTCTGCTTGTTTGGAAGGGCTTTTGCAGAGAGCACAAATGATTTTTTTATAAATGATTTTCCTGACAAGAGGACCTTTGTAGCGCCTCCCAGAGGACAGAACCTGAAAAAAACAGTGAAGGGAATGTAATGGTTCCCTGTGATCTGGGAAGCTTTCCTGACCACAGAGGTGTTGTACAGCTCAGACAGATGAGCACTGAACTGAACCACTGATGTTGTGTCTCATTGTGATTAAAGTGCACCAGGAGGAAATATTAAATACAAGGATCAATTCAATAAGTGACCTGTAAACCAAGTTTAAAACTATAGCAAAATTACAGTCCTAGTTCTGCACAAGTCAGAGCTGCTAACAGATTTTGCGTGCATTGTTTCTTCAGGGGGACCTCCAGAAAGTTTTGGCAAGGGGTGGGCACACTGCAAACCCAAAAGCCAGAATGTCAGGACCTTCTTTTAGGTGTGTTACTATGGCAGAATATAAAATTTAGGTATGACAGAAAAAACAATGCTCAATCCTTAAAAAGATATTTATAACAACAAATAAAACTAAGACTTTTTTGTTGATTTATCATATTAGCATGTGTCCTTTTTTAGTCAAAATGTTGTGTACATGACTTTAAAATATGGTAGTTTTGACATAAAAAAGTTTAAACATGTTGGTAATATATCTAGTTTTACTAGAGCATCAGCTTTAGGGAGGTGGGGGATGGCAGTGTGGTCTCAGGGCTGCTGGTAAGTAAGCCTATCACAATAATCAATTAATCAATTAATCGCATGATAAATTAAAATGAGCTCTAATTTCCATTCTGATGACGAATATCTTTTGAAGGGCAATTTTGTTTACAGAGACTTCATAATGGTTTTTTTTTTATGGTTTCGGTTGTGTGCGGTTTTTATTTCAGTTTTATTTATTGTTTTTGGTTGTGTTTTATTTTGGATATGTAAAATTTCTTCCAGTTCCAGTGTGTTCTGTATAAAATTTAAGTTTATTAGTCTTTGAGAGGGCGAACTTGCATTATTATGCCATTATCATTATATGTAATAAATGTAAATGTATTTTTACATACATTTACATGTTAAATGTTTTTTGAACTGTGCCTTTTTTCCTCTGAAAGTTATATTCATAAAATATATAAAACTGCCTGGTGCAGTTGTTCTGTGGGGCATAGAAGTTTTAAATGGGTGGCCATTTTCCTGCCCTGTACCAGACATGCTACATCTTAACAAAATCAAAACTGTCACAGTGGGGAATCTAAGCAGCTGTTGGTTTTCTATATTTGGTCACTTTCAAATAAAAGCAGTGTCTAAAAAACTCAGGGGAACGTTTTTGTAACTTTACGGGATTTCTTCCTTTCACACCAGCAACATAAACTAACGCTGTTATTTCATTTAATTTCATCTCTGCAGTAAATACTATGAAAGGGAAGCTCTAATGCACGACCCAGTCTTCGGGCCCATCTTAGCAGCCTTGCTTGGTGAGTAACATAACTGGAGTGTTGCCTTGATTCTTTCATGCATGTTTGAGAAATCCTTTAATCTCCTGTGGCAACTATTAGGCTGTGCAAAACGCTTGGTGGGACTAGCTCCGCCTTCGAGATGCAGCTCCTCCTCGGAGCTGCAGTTTCTAAGCTTCCGACCTTCTGCCTCACAGAGCACCCCTCCCCTGCGACTTCTGCACTCAGCTCCTTCAGACTAGCCAGCAGCAATTAGCAAACACCTAGTGGAACTGCGCATCTGCTGAGCTCATTATACAAGCTACCTCTCGGTGCAATGCTGGAAAAAATGTTGTTAAAGGGTTAATAGAGGAGTGCTGTTGTGATGACTTTCTGAAGGTGGAGTTTCAGAAAGAGCAGGAGTTTCTTAAAGAGACAGACCCAATTTCAAGGTGTTAAATTATGAAGTCATATTGGATACATACAGCATTTCTGTAAGAACTGAAGGTTAACATATTTAGTTGATTGTGCTGTAAAATAGCAGTATGTGCCTGGAAAATACATAATACTGCCCCTTTAAAACAAGAATGTTTTCTCATTTAAACGAGATAATCCTCCTAAATTTATTTCCAAGCTCTTGACAGTTAAACGCTTCTGTTATTCTGCAACTAACTGTGTGGAGAATTATTATCCAACTACTCTAAATGAGAAATGAACATTTTCCAACCCCACTTGTTTATATTTTGGAATGTTTTAACCAAGTAGATTACTGTGAAGCGTTTGTATTCTGTTTTGTGCAGTGGGGCCCTGTGCACTGGAGTACACTAAGCTGAAAACTTCAGATCATTTCTGGACAGATCCATCAGCCAATGAGCTGGTTCAGCGCCACCGTATCCATGGGGCCCACCGGAGCCTGGATGTCTCGTCTGGCCGTCGACCTGCTTTGGGGGTGAGTCTGGAGGTTGATTAGGATCATATCTCAGGATGTTTGATCTTGTGAGAGATTTTGTACCATAAGCTAAAGGGTAAAAATCCATTTTCAGATCCGGAAGAGGCAGTCCAGTGGGAGCATGTCAGAAGATAGGTTCGCTGCATCTGCGAGAGAGTATGTGGAGTCTCTTCATCAAAACTCCAGAACACACCTTTTGTACGGCAAAAACAACGTCCTGGTGCAACCGGTAAGACTCTGTCACTGTGACCAACTCCTTTATGCCGTGCCGACCACTTTTATTAGCACTCCTGTTCAAAAAGTCTTTACATTTTTTAAACAAGCACTTGGGTCGGATGGTCTCTCTTCCTAAAATTCTAATCAGCATTTTGGGACCTATTGGGCCCCAGTCTGCTATCTGTGGTTCAGTATTCAATAGAACAAGATGATTTTTCTAGGAATGTCATTATGGCTATTATTTCGACATAGCTAAAGAACAATTAAGATCCTTTGGAGAATAATACTTACTGACTGTTAAGTTTAAGTCTACTGCGATGGACTGACAACCTGTCCAGGGTGTACTCTGCCTCTCGCCTGATGACCACTGGAGATACACACCAGCACCCCTTGCAACCCTAAAAAAAAAAAAAAAAAAAAGGATAAGAGTGATGGATAATGGATGGATGGATTGAAGTTTAAGTCTAAAAAATGTACTATATGCTCGTCTTTTACAAAAGTAACTGGTGGTCTGCAATCAGACTGGATTAATTAAATACCTATCAGCCTCAGATGATTTGAGATGACCTCAACATACACTGTAAACTGTCCCCACCCCTGCAGGTTGGCTTTGCACGCTGTTGCAGCACCTGGTCATTCACCTCTGAATGTTTTTATCTCGGCGCAGATTTTGCGCGCCACCTTTCACTGAAACTGGATGATTTGGAAGGTGCTGTTACAAAGTAGGTACCCCTGCACTGGCATTTATGAAATTCCTCTATGAAGGTGTCCTGGCCATTGCCTTCCTTTTCCGCTTTAACAATTTCACCCATATGTAATTTTAGCATTAATGTAATGTTTTTGAGTTATCAATGTAAAATGGGAATAGTGTAAAGATTCCGCTCGATTCTAAAAATCTCACTTCCCATCTCAGTCTTGGCTTTCTCCCATTGACTTCAATTCCTGCGGTAGAATTTCAACCTGGCCAATCAGCAAACAGAAGGAGAGGACATGAACGATGACATCAATTTTCTGCGCTGTTTTAGAATTGCAGCCTGCCTGTAGTTTTAGCAATGGCAGCGGAGGAAGTGAACAAAGCCATTCAGTCCATGTTAGCCACACTTAAAGGTATTGAATTGACAGCCATTGACAGCCATCTCGTTCCGCACTTCCCTCTTCGCAGTGGAGGATGGTTGTTTACAGCGCAAGCAATTTCCGGTAAGCTTCATAGCATCGAACTGCTGCATGAAGGCTCATTTTAAGAGAATCCGGCTCCAACTTTTGTGCCACACTCGGTTCACGTGTGCTCAACACGAACTTTCAAAAGCGTGACTATACTCAGTCTTTACAGTCTAATGAACATCTGCCCCTACTTTCTTTCCTTCCTCAACAGGGTAAGCTGCCTACTCCTGTATTTGGACTATAATAAGTAGATCAACACAACTTTATATCACGCATTTTTGGTTGGTTTTCTCTATGCTGTATGTATTGTAGGCTTATTAAACGCGCCACAAAAGCCGCAGCCCAGCCAGACCATCAAGCAAATGATTTTGACCCGATCCGGCCCGAATTTCGGGTTGGGCTCGGATCATAAATCTGAACTCTAGCAAAAAAATGCATCTTTTAACGAGTAATTTTAAAGTATTTGAAGACTAAAATATCTGTATGTCATGCTTTATTTATGATTTGTCAAAACAGTCAGAGGGACTGTAGGCTTGAAATGAAGAGCCTTCCTGTTATAAATAAAATAAATTTGTATTCAAAAGTTATTTTGTGATGCATAAGTACCAACTTGTTAACAACTTGGTATTAGTACTTGGAATCAACAAGTACCTAAACTGAAGTTCTTGTCTGGAAAAAAACTGGTATCGGGACATCCCTATCACTAAATGTTTAAAAAAAAACTCTTGACAAAGCATCCCACAATTTTCCCCCCTGAACTTCGAACTCTACCCCTACCCCTAATCCAAACACCTAATCTCTTTCCTCCCTCTGAAATGGCAGAAAAAGGACATGGAGGTGTTACGGGGCTATTTGTCACTCCATCAAGCCGGGGATAACCTCACGCTAAAGTGGACACCCAACCAGCTCATCAACGGTACCCTGGGAGACTGTGACCTGGAGAAAAGGTCCGGCCAAACTCAGAAATCACAACTGTTATAAAAGAGAAACATTTATTTGCATGTGTGAACAGATCTAAACTAAAACTACTGCCTCTGAACCTGAAAACTTTTTTCTCACTTTTAGTATTTATTGGGACTATGCACTCACTGTTCCTTTGCGCCAGATTGTTTGCATCCACTGTCACCAGCGGCGTGAGTACTTTAGAGCTGCCCAGCTGAACACACACAGTCATTTTTGGACTCTAGCACGAGATAATTGTGTTTTAAAAGTTATTTCCTGATCAGACTATTGGTCTCTTGCCTTGATCAGGTGAACATTGCTGGTAATGGCTATTGCAGATCATGCTCCAGCTTGAAAACTTGACTCTTATGCATCTTGGTGAATACTTACCCACCTCTCTCTTTATTCCCCTTTATGTGATATTCTATAGAGACTAAATATCAGTCTTTTACATCACAATGTAAACATTTATTTCATATAAAACTGAAAAAATAGAAAAACCTATTCTATGAAAGTTGCTCCCATTCTTTTTCCTTTATAAACCTTTTTTTAAATCATATTGCAGCTGATTGTGGAGGAACGCTGGTACTCGTCAGTCAGGATGGGATCCAGAGGCCGCCCCTGCACTTTCCCCCCGGCGGTCACCTCCTGGCCTTCCTCTCCTGTCTGGAAACTGGACTTCTACCACGGGGTCAATTGGAACCTCCTCTCTGGTCCCAGAAAGGCAAGGTAACAACAAATATTAACACACTGCTAATTCACAACAATCTTATCAAGAAACCTTAGCCTGGGATTTGACTGTGGAAGAATAAAAGTCTTCAATCCACATGACTCAAGCTAACTATCTAGTCCTGGAGTGTCTAAACGTTTCCTAACATGGACCAACTCACTTTTTCCAGCTCTACAAAAAACTAAGTATGAAGTATTTTAATTGAACAAAGAAAATAGTCCGATTTTTTTTTTTTTTTTTCCTGCAGGAAAGGAATGCGTAAATAATTGAAAATCCAAAACTTCACAAGGGTTTTGCATGTTTTCCTCATACTAATTTATTTTGGGCTTGACTGAAGAAAACTGAAAAAGATTTAGTCTATTCTCAGCAATAAAAACATGATTTAGGTCACTCTTTACTTAAAATGTTTTAAAAATGTCATTAAAGGCAGATTTTGGTGCAACCAAAGTCTGCTTAAGTGTACAAGTCAATGGATAGATGTGGTATCTTCCATGAAATTAGAGGGAAAGCAGAAAGCTTGGTTATTGATAGATGAATACTTAGTAGGGCTGAAACAATTAATTGGATTAATCGTGATGAATCGATTGTTGAAGTAATTATCAACTAGGGCTGCTACTAATGATTATTTTAGACCTCAATTCTGATTATTAATCGATTAATCGGATTTAAAAAACTGGAACATTCTGCAGATTTTTAAAATACATTAAAAGAGGGAAATAAACAAATAATTTAATTCTTTTTTAAATAGGAAAATAAACATTTTATTGCTCAAAATGCAATAATATAGCTTTCCTTTAGTGAATTTGAACCATGTGGAGATAAAACTGCCATTGGAGTAGTTTTGGGTAGAACATATTTACAGACAAAGGGCTTTCTTTTATTTTAAATCAAACTGTTTACATATTTTGTACAGTTTTGGCTTAATTACTGGTCTGAGTGTGGTGTTCTTTCAACAACTGGCATTTTTTTGAGTCTGTATACTCCAGTCTGATTAATCGATTACTAAATTAGTTGACGATTATTTCAATAATCGATTAATCACAATTAATGCGATTAATCAGTGTAGCCCTATCGTCAACTAACTTGGTAATTCATTAATCGTTAACTGGAGTATACAGATTCAAATAAAGACAAATTACTGAAAGAACAACACACTCAGAGCAGCAAAATTAAGACAAAACTGTACAAAATATATAAACAATTTGCATTTAAGATATTAAAAAAAACCCTTCATCTGTAAATATGTTCTACCCAGAACTCCTCAGGTGGCATAGTTTTAGCTTCATCTCATTCAAATGCTGTAAAAAAAAATTTAAAAATTCAAAAATTGCATGTTGATGTTAGAAGTATTTTGTTTTTAGTTGCAGATGCAGCCTTTGCTACAAATGATCAAGGAATGCTGTTATTGCATTTTAGGCAATAAAATGTTTATTTTCTTATTTTAAAAAGGAATTGAAATATTTGTTGATTTTTATTTTTAATGCATTTCTAGTTTTGTATAAAGTAAGCTTAAGTGGTTAAACGAAACATCTGCAGAATGTGCCAAAAAAAAATTTATCTGATTAATCGTCAGAATTATTGACTACTAACATAATCATTAGTTGCAGCCCTAATACTTAGTGTTGTATCATTTTTGTGAGGAGATTTTAATTTGTGGGTCATAATTTTTGTTCTAATTGGTAAAAAGAAATCTCTGCATCAATCACCTGTGCTGATGGGGCAAATTTGTATCATTCAGGGGCCGCACAAAATCAGTCTAGGGGCTGCAAATGGCCCCCGGCCCGCACTTTGGACACCCCTGAGCTCGTCTATTCCAAACCAAGTAGTTGGCAGCGAGGGGAATCCAGTAGCTTAAATCTGATATTGAAGTTTGCTTGTGTCTAACAGGGAAAAGTGTTCCCTAAACTGAGGAAGAGGAGCAGCGCGGCCCGACTCATGGAGCAGGACAGGAACAGCGAGGAGCAGACAGCTGCTGATTACGTCTTTCGCATTGTCTACCCCGGATACCGATATGATGCCAGTAAGTAAACCTTTCACACAATCATTGCTCATGATGTAAAACGGTTCTTTCTGTTGCTAACACTTATCTCTGTTTGAGGTGTGTAGCTTGCTTTTGTAAAGTGAGGTGGTTTCTTTCCGAGGCTTGCAGGGGCAACCGTTTTCTAATTACATTCTCTGTTGTTTCGCTGGTGCAAGCAGTCACTATAAACTACCACCACACCACGGGCAGCCGCGCGCCGTCGCTGGATGACGATGAGGAAGAGGAAGATAGACTCCATGCTATGATCTCAATGATCTGCTCGCGGAACCTCACAGACCCTAATGTCCTGAAAGGTTTTTATCACCTTAACACACCCACCAAATCCCACTGCCCCATCCCCACCCCTTAGACCTCACCCCAGCTTCAGACTGTCTTCGCTCCCTCTGCCTCCGCCCACCTATCCGTGTCCTCTCTTGCCCTCTCTCCCCCCCTTGCCTAACCTCTCCCCCCCAGCTTTGCCTGCCTGTCTGTGTGCTGCCTGAAGCTGAGCCCAACAGTGAAGAGAAGGCCAGATCTGACCAGCTTTCAGGGACATGGGGGAAGTAGAAATGTAGTTCCAATCCCAGCCTGGCCAGTTTTCTGCTACAAAATAAATTGTCAACACAAAAGTATGTAGTGCAAAAATAATTACAGATATATAAATGAGCAGAGCTTGCAGTGAAAAACCCCAGGATCAGCAAGCCTTTTCACGCTGAGATTTTTGCTTGATATATGATCTCCAGCTCTGAGCTGCTGCGACAAAATTTAGCTGATTCTATTTTCTTTTGTACACTGCAAAAAAACATGTTACCAAGAATTTCTGGTCTAGTTTCTAGTGTAAATATCTTGAATACACTTGAAATAAGACAAAACTAACTTACAAGCAACTTTTCAGCAGATATAGGAGCTTGTTTTAGATGAATAATTCCTTATTATTAATGAAAAAGTTCTAGTTATGAGTGAAATAATCTGCCAGTGGAACAAGACATTTTAACTTATAATATGGGGAAAATATCTTGTTCCACTGGCAGATTATTTCATTCATAACTAGCATTTTTTTCATCAATATTAAGGAATTATTGACCTAAAACAAGCTCCTATATCTGCTGTAAAATTCCTTGTCAGTTAGTTTTGTTTTATTTCAAGTATATTCACGATATTTGCACTAGAAACTAGACCAGAAATACTTGGTAAGATTTTGTGTTTTTGCAGTGACGAACTTTTAATAAGTGTAATTAAGATTTATTTTCTTTTTTTAAGATGATATACAGCACAGGTGTCATACTCCAGGCCTCGAGGGCCAGTGTCCTGCTACTTTTAGAGTCATTTCTGCAACAACACACCTGAATCCTATAATTAGTTCATTATCTGGACTCTGTAGAACCTGAGTGCATGAGAAGGTGATTCAACCATTTGATTCAGTCGTTTTGGACTTGGGACACATCTAAAAGTTGCAGGACACTGGTCCTCAAGGACTGGAGTTTGACATACCTGATATACAGTATATTAATGGTATAGGGAACTTCTCAGTGTGTGAGAAAGAGCATTAGCTGCAAGACAGGGTTTTACTAATTCAACACAAACACCAAGGGGTTTTTGTGTAAAAGGGACCAATTATGCAAATTTCACATTTTGCACGGTTTTATACTTCCATTTGGGTCTCACCTGCTTCTAAAAACAGCCCAAGCACTTAAAAAAAAAACAACCAGCCGTTTTTTAGCATTAAGTTAATATTTTTTGATGTCTGGAAAAACCTCCCAAATGTTAAGTCACAGTCGATGTGCATTACGCCGTTACCTAGTAACCCCAGCCAAGCCCAGCCCCTCACCTAGCAACCCAAGCGTAGCTCCAGCACGATTGATCAGCTGGTTGTACCGCGATATGCTCTGCACAATGGCTGCTGGTCAAGACAAGTGTTTTGTTGTTGATTTACCATTCAGAACTGACTTGCTGCATTCTTGTTGGTTGTACAGGAGGCTTTACTTCTGCTTTTGGGTCTGACTCAGAGTCAAAGATGTATAATTGCACATCTGTTTGCAGTCATTTTCGAGTGTGAGTGCAAATGTTGAGATGGGGAACATGGCGAGCAGCAGCTTATTTGAATTTAAAGTGACAAGATGCCCTAAAACAATTTATTCTGAAAAGAGCTCAAAATAAGTAGAACTGACCAGACTGAAATCTCGTTATCTAAGAATAACTTTGTGCAAAAAATGTAATGAACATGTTTTGTAGCCCATAAACCTAACTTAAGCTGTTCAAGGAACCATAGTAGGTCACCTTTAAAGTGGTTTTAACATTTTCTATAAGGGACTTCCATGAGTAGCTGGTTGCTAATATCATGAGTTGTGTTAAGTAGCTTCATACAACTTTTCATTTCCTGTAAATGTGACTTTTCAAACATGTTACTGAAACAGAAAAAAAGCAAACTTTCTGTAACAACCACCCCACCAAAAAGTGCTGTGAATTGCATTACCCTGTAGTGTTTACATTCATCGATTGGAAAAAGATCGGGTTTTTGATTTTCTGACTGGTTGTGTAGCCATCGGGGTCAATCAAGCTGATTTCTCAATCCATGTCTACTTTTCATCTACTTATTTTGTTGTGGATTTCCCCTCGTCTAGTTTATTTTCTTCCTTCCCACTTCAGTAATTCTGCTGTTGCACACCATGGATAACTGGGACAATGTGCACACATTACAGTTTTTACTTAATATCTAAGGGGTGTCTGGATTTCTCAATGCATTATAATGAGAAAAAAAAATGCCTTTTTACTGACTAGATCTGTGTAGTATTTGGTAATATTGTAGTACATGGCACTCAAGCAGCTGAATTAGAGTTGCACAGGCTTTTATGAGCCTATACCAATGTTTATTTAATGATTAAATGTAAGAGACATTGAGTACGGAAATGAAAATTATCATCATCATAGAGGTAGAAATTCAACTGAACTGGAAGTGAAGGGATTTCAAGATTATTCCTATTTATCCAGCACATCAGAGTGGCTAAAATATGTATTGAACATATCAATGTTTTTCTCAGTTTAGATATTTCTAATGAGTCCAATGAAATAAAATTCACATCAGATGTCAGCAACAAACCAAGTAACCCAAACACACAAAGAAATGAGTATTGAACAAACTTACAGAAGTTTATTTAATACTTTATAGAAAAGCGTGTTTTGGTAATGACAACTTCAAGACATCTAGTCACAGGTGTGATTGTAAATCATTCTTCAGCACAAACTGCATTCAAATCGTAGAGGTTCTGGAGGTTCTTCCTGTGGTCCCTGATCTTCAGTTCTTTTCACACTTTCTCTTTCTGAAACCAGTTAAGAGTTTCTCCTCGCCTGTGTGTTTGGGACTATTATCTTGCTTGAAAATTCATACCCATTACATCTTCAGATTCTTAGTTGTCCCTCTACATTTTTCAGTTCATCCCTCCGTCAATTACATGAAATCTGCCAGTACCATGTGCTGTAAGACAACGTTCCCACCTGCAAACTTTACTTTCTTCATGATGGTTTTGGGGCGATGTGTGTAACCGGTCTTCCCCCAAACGTGGTGTGTGCAATCACATCTCAAGAGTTTAGCTTTGGCCTTATCTGATCAGATTATATTCTCCCAGTCTAAATCTCTTGCTGCAAACTTTAAACATTCCTTTTCTTCAGCGGTGGAGTCCTGTGCAGTAATTGTGCATAGAGGCCATTGCAGTTGAGTGCATTACTTATTTTTTCCATGGTGCAAAAACTTTCCAGGTCTTTCTGAAGCTCCTTGGCTTTTGAATAACTCTAAATTATTTGTTTTGGACCCCTCTGTCAGAAATCTTCAAGGGGCACCTGGCCATTACTGGTTTATGGTGACATTATGTTCCAATGGGCTCCAGCAGCACTCACTGGAACATTCAGAAGTTTAGAAATACAGCTGAAACCATTGCCATAAACTTTTTTGTGAGGGTCTCTTCACTGTTATCAATTCTACCCTTTTGTGTAAAACTTTAGTGATGAGAAACCTTTTCATAAGCCGTCAAGATTAAACCATCTGATAATGATTCGCACATAGCAGAAGAAAGGCATTCTAAATACTGACAGATTTCAGCTGGTTACCTGGATTTCATGTCGTTTTTGCTTTTGCTTTTCTTCATGTGTTCAAAACATATCTATATCGTTTCAGTGTTTTACCCATAACTTCATTTAAGGACTAACTTGCTCTTATTTCTTTATATACATGGTTTACTTGGGTTATTGCTGAGATTTTGTTTGAATATTATGTCAGTGGCCCCATTAGAAATATTTAACTTGATGTGTTCAAGACAAAGTCTCTAACCTTTATCCGAGGTTTAGTAATCTTTAGAGAACGTGTGTCTAAGAACAAGCTTTTTGTTGATGTGTTTACATGCATTTAACAAAGAACTGAAACTTTCCCCTGAAGTTTGATTTTCAACTTGGAAAGTGAGACATTTCCCACCAACCTTGACTTTGGAATCCAGTATGGCTGCTGCTTGTTTAAAAGTTGGACGTACCCACAGCAATGACTAGTTAATTTGAATGGTTTGTATCTCATTAATTCAGGCATGCACAAAGTACTGTACAGTGTTTAAATGTTCTCAATGCAGATTGATTTTTTTAGCCTGTGTTGCTAATATGGGCTAGCCTGATTGATAAACACACCAACTGGCAAATCCCACTGAGTTTTCTAACTTGTAAATCAAAAAAAGATTTAGATAACTTCCAAAATAAATGAATACATAATCATTGCTGAAGACATGACAGGCTGGGATTTTGCTTGTATATGTCAGGACTAGGGCTTCAACTAATGATTATTTTAGTAATCGAGTATTCTATTCTGGGAATTAATTGATTAATTGAATACAAAAAAAATTAGAATATTCTGCAGATTTTCAATTAACCACTTAAGCTTTAAGAAATACAAAAATATAGCATTCCTTTAGTGAGCGCTTGATCATTTGCAGCAAAGGATGCATCTGCAGCTAAAAAATTCTTCTAACATCAACATTGTGAGAAATTCAGCCCTTTCTGCTTGACTTAACGTCAGTACAGTGTAGGACTGATTTGTTTCTCATTTTTTGGATTAACTGATTTAAACTAATAAATAACTGAAAGCTTTTGCTGAGTAGTGCCTTAATGTCTAATTTCTTTACTGAGTGTGCTGAAACATACGTACATGTTGTGAGGGTTTGGTCAGATGATGCTGTACTTAGCTTTATTTTATAAGGGATTGAGACCGTTTTAAATGAGATCATCAGATTATCAGATTTCGCATGTATTGAAATATTAAACAGCTATTCAGAGTTTCAGAAAAGCTTTGCTATCTCCCAGCAAATCCAGGAAATGTATGCTGATTAACTGGGAATTTGGCCATATTATATGTTAACACACAGAATAAAGACAGTCAAATCGATGCTAAGTGATGCTATGCACTAGAATCCATATGCAATAGATGTGTAAATATATCATAAAAATGCTGTATGAGTGGTGAATAGATGAAACACACTGAAATCAGATTTAAAATATAGGCTCTATATATCTGCACATCTATAGCCTTGAACACCCACTTCGGGACTCAGAACAGGGAATCAAGGGTACAGAAAATAATCAAGTGAATTGTCAAACTTTATAAAACGTCATGTAATATAAAAAAATGGTTTTTGTCACGTAGCTAAATGGGATCATAATAAATAATTTCTGACAACTGTTTATTCTCACACCATGTAGTCTGTGCACAACTAAATTTAGACACCATATCAGCACAAAGAACTCATTTCAGGTGTCAGGCACAGCGGTGGAGGGGTGTTGATTTGAGCTTGTTTTGCAGTAACAGGACCTTAGCAACTTGTCAGATTAAACTGACTATGTCGGGGGTGTCCAAAGTGCAGCCTGATGGCCATTTGTGGCCCTTGGACTGAGTTTGTGTGGCCCCCAACTTCAGTTCAAGAATGATAGAACTTTAGCCCATCTAGCACAGGTGGTTAATGCTGAGGGAGACGTTTCATTTTTAATCAGGGTAAAATCATTACCAACATCATTTTCTTACAATGGAAAATGTTAAGTACAACACAAAGTATTGGTGTTTTTATAACCGAGCTTTCATAATAATCAGAACCACGTTTATCCAGAGACTTTCACTGAAAAGCCAACTTTGCTGCAACCCTATTCAGCTTTGATTTAATTTATTAAACTTGGCTAAATATCGCAAGCGTTTTGAAAGAATGTGACCCAAATCCTGTTCTTATACTGAGAATACATTTGTTCAGTCAAGCCCAAAAGAATTTCAAAACTAGATGAAACAAAAAAAATTGGACGACTTTATTTTGTTGATTTTATTGTTTTTATTTTCTTGGCCCACGAGTACTTTTGACTTGACAATTTTGGCCCACGTGACAAAAGTTTGGGCACCCCTGGACTATGTACTCCTCTAATATAAAACAAGAAGCCATCTGTTTGATAGCTAAAGTTTGTGGTTGTACAAGCAAGCGAGTGAATCACAGGATATGCTTCTTTTTCCTAATAGCTGTCAGTACAGTCAGGGAAACCTTCCTCTTCCTTCCCTGTTGGATTCCCTCCATGTCCTGCGTAATTTGGTGAGATACAAAGTTTTCTTTATCAAAGACGCATCTAATGTCTTGTAAAACTGTGTGAAAAATGAGCACACACCAATCTAAGATATAGACTGCGAATGTCAAAGGACTCCACACCATTTTCACGTGAGAGCCAGGATACTCCAACTGTGACAGCGACAGTGTTCAGTCAGCATTAGATTGTTTGATGGTATGGTTCTGTGAGGTTGGAAGGTGAGCGTGCTCTTTTTGTAATCTTGACAACGGTGGTTTTACTGTATCTGCTGTTAGACATGCTGTTAAAAGCACAACAACTGCTGAGCTGCACTTCTTCTCTGTTTATTACTGTTCAGCAACAGTCCAGTCCAGTCTACACTGCAAAAATACAAAATCTTACCAAGTATTTCTGGTCTAGTTTCTAGAGCAAATATCTTGAAAATGCTTGAAATAAGACAAAACCAAGTTACAAGGAACTTTTCACTGGACATAGGAGCTTGTTTTAAGTCAATTATTCCTTAATGTTGATGAAAAAGTTCTAGTTATCAGTGAAATAATCTGCCAGTGTAACAAGACATTTGTCCCATATTATAAATTAAAATGTCTTGCTCCACTGGCAGATTATTTCACTTACAACTAGAAGTTTTTCATCAATATTAAGGAATTATTGACCCATATCTCCCATATCTGCTGAAAAGTTATTTTTAAGTTAGTTTGGTCTTATTTCAAGTGTTTTCAAGATATTTGCTCTGGAAACTAGACCAGAAATACTTGGTAAGATTTAGTGTTTTTGAAGCTGAGAATTATGTAGATTATTCTTAGATATCCCGCCCCCAATTTTGTTGGATAATTAGAAAGTTCTTGGAACATGACTCAGCACTGTTGGGACAGTTGTGACCAAGTATTACTTTACAATTTTTTTGTGTTTTTTTGTTGTTGTTTATTTTGTTTTGTTGTTTTGTTGTTGTTGTTGTTGTTTGTTTTGGGGGTTTTTTTGGAGTAATTTCTCTTCCTTAAAGTTGTTTCATTTCTCACCGGCTACATGCTTGGCACTTCTTGCATGGGAAATGTGCACCCCAATCATTTTGTTCATTGTTTTCTTGGAGTAATTATTTTGTCTGGTATAGAGAGAGTTTATATTCTGTAGATTTGTGATGAAAGTGCCCCCCACCCCCGTCTCTGCTGTTTGTTTTTGATTTGTCTCTCGACTCCTCTGACCTCCTTGCTTGTCTCTCCTTTGTTTGTGCAGTCGTCTGCTGTGATGCTGTTCACTGTAATTCTTCACTAACCCCCCGGCACCCTGCCCTCCCCAGCCCCTGCCTCCACCTCCGCCATCCCCCTCTTATTCCGGTCCTGTGGGGTTCCGCAGTAGTAGAGACGTGGAGTCCTTGTGTGAGGAGCAGGGTTGCAGTACTGAGCCCAGCTGTAGATCACGTCTAGCTCTAAAGTAGAGGAGGGAGGCCAGATGTTGGTCTCTCTCCGGGATTTTTTATGTTTGCCTTTTTTTGTTTTTGTTGGAGGGGGGAGTTATTGAACAACCAAAGCACATCTTCATATTTATGACAGGTCATCAGCTCCAACCTGAAGAATTAACGTGAAGAGCATTAATTTGATGTTGACGTTTTCCTGATTTTTTTTTTGTTGCTGTTGTTTTGCCTCCCTCTCTGTGTGCCCTTTCTTAGTGCCATTTGTTTTGGTTCCTCTTGAGAGGATTTCCTTTGGTGTGTCTTGTCTTTTTTTCTGGCTTAATGCATCCTGCATGGTTTGACTGTGAGCCTTGTCCCTGCCCTTTCTCCCTGCTGTCAGCTCCCTCACTTCTTCTCCCTCTCCTGTCCTCCTGGAGCTCTGCTGTCCCCTCTCCTCCCTCCCTGAGTGAGCTGCTGTGCACCTGCATGGAACCCCTGCATCCCTGTCTCTCCCACAGCATCGTTCCTGCTTCCCACCCTTCCCACTTTTGGTTTCCTCTCTACGCCACTTAAATCCATCTGCTCATCTCTTCCTGTCATAATTGTCCAAAAATACATTGAAAGATGTATTTGTGGTTGAGCTGAGGGACCGAGGTCATAATATGTAAGGCATGAAACCAGAGCCAGAGTGAAGCGGATGCAGGAAAGCACAGGCAAACGTTTTGTCTCGGAGCTCTGAGATGTCTCTGTCTTCTCCCCCTTTCGTCCTCTGCGCTGTAGACCACGGGGAGATGATGGAGATGCAAGGCTTTGGAAGCAGCCCGTCGTCGTGGCAACAGACCGAAGTAACCACTCACGAGATGCTGTGCCAGTCCTGCTCCACAGCCGGTAGCAACACGTCATTCGACTACACATCTGGCTGTACCTGCCTGCATCAGCCGTCAGATATTCACACGTATGCACTGAAACCAAACCTTCAGACCTTTCTGTCCATGTTGTCAACGTGTTGCAGTGTCAGGACTTAAAAGAATGCATCATGAAGTCAAAAGTTTTGGGTCCCTCCTCCAAATAATTGAATTCAGGTGTTCCAACCATTTCCATGGTCACAGGTACTGTTGTGGATTTTCTTATCAAAGAGGGAGAGAAAACTACTCAGTAAATCAGGGAAAGATCGATCTTTGTAAGTTTGATTCAAAGGCACACGGCGTTTGAAGGCGCTGTCACTGAGCAAGTCAGAGCAGCTGAGCAATATCTCAAAGGCATGGTGGTATATTTATACACTTTTGTTATCAGGGAATACATTGCATACAAGGCAACAGATCTGAACAAGAAGCAAGAGTTTCACATCAGCTGGTACTGTCCACTTCTTAACCAGTTCTTATCTTATACAGCCCCTCTCCTTGTCCTGACTGAAGCACACATAGACAGCATGAGTTTCTCAAATCAAAAGAAGTTATAGTGACTTTTACACAAGATAGTATGTGAGAAAAGTCACATGCATCAAAATTTTCCACTTTCGTACGCTGCAAAAAAACCAAAATATTATCCAGTATTTTTGGTCTAGTTTCTAGAGCAAATATCTTGAATACACTTGAAATAAGACAAAACTAATCTGCCAGCGGAACAAGACATTTTAATCAATAATATAGGATAAATGTCTTGTTCCCCTGGCAGATTATTTCACTCATAACTAGAACTTTTTCATCATTAAGGAATCATTGACTTGAAACAAGCTCCGATATCTGCTGGAAAGTTCCTTGTAAGTTAGTTTTGTTTCATTTCAAGTGTATTCAAGATATTTGCTCTAGAATCTAGACCAGAAATACTTGGTGAGATTTTGTGTTTTTGCAGCGTATTGAAAATACCTGGCACCTAGCGTGCAGACGTTGCCAACTTTCTGCGGTCAACAGCTACAGACCTCCAAACTTCATGTGGCTTTCAGATCAGTTCAAAAACGTCGAGAAGGCGTCAGGTTAAAAAAACAATCATGGAAATGAAAATATTTCCACACAATCAAATTAATTTTTTCAGCATTAAGCAGCTTAGTTGTTTCAATCCAGTATACAAACTCATTCAATAAATTAGAATATTATTGAAAAGCCCATTTATTTTAGGAATTTTATCACTAAGTGAAACACATTATATAGATTAATTACACACACACTGGTGTTTTCCAGCCTTTATTTCTGTTAATTATGATGATTTTCTGTTTACAGCTAAGTTAGATGTTACATCAGATCAATAAAAAAACAAACATTTTATGAAACAGAAATGTGGGCTTAATGAAAAGGATGTTTCATATCTGCTTAAAGGTTAATAAATTTCAAAAGGTACTTTTAATCTGACAAATAAGCCTCATCAGAAAGCATATTCTAATTTATCGAATATGACTATACTTGCCTTGGGTCAGTCTATTTTATTTGGGTTATCTCAGCCAAATTAGTTTTTTGTTTCAATTTGACTCGCAATAATTAAGTTCCCTCATTTCACATCAGCATAAAGTACACGAATACATTAGGTTAACCTAACTTGATTTGCATGGGTAAGGGTAAAGTAATAATGTAGCTTTACCTGTTAAAGAAAATGACAAAGATTATTTAAATAATAAATTACATGCAATAAACCATTGGTGAGCACTGCTAGCTAAAAATCGAACTCCTCTGCCTTCTCCCACTGCTCCCAGTTAATCTAGAAACAACCAATCAGAGCCAGGAGGCGGGTCTTAGCGCTGTCAATCACCCTCATGTAAGCACCGCTCACACACTCCCCCCTGCTCTCTGCTACACTACAGCTGGTTCATCACAACATAGCCTGCTGCTAATGCTAAGGCTAAGGCTAGTTAGCACGGCCGCCAATGACGGCGGATAAACAGTTTTCATGTCGCAGTAGGTTGTTTCTCCACCACTAGCACATTTAGCAGCGAGTTAATGAGGTTGACTGACAGCGCTAAGACCCTCCTCCTGGCTCGGATTGGCTGTTTTAGGTCGGGAGCGTTGTAAAGTTACACACAGCAGCTTTAAATACAGGTTGTAGTACGACAGTGATGCATTCTGGGGACAGAAAAAACGTCATTTGCTTCACTGCATCACAGTTGGAGAACATGAGGAGTGTCTGTTTTGGGGTTTTTCTACAATACTTTCTGGAAGGATATGACTCCTGCTTTCCTGACAGACACCTCCATGAAGTTTTCAGTGTGCATCAAGAGAGAAGACCTTGGAAAGCAGCCAAATTGTAGTTATTCAGACTCCTGTAATAGATGAGCAGAAAACAATTGGTAAAAATCTCGGTTAAGATAGAAACTAATTCATTACATACCTTGAAATGATAAAAGTAGAACAGTAAGAAAAATTAAACAACCTAACAAATTATTGTCTTCTAATTAGTTTATTTGCATTTTCTTCTGTCCTCATGATCTCTTCACGAGGACAGAAGTCATAGATGTGTGAGTTCAGAGCTGAAGCACTTGACTGGTTCGCAGAGACCTGTAAAGCTCTGGTTTATCCTCAGATACCATCTCCAGATGTCTCAGTGTGTTCATATTTGAAAACAATTACATACAAGAATAAACATCAGGGGAATATCCTGCTGCCATGCTGTTGGATCGAACAGGTTTACTGGTATCTGGGCATCGCCAGGCTGATGCGTGGGCTCGATCTAGAGCTACTCGTAATACTTACAGATTTGAGCTTGACATTTATTTTCAAATCTGAAGCTCCTTGAAATTATTGTGTTAGCTAATGCACATAAGCTAGCAAAGAAAATCTGGACTGTAACCGTAAGTTTGATAAAGTTGTAGGCTTTCAAATGAAAAGCCAGCAGCTGGTAGTGTAAGCCGATGGTTAAATGAAAAAGGAAATTTCTCACATTGTGTAATAACAGGTGTGTTTTCCTCTGTGCAGGCCTGCTAGATGTATGTTTGTTGTGAGCTTGACAATAGCAAGTTATCCTCCATATAGATGAAGAGCCTCAGCTATCACAGTTCTGACTCCATTAACTTTCTGGCATATGGTATGGATCCAGTTCAACGCTTAAATGTCAGATTTTCGCTGGAAACTATTTTTAATGTACTGGTTTTCTGCAGATATTCCTGTATACGTCGCTATGGTAACTCATGGAGTTTGTTTTCCAAGATGATCAGAGGGTCCATTTTATGATGTCATTGCAGAAACCTTTGTTACCACTTTTCAACTGTAATGAAAGCGTTTACAGTTGGTCCTCAACCCTGGTCCTCAGGACTCACTGTGCTATGTGTTGTAGGTGTTTTATCTGCTGCCCGACTTAAATGAATGCAGCACTTGATGGCATCGTGAGGAGGTAATGCAGTCATTTGAATCAGGTGTGCTGGATCTTGAGGACGAAGCGATACTCAGCGGTGGCTTTTTACCCGTTCTGGATGTGTGAAGGTTTTGAGGAGCACAGAGGGCGATTGTAGTTTTGTTGACGCAGTGGATCTTTGTATTTTTTTCATAACAAAGTGAGAGATTCAGCGGTGGTGAAAATGATCTGATTTCTGTCCACCAGTATTCCACTGAAGATGCTCTGTCAGAACATGAAGCGGCAGATCGTCTCCAGAGCCTTCTACGGATGTAAGTTCACCGTGTTCCTCCCTCTGCAGTCCTTCATCTGCTCTGCTGACTCGTTCTTTGTGATTGATTTCACTCTGGGGGGTCTTTGTAAAGCAACTTTATTCTAATTTCACACTACATATAATCTGAACCAGCATGTTGTTTTCATCTGCTCTGAAAATAGACATCTCAGTTTGTATTTTTCATTTTCCTTCTTACAGAACAAATAATGCATGACTTACTTGAACTCAGTTATTTGCTTTTCATGTAATACAACCAAGTAATAAAGTTGTCTATATGAAATACAATAGGCCTTGTGCAAAAAGAAATTAAATCTCTGTTATTGGTTTGACAACAACACTCAGTTTGTTTTTCACTACATAACTTCCAATTGATTTTAAAAGTCAGTTAAATAAATTTTATAGTTGAGCTGCTGCAATTTGGCAAAGTAATAACTTTGGTGATCATAATGATCAAAGATTCATTTTTACCCTTTTTTTCCAGAAAGTATATTTAATGTAGAGATGCACCAATTAGATGTAACGGTCTGTCCTGCTTATTCCGATCATGACCAAGTCGGATTTGTCTTTAAGAACCAGGACCTTGGAAAATAGAAGAGCAGCATTTAAAACATTTACTTCTAGCCTTTCTGCCAGTGAGTTGTCATTGATATGCTGTTTGAGAGCAGTCACTGAAAAAGAGGATTTTATTATTATTCTAAAACAAAGACATGAGGATTACAGAGTTGATGTAGATCGTAACTCTGAGAATTTAAAAAGGCTGGCAACGTTTCCAGATCCATCAACTAGGGATGCACTGATATGAAACCCTGGGCCGATACCGACATCCGATATTTATATTGCTGTTGTGGCCGATATCCAATATTTACTGATATAACATGTGTTGTATGTATTTCTCTGTTCATTCAGTCACATTTTGCCCAACATGGTAGCGGTTATTGCGGTGCATTCACTTCTCACAAAATGTTGTATTTTTGAGTTTCCAGCTAAAAATCAAATCTGGGCTGAAAATCAACCGATTCTGATAGTCAAGTGATTTCTTGGTACATATCTAATTAAAAAACATCTTGTTTTGTTGTTATTTTTTGTTTTAACTGTAATTTTTTAGATTTTCACATTTTTTATCCACATTTTCATCTTTTTTTGATCCATGATTTTGGAATGACTGAAATGAAAATGTACTTATCCTGAATTTACTGTCCCCTAATCTCAGTTGGGTGCACTTATGCATGTGTCTCACTTGTCCATCAGGGCTTGCATATTGTCGACACCTGTCCACTGTGCGGACCCACCTGTCAGCTCTGGTTAACCACAACATCGTACCCCCAGACAGACCTTGTGAGGCGTCTGGAGGACTCAGCAAAGAGGTGTGGAGCAAGTACCAGAAAGACTGCAAGGTGGGTGCAGATAGTAAACCTGCAAAGTACTGCAGAAACTACAGCATCATTGCAAGAATGTAAATCTGTCTCCCAGGCTCCACACTCCAACACCTCTGCACCTCTCACAGTCACAGTATGGTGGATTTAAAACCCCGAGTCCACTGCCAAGTTAATGTTAGATCAGTGAAAATGGGCTGAGCTTTGCAGTTCATATCCATGGTAATAAAAAGACACTTTACAGCAAAAAATGAGGTTTATTTGTCACAAATAATAACAAATTCATATAGCAGCTGTTCTCTAAATTAACCTTTGTGGGGGTTTTTCTTTAATGTTTGTGTTTCTTTTTATTTGGGAGCCAGGTTGATAACTACATGCTTGATTCAAAACATGATACAGTTTTTGTGATTATGATATTTCTAAAACTGTTCCAACAGAAATCTTGCATCCATTTGTTGCAGCATTGAAAACTCTGGGAAAGTAGCATTTGTTCATTTAATAAATATAACTGAATTCAGGTAAGTTAAATTTTACTTAGATGGCACCAATTCACAACAATTTCACACAATTTAGAGACATAAAGTCCAAGTCACACCAAGTTATATTCTAAATTTGTACATTTCAGCTCAGTTCATTCCAGTACCATTTAACCTGTTCTGACAGATTTAAATCCAGTGAAGTTCAGCCCAGCTCAGTCTATTATAGTAAAAACAGTCAAATTCATTAGAACAGGGGTTCCACCCCCCGGCCCCAAACACCATTAACTTCTGGGTGGGGACCGATTTTGCAGACAATGCCAAAACATATTCACTATTCAATAGTTATTACATTTGTTTAGCATAAATGCTGCCTCATACCTTCTGATTTTAGTTGGACATGAGTTCTTGGGGGGGTTTTGCTGCAGTGACCTCCACAGCAGGGTTGCTGCACGGTTGTGTAATTCATAGAGCAGCCAGAGATCTGTGGGAGGAAAGGCCGCCCTCTAATTAGGATTTGATTCATGTGTGAAATAACTTAAAATGCATGAAGAAAAGCAAAAGATAAAACTCATAAGCAACTCAAAGCTGAACCGGATCAGCAGTATCTGTGTGTTTCCTTCACACCACTGATTTAAGCTGTGAAAACTCTTATTCATATTCCAAGTGTGTGTTATTTTTCCCTTTTTGCTTCTTTGAACACATGCTGCCAAATGTGTTCCATAACTATCAAACTGTCAGGATCCGGGGCTGTTTTGGGGTTTTTAGCTTTGTCCATTTGTTATCCGAGTTTTGTCTTAGTTCTTTGTTTGATGAGATCAACCCTGTTTTTAGTTATTTTTAGTTAGATTTAGTGCTGTCAATCGATTAAAAAATGTAATCAGATGAATCACTCTACTAGCGCTGTGATTAATCATGATTAATCACTGGACTTAACTCTGTAAGCTTGAAATGTGAAAATGCACGTTTTCAAAAGATGTTTAAGAAAATGTTTTATTGTCTCAAACCAAACATCTCAGTTTTCCAGGTTTTCATCTTCAGGAAGGCTTAAAAAAGTTATTTTGTTTCAAACATCATTTAGAAATGTTGATTATAAACTGGTTGTGCTTCAGTGGAAGGATAATTCACCGTTGCAATGAGTAGACTACACACTACCTTGGTTTTATCCAAACATCCATGGCAGTGTTTTGGTTTTTGTTTCAAAGGTTGTTTTTGGCACTAGTGGCCTTTATTTGACAGTAATCTAACAGGAAAGGGGCAAAGAGAAGGGGGGAAAGGAACCGAGGACGGGATTCGAACCCAGGCGGCCGCATCCAGGTCTACAGCCTCTGCATACCCATTCTAACTGCTGTGTTTTTTAAGGGGGAGAGATTTTTAGGTTTAAATAGGTAATGCGATTAATCTGCGTTAAACTTTTTAGATTAATCGCATGCATTAACCCGTTAACATTGACAGCCCTAGTTAGATTATGTTTATTATTTATTCCTGTGTTATTGGTGATTACAGCTATGTTTCCCGCTCCCCTGTTAGTGCTACTCCTCCTTGCTTCCCTGTGCCACCTCTCTCTCTCCCTCAGCTTGCTCTCTGCTCTCCCCTCACACCCGCACTTTGTTTTCTAATTTACACCGATCCATTTTTCCAGCATTCAAACCAGGGCTGCAACAAGATTCTTCTATCAGTTATTCAGATGATTAATTGATTAATCGTATTTTAAAAAATGGTCACATTCTGCAGATTTTTCATTTAACCATTTAAGTTTTTTTATACAATATTAGAAATACATTAAAAATGCAAATAAACAAATAATTAAATTCCTGTTTGAAATAAGAAAATAAACATTTTATTACCTTTAATCAGCTTGCTGCCTCCGTTTTTCTGCATCTACACACTAACCTTCTCTAACTTTCTGAGCTTCAGTTGCCTCGTAGTTAAACATGTTTCTTCTTCTTCCCTCCTAACCTCACTCTGCTGCTTTGATGCGGTCATGTTAATCGCAAGCGTGGGATCACGCGCCGCTCTCCACCTTCTCCACTCTCTCCTCCACTTTAATGAAAATTTAATGAGATTCAGAGAACTGGAGTCTCATTACAGAGTGCAGTGTGATACCATCACAGCTATTAAGGCAGCAACTGTAATCATTCATCAGCTCCAACAAAGTCATCATTACTAATTTACACTCTATTCATATCTGCATCCTTTATCTTCCGCACTCATCTGTGTCTTCTTCCGTACGCTTCTCAATCGCTCTTCCTCGCCCTCAATTATTGATGCGCTGCCTCTTCCGCGTAGGCTCGTTCTTTCCTGTCGTCTTTCTTCTCTCGTTCATGTTATCCTTTCTGTCTGGCTATAGAACTACAAGGAGCTGGAGCTGCTCAGGCTGGTTTATTATGGAGGAGTACAGCATGAGATCAGGAAGGAGGTTTGGCCCTTCCTGCTGGGACACTACAAGTTTGGGATGAGCAAAAAGGACATGAGCCAGGTACAGCACTCACTCTCACACACACGCTTTTAGTTCCAGCCTTACTTTGGAAATCAGCGTCTGACTTCTCTTGTTCATTTCCTCTTGGAGATTGATGCGAAGATCAGCGAACGCTACCAGCAGGTGATGCGGGAGTGGAAGGCCTGTGAGGTCATCGTCAAGCAGAGGGAGAAGGAGATGCAGTCGGCCATCTTTGCCAAGCTCTCCTCGGGCAGCAGCATAGACAGCCACGTCCTGAGGCTTGCTCACAGAGACTCCACGCTCAGCAATGAGGTGAACAGGCCCGGCGCAATCCGAAACCCACTCAGTGGTGCCGTTTTATTACAGCACCGACGTGACTGTTCATTAAGTTGATCCAGTTTGAGTCCAGGCTTGAAATCATTTCATTGGTACCCTGGGTGTGAAGGAAGCGTATATTAATAAACGGACTGAACTTCTACAGTGCAGCAGAGATGCATTTAACTGCTTACAGATTTCTTCTGTTTTTGTTATTTTTGCCACACTTTTCAGATCATCAAACAAATGTTAATGTCTAGAGCTGAAACGATGAATCGGGATGAATCTATCATTGACGTAACCATCAACTAATTTAGTAATCGGTCGTTAACTTAAGTATACAGACTCGAATAGAACAACTCACTCAGAGCAGTAATTAAGACAAAACTGTACAAAAAATATATCCATTTTACATTTAAGATTAAATCAAACTTTTTGTCGGTAAATATGTTCAACTCAGAACTCCTCAAGGGGCAGTTTTAGCTTCACCCGGTTCAAACTGTGTAAAAAACAAAACAAAACAAAAACTCCTATTAAGCACCTTTTGCTGTCCAATTATTAATCGGTTAATTCACAAAATAATCGCCAGATCAGTCCGACACTGTGTTGACGTGAAGTCGAGCAGGAAGAGCTGAGCTTCTCACATGTTGATGTTAGGACTGTTTTAGCTGCAGATGCATCCTTTGCTACAAATGGTCACGCGTTCACTAACGGAATGCTATGATATTGAGTTTTAGGCAGTAAAATGTTTATTTTCTTATTTTAAAAGGAATTATTTGTTTATTTGTATTTTTTATGTATTTCTAATATTGCATAAAATAAGCTTAAGTGATTAAATGAAAATCTGCAGAATGTGCCAATTTTTTTATTCAATTAATCATCAGAATAATTGATAGAATAATGTATTTCTAAATTAATCGTTAGTTACAGCCCTATTAAGGTCGGACAACGACAACATCAAAAAATAAAAATAATAGTTTTTGAATGATGATTTCATTTAATAAAAACAAAGTTATCCAAACCAAAGTGACCCTGTGTGAAAATGCAGAGTCTCCTCGACGTAATAACTGACATTGAGTGTTTGTGATAACTTGGGATGAGCGACAGTTCTGTTTACGTTGTTGCAGAGGAATTTGTTCTCGCTATTCTTTGCAGAATTGTTTATTCTACTAATATTACGACATTATTCTGGTAATATTATGACTTTATTCTCATACTATTTTGACTTTATTGTCATGCGACTGTTTTTCTCGTATTATCACAACTTTATTCTGGTTATTGCGACTTTATTCTGGTCATATTATAAGTTTTGTCGTATTATTATGATCTTATTCTAGTAATATTAAGACTTTATTCTCATATCATTATGAATTTTTCTGACATTATTACCACTTTATTCTTATAATATTGTGACTTTTTGTCATACAACTTTATTCTTATGTTATTATGACTCTATTCTAGTAAAATTATTACTTTTATTCCCATATTATTATGACTTTATTCTCATAATATTATGAATTTTTGTTGTATGAGTTTACTCTCTTATTATTAGGACTTTTTTCTCATATTATTATGACTTTATTCTAAGACGTTTTTCTCGTAATTACATTTTTTTTCTCAGCCTGGCCCTAATACTCCATCGTACAGGTTATCTTTTTCTAATATTAAATTTGTTTGCTGATCTGAAACGTTCAAGTGTCACAAAGAGTCCACATTACTGTGTTTATTTTCCAAATTTCAAGAGATTCGGGGGCTTTTAAAAACGTCTGGGGTTTTCATTGTGTAGAGATGCTTCTGAATTCAAGCATCTAAAATGATACAGGAACAGTGATATTTAACCTGACAGATAGGATTCATATCTCCTGTGTTCCTTGGCTTCATTTTCAGTCGTGCATTTAATCAGTCGCATCAAACAACGCTTCTCTACTTCTGCTCTAATCCTTCCTCCTCTCTCAGGTGTTTATGTCTGTGGACGAGCCAGATGCAGGGAGTCAGGAGACTCCTAGTGGAGAGGACAGCACTCCTGTCATGACCAGCCTGGCCCCGCCTGCTGCTGTGCCCCCAGAGGAGCGTCCTCTGGTAGAGTTTGACTCCCCCGACTCAGGTCTCCCTTCCTCCAGGAACTACTCTGTGACTTCTGCTCACTCTCAGATCCTGTCCAGCATAGACGACGGTCAGAGCACTGAGGAGGAAGGTGGGGGTAGGGAGGAAGGCAGGACTCCGGTAGGGGGCCGCCAGGACTCTCTCACCGAGGACAGGCTCTGCTGTCAGCTGGACAAGCTGGTGACAAGTGGAGCTGCTCCTGAGGCCATCTCCGCCTCTCTCTCCTCTTACACAGTGCGTAAGCTTTGTGGACATTTCTGTTTGTTTAATCCGACTGAACAAAAAGTGAAAAACACAAACAAACAAAAAAACAACTGAACTAGAGTTAATATCTTTAATATGTTTCATCCCAGTTCTGCTTTAATTTTATTCTGCTTCTTTCATAGAGATGCCCCGATCGGAATTTTGTGGCTGATTTCCGATCTGTTTCCGATCTGTTTTCTGTAACGTTCTGTCTGATTCCAGCCAATCGTGATCAGTCTTTTACAACCGTAGTATCTGAATTTAAAGAAAGCGTTCCGAGCTTTCCTGCCCTTAGCAGTCATTAAAGCTGCACCATGTAACTTACAAAAATATATTTTTTACATATTTGTTAAAACTGTCCATGACGTGATAATCTGAAAAGATGAAGCTCTTCCCTGGGCTACTATTGCCATCTAAAGAGATGCACCGCTCCCGACCTGAAACAGCCAATCAGAGCCAGGAGGAGGGGCTTAGCGCTGTCAGACACCCTCGTGTTCGCGCTGCGAAATGTGCTGATGGCGGAGAAACAACTCACCGTTCCAGGAAAACTGTTTATCCGCCATCATCGGTGGCCATGCTAGCTAGCCTTAGCATTAGCAGCAGGCTATGTTGTGGTGAACCAGTTGTAGCGTAGCAGAGAGCAGGGGGAGTGTGTGAGCAGCACATACATGAGGGTGATACATGAGCACTAAGCCCCTCCTCCTGGCTCTGATTGGTTGTTTCTGACTGAGTGGTGGATTTCTGCAGTTAGTACTGGGAGCACTGGGAGAAGGCAGAGGAGCTTGATTTGTTCACAGATTGTCTGTCTCATATTATCCTGGCATGACATGATGATCATTTTAACAAATAAAAACATATTTTTCATAAAAGTTACATACTGCAGTTTTAACTCTACAACATGTGTGAAGGAGTCACAGTATTCGCTACCCAGCTCCCAAACTGAAGAGCGCTCTTCTCTCCAGAACCTGACGTTGCTTAGATATGGTGCTCTTGTTGGTCAGAAAAAAATGGGATTTTCATCAGCACTGGGCAATAAATCAATTTGATCAATTAATGTAATTTTTGGTTTTTGAAGATTTAAGTTTTGGAAAATCACCAATGCACTGTGTTCCCTTAGTCCAGAGTGATGTCAGCATGCCAAGGGCGGCCATCTTGGTTGACAAGCATTTTTTACTGCTTCTATTTATTTTTACTTTGAATTCAGGTCAACTCTACCACGGCATATTAGGGCCAGACAAAGAGGGGTTTTTTTTAATTGCGAGGAAAAAAGTCATAATAATAATACGAGAGTCGAAATAATACGAGAATAAAGTTTTAATATTTCTAGAATAAAGTTGTAATATTAGGAGAATGAAGTAGTAATTTTATGAGAACTCCTCCGCAAAAAATAACCAAAAATTAAATGAGGAACGTTGAGCATCTTGTGAAGTTATACTTTGGTTTTGGTTTTACAGATAAGGAAATACTTCATCTTTTAACACATCCACATCAAGTTATTATCAGCAGCAGGACTTTGAAACGATCGAGCAAACGACTGAGTCTATTTCAAAGAAAGAACCACACAGACTGAGTCGGATCTTTATAATTCGATCGAAGATTTTTTTCTCATTAAAACGACTTTTTTCTTGAAATTTTAAGATGAAAATTGTGTATTTATTTTTCTAATATTATGACTACATTAAATCACTTTTTAAAAAATTGTTGCCTGGCCCTAATGCTCCGTCATACAACTCACTCGCAGAAGTGATGATTGAAATAAAAGCCACTTCTTCTGTCATTTGTAATTTAGTTTTAGAAAAGAGGATGAGAAAAAAAATAAGTTTTAAATCAGAAGTGGTATTTAAAAATCAGAGTTTTTTATTTTTGACCCACATCGCCCAGCTCTAATTATTAGCTTTCCGAACAGCCAGTCACAGATTTGCACAGATGACTCTGAAAATCAGCTGATTCTGGTCAGCAGACAGTATCTCAGTGCATCTGTGTCTCTCAAAGTGAAGCATTCTCAGGTCAGCTGCAGCAGATGCCAAGCTGGAGCAGAAACATGGACTCCCAGTGATGGTGAGCGTTCTTGTTTCTTCGTACAGATCGAGCTTCTGGACACAGTTGCCCTCAACCTCCACCGGATAGACAAAGATGTGCAGCGCTGTGACCGCAACTATTATTACTTCACCACAGCCAACCTGGAGAAACTACGCAACATCATGTGCAGGTAGAGAAAGCTGTGCGGAGTGTGTGACGCTCAGGAATGTTCTCATTCTTAGTAATGAAATATAGCTTCATACGTTGGAAAATAAATTCCAGCTGAATGCACAATACCCTGCAAATGCACTGCAAAAACACAAAATCTGGTCTAGTTTCTGGTGCAAATATATGGAATACACTTGAAATAAGACAAAACTAACTTATAAGTAACTTTTCAGCAGATACAGGAGCTTGTTTTATGTCAGTAATTCCTTAATATTTATGTAAAAGTTCTAGTGTAAGTGAAATAATCTTATAATATCTTATATTATAAGATATTTAACTTATAATATGGGAAAAATGTCTTGCTCCACTGGCAGATTATTTCACTTATAACTAGAACTTTTTCATCAATATTAAGGAATTGAGGAATTATTGACTTACAACAAGCTCCGATATCTGCTGAAAAGTTACTGGTAAGTTAGTTTTGCTTTATTTCAAGTAAATTCAAGATATTTGCAGTAGAAACTAGACCAAAAATACTTGGTAAGATTTTGATTTTTTTGTAGTGAAATCTTAAGATTTTTGCATCAAATAAACTTCTTTCATAGTTAAAATGTTACAATTAGTCGACATTTTCAGATTTTCTTTGAGTTTAAAACGGGTGTCCAAACGTTTGTAACAAGGTCCAAAATCGTCAACTCAAGAGTCTTTGGGGGGCCAAAAAAAACCCAAACATCCTTAAAAAAACTAAAATCACAAACATTTTATTGAGAATTTTTTTTCCAGCTCAACAATAAACTAACCATGAAATATTTTAACAAAAGAAGAAAATAGTCAGAGTTTTTCATAAGAAAGGAATGTGTAAATCATTGTAGATCCAAAACTTCAAAAGAGTTTTGCATGTTTTCCTTATATTAATTTATTTTGGGTAGTAGATATTTATCATTTTTCCAGTGGCTCTAAAGGAGTTTTATTTCACTGGACTGAAGGCGAAAATGGCTCTTTGGATTGTAAAGGTTGCAGACCCCTGGTTTAGGTGGACAGCCATGCCTTGGTACATCCACAGTTGTCCCATAATTCTTATTATTAATGGATTGAACAGAGCACTGTGAGATGTTTTCCTCTGCTTCACAGTCAAATTCTACTTTATATTAGTCAATCAAATAAAATCCCAATAAAACACATTGAAGTTTTGGGTCTTAATGTGATAAAATGTGGAATAGGTATGAATGCTGTTGTCAGGGTTTCATTTTGTCATTCTCACCTGAACAGGACCAGTTTAACGTTAACGTTCACTCCTGTGTCTCTGTGTTGCCTGCAGCTACGTGTGGGAGCATTTAGAGATGGGCTACGTTCAGGGCATGTGCGACCTGCTCGCCCCGCTCATGGTCATACTGGACGATGGTGAGAGGACGCGCTCTGTGGATTCTCCATCGCTGGTCTCAGTAAACAGATCAGACAGATGTGATCTTCTTCATCTTCTCTTTCGCTTGCATTTATTTATACCTCTGGACTAGAGCTGGGTGATAATTCTAATAATTAATCGAATTTTTGGTTTTTGAAGATTTAATTTTTGGAAAACCTGGATTTTTTTTTTCACCAATGCTCACCTTGTGTTTCCATAGACCAAAGTGATGTCAGCACGCCCAGGGCGGCCATCTTGTTTACAGCTTCTATTTCTTTTTACCTTGAATTCAGGTCAACTCTACAACGGAGTATCATTTCATTTTATTTTTTTTTACTAAAATAAAGTCACAATGTTACAAGAGTACAGTGGTAGTAATATTAAAGTCATATGACAACAAGGTTGAAATAAATAAATAAATTGACTAAAGTCTTAATATTAGTAGAATGAAGTAGTAATTTTATGAGAACTCCAACACGAAAAATAACAAAAAATTACTTATTCAAACTTCTTTCTCATTAAAATGACTTTTTTTCTTGTAATTTTAAGACATTCTACTGGTAAAATTGTGTCTTTATTCTGCTAATATTGTGATTTATTCTCATAAATAAAAGTTCTTATAGCCTTGCCCTGATACTCCGTCGTTCACCTCACAGAAGGGATGATTGAAATAAAAGCCACTTTTTGAGATTATTATTAAGCCATGTCGCCCAGGCCTACTCTGGACCGATGGTGTGTTGTGCAGAGAGTTGCTGCATTAGCATTTTTCTCCTGTGTGTTTCAGAGAGCCTGGCGTACAGCTGCTTCTCTCAGCTGATGAAGAGGATGAGTCAGAACTTCCCGAATGGTGGAGCCATGGACACACACTTTGCCAACATGAGATCACTGATCCAGGTGATGATAACTGTGGGCCTGTGTGTGTGTTGACAGAGTAAGAATCAGTGTGTAAACTCTGCTGTCCTTCTGGCTGTCAGATCCTGGACTCTGAGCTGTTCGAGCTGATGCAGCAGAACGGAGATTACACTCACTTCTACTTCTGCTACCGCTGGTTCCTGCTGGACTTTAAAAGAGGTGAACGCTCCACCGTCTCTGTTTGACTCAGTTCTTTAACTCACAGAGATGGCTCTTCTTCCCCAACAACTGCTCTCCCCAACAGGTGAAACCAGATATTTACACCGTGAATGAAAAGATAGAACCGTTTTCTCCTCACTGACTGACGTTAAAGGGGCAGAATTATGTATTTTACAGCCACATAGAATCATTTTATAGTACAGTCGAGTAACTATTTTACCCCTCAGTCGTTACAAAAATGCTCTATATATCAAATATAACTTAAAACAAATGTGACTTTGTAATTTAATGCCTTGAAATTGGGCCTTTGTCTTTTAAAGAAAGTCCGCTCTTTCCAACACTCTGCCTTCAGGAAGTCATCTCAACAGTGCTCCTCTATTAACCCTTTAACAACGGGTTTATCAGTGTTTCACTGAGAAGTAGCTCGTATAATGAGATCAGCAGATGCGCAGTTCTACCAGGTATTTGATCATTGCTGCTGGCTAGTCTGGAGGAGCTGAGTGGGGAAGTCGCAAGGGAGAGGTGCTCTGTGAGCCAGAAGCTTGGAGACTTAGAAACTGCAGCTCCAAGGAGGAGCTGCGTTCCGAAGGTGGAGCGAGTCCCACCAAGCATTGAGGCACAGCTGAATGGTTTCCACGGGGGATTAAAGGGTTTCTCAAGCATGAATGAAAGAATAAAAGCAACACTCCAGGTATGTCTTTGATGAGGGAATAACATATAACATGATGGAAAGCTCAAAAATGTCAATTTACATAATACTGCCCCTTTAAATCAGGCTGAACATCTCCTGTTTTAAGAGGCCCGCTGATGTCTTTTGATTTTTCACATGAGGAAGTGTTTTAGTGAAATGTTGTGACTTAATTTATCAAAAGCTTACAGAGCATCATCATCTGGGTTTTGTTTGAAGGCATAGTATTAGTGGGTGAAAACTTCTGACTTTGCAGAGAGTAATAAATTTGATGACACTTTTGATTTGATATTTGACTGTATGGGGAAAAAAGTTGTCTGTTTATATACGGTGCATGTAAAACTTTGCTTTCAGGAAACATATTTAGACTTCAAAAAGATGTTAAGCAATAGTTGAATATGTATTTTGTGTGTGTGTGTGTGTGTGTGTGTGTGTGTGTGTGTGTGTGTGTGTGTTCTGTGTGTAGAGCTCCTATATGAGGATGTGTTTGCAGTATGGGAGGTGATCTGGGTGGCTCCCAGGATCTCCTCTTGGCACTTTGTCCTCTTCCTGGCACTGGCGCTGGTTACCGTTTACCGTGAGATCATCATAGATAACAACATGGACTTCACCGACATCATCAAGTTCTTTAATGGTACGACATATTCACATTTTATCATCAGGGAATAGTGTTTGATAATTCTTTACTTTAGGGCTGAAACGATTCATTGTGATGAATTAATTATTGAAATAATCGTCAACTAATTTAGTAATCGATTAATGGTTAACTGGAGAATATAGACTCAAAATAAGGCCATTTGCTGAAAGAACAACATATTCAGAGCAGTAATTAAGCCAAAACTGTATAAAAAATATACATTTTGCATTTAAAATTAAAACAATCTTTCTCTGTAAATATATTTTGCCCAGAACTCCTCAAGTGACCTAGTTTTAGCTTCACCTGGTTCAGATTCTACTTAAAAAAATACTATGTTAATGTTAGAAGTATGTTTTCACTGCAGATGCATCCTTTGCTACAAATAATCAAGCGTTTGCTAAAATAATGCTGTTATTGCAGTTTAGGCAATAAAATGGCTATTTTCTTTCTTAAAAAAAGGAACTGAATTATTAGTTTTATTATTATTTGTTTGTATATATATATATATATATATATATATTTAAAAAATTCCCTTCTCACCCTCCACGGGTGGTCTTTCTCAACCTCTGAGCTCGGGTCCTCTACCAGAGGCCTGGGAGCTTGAGGGTTCTGCGTAGTATCTTGGCTGTGCCGAGAACTGCGCATTTCTGGACTGAGATGTCTGACGTTGTTCCTGGGATGTGTTTTAGCCACTGCTCCAGTTTGGGGGTGACTGCCCCGAGGGCCCCGATGACCACAGGCACCACTGTGGTCTTCACCTTCCAGGCCTTCTCCAGTTCCTCTCTGAGGCCCTGGTATTTCTCCAGTTTCTCGTGTTCCTTTTTTCTGATGTTGCAATCGCTTGGTATTGCTACATCCACCACAACGGCTTTCCTCTGTTGTTTATCCACCACCACCATGTCCGGTTGGTTCGCCATTACCATTTTGTCTGTCTGGATCTGGAAGTCCCACAGGATCTTAGCTCGGTCATTCTCCACCACCTTTGGGGGTGTGCCCCACTTTGATCTCGGTGCTTCCAGTCCATATCCTGCACAGATGTTTCTGTACACTATGCCCGCCACTTGGTTATGACGTTCCATGTACGCTTTCCCTGCCAGCATCTTGCACCCTGCTGTTATGTGTTGGACTGTCTCAGGGGCCTCCTTGCACAATCTACACCTTGGATCTTGTCTGGTGTGGTAGATCTGTGCCTCTATCGCTCTGGTGTTTAGGGCCTGTTCCTGTGCAGCCAGGATGAGTGCCTCTGTGCTGTCCTTGAGTCCAGCTTTTTCCAGCCATTGGTAGGATTTCCTGATATCAGCCACTTCAGTTATTTGTTGGTGGTACATCCCATGTAGGGGCTTATCCTCCCATGATGGTTCCTCCAGCACCTCATCCTCTGGTTCCCATTGTTTGAGACATTCGCTGAGCACATCGTTGGTTGAGGCTTTGACCTTGATGTATTTATGGATCTTGGATGTTTCATCCTGGACAGTGGCTCTCACACTCGCTAGTCCTCTGCCTCCGTCCTTACGGCTCGCGTATAGTCTCAGGATGCTGGATTTAGGGTGGAACCCTCCATGCATGGTTAGTAGTTTTCGAGTTTTAACATCCATGGTCTTTATCTCTTCCTTTGGCCAGCTTATTATTCCTGCAGGGTATCTGATTACTGGCAAGGCATAGCTGTTTATCGCACGGATCTTGTTCTTGCCATTGAGCTGGCTTCTCAGGACTTGCCTTACTCGTTGGAGGTATTTGGCTGTGGCTCCTTTCCTTGTGACCTCATCGAGGCTGCCATTTGCTTGTGGTATTCCCAGGTACTTGTAACTGTCCTCAATGTCTGCTATTGTTCCCTCTGGGAGTGAGACCCCTTCTGTGTGGATGACCTTCCCTCTCTGTGTAACCATCCGACCACACTTCTCTAGTCCGAATGACATCCCAATGTCAGTGCTGTAGATCCTGGTGGTGTGGATCAGTGAGTCGATGTCCCGTTTGCTCTTAGCGTACAGCTTGATGTCATCCATGTAGAGGAGGTGACTGATGGTGGCTCCATTCTTGAGTCGGTATCCGTAGCCAGTCTTGTTGATGACTTGGCTGAGGGGGTTCAGACCTATGCAGAACAGCAGTGGGGACAGAGCGTCTCCTTGGTATATGCCACATTTGATGGACACTTGTGCAATTGGCTTGTAGTTGGCTTCAAGGGTGGTTTTCCACATCCCCATCGAGGCTGCAACGAAGGCTCTTAGAGTCCTGTTGATGTTGTACATCTCTAAGCATTCAGTGATCCAGTGATTCAGTGATGTGTGGCATTGAGTCATAGGCTTTCTTGTAATCAATCCAAGCCGTGCACAGGTTGGTGTGTCGGGTTTTGCAGTCTCGGGCGACTGTTTGGTCTACCAGGAGTTGGTGTTTGGCTCCTCTGGTATTTATGCCGATGCCCTTCTGTGCTGTACTCATGTATTTATCCATGTGCCCACTTATCTTAGCTGCTATGATGCCTGACATGAGCTTCCATGTTGTAGAGAGACAGGTTATTACAGGCCGATAGTTGGATGGGACCGAACCCTTTGAGGGATCCTTCTGGATCAGGATTGTGCGCCCTTCAGTTAACCATTCAGGGTGAGTCCCACTTTGTAGCAGCTGGTTCATTTGAGCTGCCAGTCGCTCATGGAGGGCAGTGAGTTTCTTTAGCCAGTAGGCATGGATCATGTCAGGACCTGGTGCTGTCCAGTTTTTCATACCTGAGACTCTTTCTTGGACATCTGCCACTGTGATAGTTACTGGGGCTTGCTCAGGGAGGTTGCTGTGGTCATCTCGTAGAGAGATTAGCCACTGTGCATTGCTGTTGTGGGTCGCCTCCCTTTCCCATATGCCTTTCCAGTACTGTTGGGTCTCCAGCCTTGGTGGGTCTGCTCTGTTGTTATTACCCTGCCATTGAGAGTACACTTTAGCTGGTTGGGTGGAGAAGAGCCGGTTAATCCTCCTGGCTTCATTTTCTCTCGTGTACCTCTTTAGGTGACTGGCCAAGGCTTGGAGCCTTTGTTTGGCAGTTTCGAGCGCTTCAGGTATGGGCATCTGGCTGTACCGCTTGGGTACCAGTCTTTTGATTGCACCTCTTTGGAGCTCTGACAATTGGCTCACTTCCCTCCTTGTTACCTTGATTTTAGCCTCTAACCGTCTTTTCCATGGTGGGTATTGAATCTCATGGTTGCTCCTATAGCCAAGCATCTCAAGGATCACTGATGCTGAGTTGTACACCAGCTCATTGGTTTCCGTTATGGTGTTGGTAGGGATCGTTCTCAATGCTGCATTCACATCTTCAATGAGACTTTCTGATGGTACTTCACTCAGCCGTTGTAATTGGCATCGGGATTGCCTGATGTTCATTCGGGCCACGATCCTACCTCTCTGGTCAGTTGCTGCCTCGTTCAGCTGTGATGGTTCGTTCATTATTGGGGCTGCATACCCAATCTCCGGGTGGGGAGTTGAAGCTAACTCCCCTCTGACCTGGCGTCCTGGCTCCCCCTTGCCGTAGCATTTGTGTTGTACCTCGTCTATCTGAAGTTGTGACAGCATTTGCCGTTTGCGGATGTTGGAACACTGAGCTACTAGTTGTTTGGCAGTTAGTGTTGAATGGGGATGTCGACGTAACCATTCCTCCCGCATTCTTTGCATGTAACCCCTCTGACTAGGGTTACTTGAGTAGTAGCATTCCAACAGATCCAAGTTTTCACCTCTCGCCCAATTCCGTCTTGTTCCAGTAACCCATTTTTCGTGAAGGTGCCCTGGTTCCCCAGCACCTGACGCAGACCTTGTTTGGCCGGGCGACGTCTGAGCCGGCATGGCGTGTATTGCTTTGTCACTCATCATGAGGTAGGCAGTAGCGCAAAGGATCTTGCCTAAGGACCCACACTGGATATCTCAACCAAGCGACCCGGCCTGGATTCGAACCCCGGTCTCCCGGGTGAAGGTCGGGTGACTTACCCATTGAGCTACCCAGGCGCTATTTTATATATATATATATATATATATATATATATATATATATATATATATATATATATTATTTTTTTTTTTTTTTTTTTTTTTTTTTTTTTTCTGATATTGTATAAAATAAGCTTAAGTGGTTAAATGAAAAATCTGCAGAATGTGCCAAGTTTTTATCTATTTGTCAGAATAATCAATAGAATAATTGATCACTAAAATAATCAGCCTTAGTTTATTTATGACAGTATAACAGAGCGTTTTTGGGACAAATGTCAAAAACCTCATTTAAAGGCTGCAGCATCTTCATTTTTCACATTTTGCTGTGTTACAACCACAAACTTCCAAGGCTTTTATTGGGATTCTATGTGATCTACCAGAACAAAGCAGAGTGTCATTGGTCATTGTAAAGCGGAAGCAGAGAGACTGACTCCACCAGTTAATACCTCGCAGAACCACGTTTTGCTGGAATGTGTGTCTCCACCACGCCTGCACATCTTAGGACTGAAATCCTGACTCATTTTTTCTTTGCAAAATCATATAAGCTCAGCCAGATTGGATGGAGAGCAGTTTACAAGCCTTGCCACAGATGTTCAGTTGGATTTAGGGCTGGGGTTTTACTGAGCCATTCTTGCAGATTTTGAACAGTCTGGGTGTTAAGGGTCGCCGCCCTGCTGCCAGCTGAACACCTGTCCCGGCCACAGGTTCTCTGCATTTAGTTCCATCCATGTTCACGTCAACGCTGTCCAGCTTCCCTGTCCCTGCTGAAGAAAAGCATCCCCACAGCATGACGCTGCCACCACCAAATTTCACTGTTGGGGATGGTGTGTTCAGGGTGATGTACAGTGTTAGTTGTCTGACACACAGAGACCAGAACCTTAAAGTTTTGTCTCGTCTGCCTTCGTCTGACTTGTGGCAAACTCCACACAGGACCTCTTATTGGTTTTGTTCAACAGTTGGTTTCTTCTGGCCATTCTTTCACGAAGGACAGATTTGTTGAGAACAAAACTATCAGTTTTCCGGTTGACAGATCCTCTTACCTGAGCAGTGGATCTCTGCAGCTGCTCCAGTCACCATGGCTACGTTCACACAGCAGGTGAATGCGACCTAAATCCTCTTTTTTTGCCCATATCCGACTTTTTCACAGAAGTCTGAACGGCCCAATTCCGATCTTTTCACCCCCCCAAAATGTCCGACCTGAGCTACTTCCATGTGTGACACTAGTTCAGATACGTGTGTGGATGTTGTCAAAGCGCCTGCAGTCTGAACGGTCATGTTACATTTTGTCCAACTTTTACGTCGTTGACGTGAGACATGCGTCATAATTCTGCACCAGAAGAAGAAAACGCGGAAAATCTGGATGTAAAAAATGGCTGAAAATTATGAACTAATGAAAAAAGTCTGTGTCAGTGAAGCGCATCACATCACAATCCCACGACTCCTGGCTCCGCCTGCACATCCAAACAGACTTCTCCACAGAGGCTGCAGTCAACGCTCCCCAGAACGCGTTGCTTTCAGTTCTGATTCTTGTTATCAGCTTCCTTCGTCTTATGACCTCGTGACGATCCTGTCGACTCCCATTGCTGAATAAATTGAAAATTGATCCCTAAATGGCTCCATCCATTATTGCTTCCGTAAGCAGAGCGCAGCTGTGTGACGTCAACGTTCTTCTCCACATGCGGGTCGCTTTGGGGACGTAATTTCATTCCAGTCGGGTTTCATTAGCAGCATGAACGACCGTGGAAAACAAGAAGTGAGCATCAAGACCTGCTGTGTGAACGTCGCCCATGTGTCTCCCAGCCTGTTAGTTTCAGCGGATAGCCGTGGCCAGGTAGGTTTTCCGTGTTCAGATGACGGATTGAACTGAGATGTTCACAGCGTGGGATGTTGTTTCGTAACCTAACTGCTTTAAACCTCTCCGCACCTTCATCCCCGAGCAGTCCACACAGGTTTTACTAATAGGATGGCTTCTTGGGGCAAATGGTTGCACTAGGAAGTCGAAACAGGGATGAATACAACACCCTATTCAAAAGTTTTAGCTGTTAACTATTGGGGAAAATCCCGTAACATTTTCCCTCTTCATTTCTGACTACTATGCTGGTCTGTCACATAAGATACATTGAAATGTTTGGTTGCTACGTGACAAAATATGACCACTTTTGACGTCAGTGCAGTAGGACTGTTGCTGGATGCTTATGCTTACATGTGTCTTCTTCGGCAGAGATGGCCGAACGCCACGATGTCCAGCTTATCTTACGGATGGCACGTGAGCTGGTGCACAAAGTCCAGTCTCTGATGGACAACAAGTAACTTTGGGGGTAACTGGGAGGACTGGGAGTGTTACAGAGACAGTTTCCTGGCCTCCACACATCCAGAGCTGGCTACGGGGGGCCCCAGGGAAGGCCCCTGGGAGCAGGGCAGGAGCGTCGCTGAGGCCGCCTGGCTCTGGACTTCTGTTTACATGTTCCTTCACATGGAATGCCCATGGTGTCTGTTCAGACATGTGGATTTGTCTGCATGCTCGTGAGTTTAATCACACTGTGAACGCATTCTTCAGTCCCCCAGTCTTACCGTGTGTGTGCATGAGAACACACACGCATCATTCCGGCTCTTCTCCGGTTTCCCAGAGTCTCATCCTTTACCAACTCTGGAGCTTCAGCGACGGGAAGCCAGGGAAGAAAGCTGGAGCGCCGTCTGTTTGCCAAACGTGTTCCTCAGTGCAGTGCCACAGGAGGCCACAAGAGTGCAAGATTTACACACAACATTGTCAGAGGAGCAGAAGACTTTGCCACGAAGATGCTTTCATCAGTGACCAAATGGACTGTGCCAACTACCTTTTCTCGAGTGTTTTATACAAGCATGTGTGTTTTTAGCTGTTCGCCCCATTTTTAACCTTTCTTTCGTTGTAACACAAATGTTGCCTTTTATTGACAACCCAAGGTACTTAGATGCACTTTTCTCTGAGAGTTTCCTTAAAGGTGCTTATGAAGGCTTCATCAAACCTGCTGGAGGCCGGAGGCACACAGTGGCAGTGGATGAATTGCAGCCAGTTTTCCTGCACATGACATTACGTGCTTGAAGCATGCGTGAAACAAACCAGAACAGCACAACAGCAAAGGGAAAAGCACACAGGCCTCTAACAAACCCCTGTCAGCATTTTTATGGTGGGTCATACAGTTTCTACAACTGACTGCGTTAGCTTAGCATACTCAGTTCAGAGATGGGAGTTAAATCATTGTGATTGGATCCATTCATTGTACTGGTGCCTATCTCCAGCACCCATTGGACGAGAGGCGGGGGACACCCTGGACAGGTCATCAGTCCATCACAGGCCAACACAGACACACACTCATGCCAAAGGGCAATATAGAGAAACCCGTTGACCTCACAGTCATGATTGTGGACTGTGGATGGAAGTCGGAGTACCCAGAGAAAACCCATGCGTGCAGGGAGAACTACTGCACAGGTTTAAAGCTGCAGTATGTAACTTTTATTTTAAAAATTATGGGGTTTTTTTTACATATTGTTTAAAACTGTGTCTATGTTGTGAGAGTATGGTATGAGACAAGTAATCCGTGAAAAGATCGAGCTCCTCCCTGTGGTCCCACTGCCATCTGCAGAAATGTATCACTTCCTGACAGAAACAACCAGTCATTCAGGAGGAATATCTTAGCACTGTCAATCAAGCTCGTGTACGCGCTGCTCAATGTGCTAATGGCCGAGCTGTCAGGAAGAAGCTGTAGCGTAGCAGAGAGCAAGGGGGACGGTGTGAGCAGCAACCCTCAGTTGCATTTTATTTTCCTGCTGGAACCTTTGTATTCACGTGTTTCTGGTATGCTCCTATATCTGAAGCACAAGTGACAACTGCAAACAACAGTAAGGGACGACAAAGCTGCTTCTGGTTTCAGAAAACGATCTGATGGGACTCTGGAAAAGACTAGTTGTGTTGAAGTTGTGCTAAAAGCAGTCGGCCATTCAGTGAAGCTATGCTAGCCTAAAACAGCATCTCAATGCTAAACATGTAGCAGCAGCAGAGACGTCCCCAACGCTATCGTCAGCCTCCACAGTCTACATTTCTGAAGAAGCTCCATCAATGATCAGGGGTTCCTGAAACACTGGAAAGCTGAATGGGTTTAACAGCACTTTGCACCAATCTGATGGTTGAATAACTAAATAACAGATTAAAAACAATAAATATCTTTGTTGTTGAGCTCATATGTCTTTTTATTCAATAATTTAGCAGCAAAAATGGTTTTTGAATTGAAAATGTGAATTTTGTCGATAGTTTCCTATTAACATGCGATTAATTAATTACAGACCCTGCAATTAATTCAGTTAAAAATTTTAATGGAGTCCTGCCAATAAAAAGAAAATATAAGCTTTTCCAGCTATTATTATGTACCTTTCATCTCATTTAACGCATTATTCTTTTTTTAAGCACATAACGTTCATCTTTTCAGCTACTATTTCTGTTAGCTTCACAATGCTACAGGGGTTAGCATCGCTGTCTCAAAGCGAGAACTTTCCTGGTTCATGTTTGCATGTTTTGCATGTGCATGAGTTCTCTCAAGGTACTACTGTTTCCTCCCACAACACAAAAATCATGCAAGTTAGGTTATTTAGGGATAACTAAATAGCCTTTCAGTGTGTGAGAGAGTGTGTGTGTGGTTGTTACCGAGTTTGCTCTGTGATGGACCTTCTACCTGTTCAGGTTTGCCCAGTCACTGCTGGGACAGACTCCAGCCCTGCTCCACTGTACCCTAAACAGGTTTCCATAGGTATGCGAAATGAGTCTTTAAACTATACCAGCTGTTATAAGGCACAAAAACAACCACAGCTAGTTATTGTAACATCACTTCCAAATTCTGGGCTTGCATTCATCATTAAGGATGTTTTTCCCACCTTGTTTTCTAAATTTGTTGCTATTTTAGAAGGACGACAGCCAGTTCCTGTCAAAAATATCTGATGCAAATCTGGATCAGTTGGGTCCCAAATCTTACCGAGAATTTTTGGACTAGTTTCAGGAGCAACTATCTTGAATACACTTGAAATAAGACAAAACTAGCATAAGTTATTTTTCAGCACGATATAGGAGCTTGTTGTAAGTCAATAATTCCTTAAATATTGATGAGAAAAGTTCTCGTTATAAGTTAAATAGTCTGCCAGTGGGACAAGACATTTTAATTTATAATATGGGAAAAAAGTCTTGTTCCACTGGCAGATTATTTCACTTCTAACTAGAACTTTTTCATCAATACTGAGGAATTATTGCTTTAAAACCATCTGCTGAAAAGTTACTTGTAAGTTAATTTTGTCTTATTTCAAGAGTTTTAAGATATTTGCACTGGAAACTAGACCAGAAATACTTTGGAAGATTTAGTGTTTTTGCAGTGCAGGAGTGTAAAGGAAGAAGAAATCCACTCTTCTCAGTTCTAAACTGGGATAAAGCGTGCTGTGATCTGAAGACACCATGCCGTTATTAAACTTGCTGCATCAACAGTCCTGTATGGAAAAAGTGGCTGCAATTGTTCTGTTGGAATTTGATAACCAGCCTAAATTTAAAAAAAAAAAGCCCAAAAAAATAAAAGATAAAAATAAAAACCAGTTTGGATTTTACTGATTTAGATCTGAAAAAAATCCCAGAGAAGGCGGAAGTTCCTCTGCATCCAGTCGGTTGGTGTTGCAGGAGCCTCGTGAGAGCACATTTATTTTTGGCTCTGGAGTGAATCGGGGGGGCTTTTTGATACGGTTCCCTCCCTGCACCATCAGTGTGACCCTTCTCAACATGTCCAACATGGCTGCTTTTTTTTTTGGTCATCCAGCATGGACCTCCACCTGTGATACAAGTGCCAAGAGTCTTCCCCAAATCCTGAACTGTACTGTAATCATCCGGCTCTGTGATGTTAGTCTGATCCCAGGAACAGGTGGTGGCGTGGATGTACCTTGCCACGGCGTCTGCTCCCTCCGCCTCCCCCCGCCGTGTCACGGGGACAGAGGGCCGGGTCGTGGGAGGGTAAGAACAGGGGTCTGTGGCAGAACTTCTTCTTCCAATCAGGACATTGTGTACCAAAGCCTTGAAACAGCCCCCTCTGTGGCATGACGACAATGTGCAATTTCATACTGCATCTTGAAGACTGACTGTTTACTATGTGTGTAAAATATTTTTGGAAATATAGTGTTCTTGAATTCTTAACTACTGTGCGATTTCTGTTGTTTGGGAATCCCATCAAAGTCTATATTGCTGTACATACGTATGAACCAAAAGCCCAATATTTGTATTAAGACTGAACACACACACACACACACACACACACACATATATATATATATATATATATATATATATATATATATATATATATATATATATATATATATATATATATATAAATCTATAACTTATTTTCAGATCTATTTTTCTGTTGGTTCTAGCAGCACTAGTCGGAGGCGTGTACCGTGCAGAGATGCAGAATGTGTGCAGACTGTGTTATACGTTGACTGTTAAGTGTTCTCTATCAATGTTGTGCACTGACTTTAAGATTTCTAAATATTTAGAGAGCTAAAAATGACTGCATTGCCAAACGTGTATTGGTAAGGATGTATCATTTGCCTTGAATGTAACGTGTTATTAAATTAGAGGTGGTTCATTACTTTTGCTGCTCTTTTATTTAAATAAAACCTGAAACGATGCTGCAACCATGGAAACATGAAATAACTGTTCGGTGTTTTTTAGAAATGTGAGCCAAGTGGTATGCACCTTACACCTCACTGCCAGTGGTGACTGGAACGAATGTTCAGAACAGGTGTTGCACATGTGAATGCGTTTGACTGCAAAGGCAGCTTTTCTTGGATAAACTGGCAAAGATTTAATGTGCGCCTCTGAAAGTTTGAAAAACACGAAGCCGATAACCCGACTCTGGACCGGACCAGGAACGCCCGTGCTCCTCCTCCTCGTCAAACGCAGACACAAGCAGAAAGTTTTCAGTTCCTCAAAATAAAATCGCTCTCCTGGTCTTATCCTTATACAGAAGACGATTAGGGCCACTTACAAAAAAAAAAAAAAAAAAAATCTGACTTTAATCTCTGAATTCTAATACTGTGTCAGTCGACGTCACAATTCAAATAAATAACCAAACATTTTTAGGTGTATGTTAATTATGTTAGCATATGGAAAAAAAATCACATAACTGTTTCTTCCTTGTTATAGGATTTGTAAACTTGCACTTCATCCACACTGAAGGCCTGTCCCAAATTTATCTGGTAGATTTGAGTTTCAAGACCAGATATTCCTGATGGTGCATAAACAATTCTGATTTTGAGAGAAAAAAAAGTCAGAATTAATGTGAGAATTCAAAGAAAAATAATTATTTTTTTGTCCAGGGCCCTAATCTTTTTCCGTAGCAATATAACAGAAATTAGAAAAGTTTTTACCTCTGCGGCCCAGTAACAGTCTGACCCTGTAGTTAGGGTTCTCTAAGCTAGAATACCTTTCGGATGAATTAGGACTTCTCGTCCTGCATCACTGTCTGACCTCACAAATACAGTTTTGAAAATAATTATCAAAATTCTCATAAACACATTGCAAAACCTTTTGGAAATCTTTCCAGCTGCAAAAGGTGTGCTGACATCATATTAAACCCAACGGATTAGGACTGGGATGCCACTTTCATACATACGTGTGTGGAAATAACAAAGCAAATAATTTTTGTCGATATAAAAAAATCTCCCACTGAACTGGAATTGGTCGCATTAATCAAGGCATATTTATGTGGTCTGACATAGTTCATATGCATTTTTTTTTTTTTCATTTCTAATGGTCTAGCAGGCCATCATGCTCCAAACACCCCATGCTGTGTTTCACTAAACCAGGGGTCTTCAAATCCAGGCTTTGGGGGGCCGGTGTCCCTAAGCTTTTACATGCGTCTCTGCTTCAACTCACCTGAGTGAAATAATCAGGTCAATAGCAGGACTCTGGAGAACTTAACTTCAGCCATTTGATTCTGGTGTGTTGGACGGGGGACACATCTAAACGGGGCAGAACACCAGCCCTCAAGGCCTGGAGGGGGGGCTTCTTGCATGGATGACAGCCTGGGAGAGACTCCTCTCCCTCTTTCAATCTACGGTGGCCCAAATACCAAAAACAGCATTTAAAAGGCTGATTATGTGTTTAAAAAAAAAATAAAAACAATATGTGAAAGATTTCATAATCTCAAAGTTCAGGATTAAGTATTCAGGTCAAGTATTTTATATTTTGAACTAGAGGTGCTTAAATTCTGTCCAGAGAACTTCAACCGTTTACCAGAATCCACAGCTACACAGCAAAAACAGGAAATCTTACCAAGTATTTTTGGTCTAGTTTCTTGAACAAAAATTTTCAATACACTTGAAATCAGACAAAACTAACTTACAAGCAACTTTTCAGCAGATAAACAGATTAAAACCAGCTCCTATATCTGCTGAAAAGTTACTTGTAAGTTAATTTTGTCTTATTTCAAGTGTTTTCAAGATATTTGCTCTAGAAACTAGACCAGAAATACTTGGTAAGATGTTTTTTGCAGTGTGTGAATCAACCTCAGTTTCACTGGCCAGCATGTTTCCCCTTCACTTACTCAGTCCCTGCTGAATGAAAGCAAGCAATACAACTTGTGTGCAGGTCGCCGCAGCCTTATCGAAGCGCTCATGGCCACCGCAGACTGGCAGCATGGTGAGCCATCCCACCCACACGAAAAACCGCCACTCCTTGAGCCATAATGCACCACACGCTGCTTTTCTTCTGTCCTTGTGTCGTAATGGAGCGGTCCAACATGAAGAAACGTCCAAGAGAGAAAGAAACCTAAAAAACTAATGGTGCCAGAGAGGCAAAGAAATCGCCCATCGTCGGTATCTGCAGCACCATTTGTGCAACAGACAGATGCAGCTGAGCAGAAACACAAACAATTAGCAGCATGAGAGAATAGATGAGCGATAACCTGATGATGGCAGGAAGGAAAGAGGAAGGTAAACCATCAATGTGTATCTGTATCCCATCTCATAATAATGATGATGGGTAATGAAATTTCACTAGTTGCCAAGTAAGCCTGCACAATATTTTGGATTTTATTATAGAGGCAAAGCCCACGCTGCTGTGGGAAACTTTGGTTTCCATCATTAACCTTTAATAAAGATGTACTGGTGCGTCTCAAAAAATATTAATATTGTGTAAAAGTGAAATATTTCTTGCCAGTCATTTCTGAAAGTGAAATGGTCATTTTCTAGAGATTCACTAAACCGAGTAAAATAACTGTAGGCTTCAGAAAACCCAGTGGACCAGAACCAGCAGATGACATGGCGCCCCAAACCATCGCTGACTGTGGAAACTTCACTCTGGACTTCAAGCAACGTGGATTCTGGTCCTCTCCACTCTTCCTCCAGACCCTGGGAACTTGATTTCTAAATGAAATGCAGAAAACAACTCTGGATGACTGTGCAACAGTCCAGTTCCTTTCTCCTTAGCCCAGGTAAGACGCCTCTGGTTCAGGAGTGGCTTGACGCGGTGAATGAGACGTTTGCAGCCCATAGCTAGTATTTGTCTGTGTGGTGGCTCTTCTGGAATGGATATTGTTTGACATTCCTCTCAAGGCTGCTGTTCTCCCAGTTGCTGACATATCTTTTCCTACCACACTTCTTCCTTCCACTCAATTTTCTGTTGATATTCTTGGATACAGAGCTCTGTGAACAACCAGCCTCTTCAGCAATGAGCCTTTGTGTCTTCCCTCCTTGTGAGGGGTGTGGATGACTGTCTTCTGGACATCTGTCCAGTCAGCAGTCTTCCTCATGGTTGTGTAGCCGACTGACGCAGAGTGAGAGTCTGTTTAAAAGCTCAGGAAAACTTTGCAGCTGTTTTGTGTTAATTTGCTGATTAGGGAGTGACACCATGAGTTTCTATCAGTGACCTTTTTCACAGCATTCTAATTTTCTGAGACACTGGATTGTGGGTTTTCATTATCTATGTATGGAGGACCAAAACTGACATAATTAAAAATAAAAGCATTAATATATATTTTTTGTTTTTCCTTTTCCTTACACATGCATTTTCATCAAGAAATGTATATATGTTTTGTTTGGTCTTTTCCTTATATTAGCGTTTGTTCTTTTTACATTTCGTTGTTTCCTCTTTTTACTTTACTGTTTGCATTTCTGCCTCATTATGCAGATGAGGAGGGCAGCCTTCCTTGTCCAGCTCCTCTACTATTGGTCAATAAACAGGAAGGAGCAGGAACAATGTGAAGATCGATTGTGCATGCCTGCGACTTTGGCCTGTTTAGCAACTGAAGCATTTCTTTATTTGACAAAAACTTGTATAAGGAAAATGAAAAAGAAAATATTTACATTTCTTGATGAAAATGCATATGTAAGGAAAAACAAAATAGATGTATTTCTCCTTTTATTTTTAATTGTGTCAGTTTTGGTCCTCCATATATGTGACCCATAATCATCAAAATTACAAGAAGCAAAGGCTTGGATTAAATTACTGTGTGTGATGAATCTACATAATGTATGAGTTTTAATTTCAGAGATAACTAGAAAGAAATACTGCACTTTCACGCATTATTCAAATTTTTTTGAGTTGCACCAGTATGTTCTGTCTTTTTCCTCTTACTCTTGTAAAGAGCTGAGCTTATAAATAAGCTCTTTGCTGCCCCCTAGTGGGGAGCTCACAGGCAGCATTTAGATTTCTGTTATTCTACGCAGTGAAAACAGGCCACCAGCAAAACATGAACAAATCCAAACGCTTAGAGGGAAACATGTAACCCATCAAACTGAAGCTTTAAAGTCTACTGGAGGCTCCTAAAGGTAACTGCTTGGTCTATGATCCAACAAGAAGAATTTGTTTAAAATCCTCAAGATCTAGAATAAAAAAAAAAAACCAGACAGGCACATGATTTTTTTTTTTTTTTTTTTTTTTTAAAAAGCATCATTTATCACCTTTGATACATCAAACTAAACAGTACCCATGGCATTGCACAATAAAAGGGCAAGAAAACAAAAATGAAACATTAAAATAGGTATTGCAGCTTCTCAAAGCTAATCCCCCATTCATAAATACTGGTTTGATTTCAGTTCACTGTAGTTTCTTACAACAGAATCACAGTTTTTTTCTCTAAACATCCAGAGGTCGCTCCTACAAACTCGATGAGTGTGATGTGACGCAAAACGACAATCAGCCGACATTCGGTGGTGCTGAGAAACAGGCGCTGCTTCTCATGTTAAGGTACAACACTAAAGGCCAGAGGTCCTCCTGAAGAGGAGGAGGGAGAGACGCCCACAGGAGGAGGAACAGGGCTGATTCTGGCAAAGACGGTCCAGCGCAGATGGCAAGACATCTTTCAGCCGCGGTTCCGCTGAGTCCTGGACAGAAACACGGGAACGTAGTGTGAGTTGGAGTGTCGGGTGCATTTTTCAGGTTTGAACATTTAGTCAAACACATCAATCTAAACACCAGTCTACTCCACCAATAAAGACTGAAGAGAAAAACAGACCTTGAACTCATTCTGTGTGTAAACTGTGGAGTAAAATACGGAATCATCCTTTATTTGGCATATACGGAACGTGATGTGTTCCATATTTTCATAAATGTCCAATACAAATGTCTGTCACACACACATTGACACTAAAGGTGTTTTCACACCTGATAGTCCAGTAGACTCTGTTTGACTGGGGACCCAAACTGCAACATTTGCTACATTTTCAGCTGATGTGGTCCGCTTTCACACTGCTCTGATCCGCTTTCACACTGCTCTGATCCGCTTTCACACTGCTCTGATCCGCTTTCACACTGCTCACACTGCTCTGTGTCAAACGAACTGATCACTTCAAAAAACCTTTTCCCCTCCTCGCCTGCAGGGGCGCTGCACCAAGAACCACTGAAGAACACGGCACTAAAACCTCTGAAGAAGATACTGAGCACAACATCCTTCTTCACAAGAAGTAAAATAAACAAGGAGTGGCATCAGATTTTAGCGGTTGTCGGATTTCACTTCTATCTTTGGTAAAAGACCACGAGCCATTTCTCCCGCTAACGCTAGATTTGTGAGTTTTTTTTGGTTGTATTTACCCAGAATGCCCTGCGCTGTAGTCCGCTTCCTGCTTTTAGAGCAGAATATGCACATAACTTTATATTTTTTGCTCTGATTACATCATTTAAAAATAATAAATCAGATGTTCTGATCTGTTACTCAGTACCTGAGCAGCCTTTTTACCCAAATACTTGCTTTACTTTTCCTTAATTAAAGTAGAAGTAAAATGTGCCGAGGTACTACTACTACTACTACTACTAGACTACAGTTTTGGGGTACTCTAACCCAGTGTTTTTTAAAGTGGGACTGTGACTGGGGGGACACCAGGGGGCGCTAGGGGGTGCTCAGAAGGTTTGTGGGAAGATGTGAAAAAAAATGCAAAAAATAAAACAAAAATCAATCTCGTGACTTTTTAAATCAGATTTTCATTTACAATTTTTTTAAATCCTAAAATCTAATCTGTTTTTCAATCATTATCATAAAATATAAGTTAGAATAACTTATTGTTGAAGTGTTATTTGCCATGCTCATCTTTCTGATTGGCTGCCAGTCAAATTGATCAGGCTGCTTTGCTCCTCAAGCTAGCGTACCGAGCGAGAAATGGACAAGTTTCTGACAAAACAAAGAGCGAAGGAACCGTCCAGCAGCCCTGCTGTGGAGGACGCTGCTGCAGAAAACCTGAAAACTCCTGGCCGACTAAAATCAGAAGGTATGAGGCAGCATTTATGCGAAACAAATGTAATAATTATTGAATAATGAATAAAAGTGCAGGGGGGAAAAAAACATTTCAAGAAATATTGACTTTCAGAATATTTTGTGGTGTTGTCTGCAGATGAGGTCCCTGCCCAGAAGCTCGTGCTGTTTGGGGCCCATGGCATGGAAAAGTTTTGGAACCCTTAATCTAACCCACCTTCTCGCGAGAAGCTGTGGTCGGCGTCCCTCACTTACATTTCTAAAAGATGGCAACCCTGCTGTGGAGGGCAACTCGGTTGAGTTGATTTTTCCTGTCCGCCCACCAGAGGGCGCTGATGACTTGACTTTGAAAGGGCGACAGTGAAGTCTCCATGTTTCCTGAAGTGAGGCTGTTTGCTGACAGCAGATCGTTCAGTGATGCAGTCAGGACAAACAGAGCAGGCGTTCAGAGTAATGAGCATCCTCCATCACTGATTTAAATGCTGGAGCGGGATTTTATGAGAAGCCATCAGCGGTAGAATCATGTCCCGGATATTCTGGATAACTGAGAGCTCAGCTGTCATGGAGGCCGACAGCTTTTTCACGAGAGACTGACTTTGGAGAACATGTGGCCACGATTCTTTTTAACTATATTCTTTAAAATCAGCAACAGACGAAGAATGTAAACAAACAAATCATTGTAGCTAAACCTCTCTCTTGACGGATATCTGGGAAAACGAATACATTTTTATGCGTTTTGGCCACTAAAAACGATTATAAAAACGCCGACCAAGGTGTAGATTTGAGAAAACTCCATATTTGTGTTTGCTTGTGTACATGGGAAAACGGAGATTTAGGAACAACATATAATGCACCAACATATCCACATACTTGCTTTGACACGATTCCTAATCGACATTGTCTTGTGTTTTATTGACTTTATATTCTAATAGGCTACTTAAAAGTAGTTCAACCTATAAATCTGTCCACACAAATGAACCTCCTAGCGCCATGTTTAATTTCTAAGAGGAAGTCGTGGTTGTTCTGAAGCATTCTGATTGGCTTTGCGCTACACTGCCCCCTATGGGCTTGGCAGGTTTAAAACAACGTTCAGGGGGGTATTTGTGCGGATTCATGTGGATGAACACTTTTCTGAAACCGATCCTGTGTGTACGATACTTTTTTTTTTTAAACAATATGGCGGAGAAATTAGTTTTCATAAAGACCCGACTACATTCTACAATCAAATTTTCAGACATTTGATCTTTGTATTTAATGAAAAGACAAGTTTCTATTTCAGAAATTAAGACATTCATCGCTGCTTATGGTTGTGACAAAGCACTTACTTTACATTTAATTTAAAGACGCAAAACATCAACATTCATATAATTTTTTTCACATGTTGAGAGGCATTCAAACGAGACTCCTTGAGCTCAAAACTTAAGATTCTGGGATGCCATCAGTACAAGACGAGATTGTTGTGGCAAAATCTATAATTTCTCAACAACATTTTTGAAATGACTTTAAAGAAAAGAAGTTCAAGTGTGAAAAGTCAGATCTCCAACATCTTCCATTCTTAGGAATGTATTTGTTGATATGAAACCGCACCTGTGTGCTGTGGTCCAGCAGTCCCTCTGCTCCTAACTCGGGTTGGGTTTCTCTGGAGACTTCTGCATCTGTGTGGAAGAACAAAGAGCAGCTCAGCTAGTGTGGGAAGACGCAACCAGCAGCATGCTGCGACGCACGAGTATCACCACATTCAGTGAAAATACAAAAACTGTTGCCTTGCAAACAGACAAACGAAAAAATAGACAGTTCAAAGCATCTAAAAAACAAAACATAGAGGTAGATCCATCAAACCACCAGCAGAGGGCAGAGAAGTTCTAAAACCAAAAGATAACACAAAGAGATCAAATATATATACACTGAGAAGATGAAGCAATCATGGAGATGACACCAGAAATGAATATTAGATGGTGACGAAGTGCAGAACTGAATAATTGGAAGCAGATGGAAGCATGTAGTCTGATCTTCCACACAGCGACATGGTTTAACTAAGATCAGGCCCCGACGGGGGGGGGGGGCTGAATCTGGGACAAAAAACAAAAAAATAAAAGACAAGAAGCTCAGCAACAGGCAGGAGTGTTACTGTACCTGTGATTGCTCTTTTAGGAAATCTGGGAGCTGAAATTCACCTTTATAGACCTGGAAAAACAAAGGGCCAGCTTTAGAACTTCATGGGCAGTTGAACTCTGAACTGGACTGCTGTAATAACATGTAAGACTCCAGAGAAAACAGCGGCATGTAGAGTGGTTTGTTTATCAGTGGCTGACTTATCAGTGGCTCTGCCTGGAGCAGAGCAGATGCAGAGAGGGGAAGAGACTCCAAAGAACAGAGCCAAACCGGGGAATCTGGGAGGGAAGAGGGACAGAGTCCGTGTCCTGCAGGACGTCCCGATACCCTCTGTGGTAGAACCATCTTCCTGATAAAAATGAAATCTTGCTTTCTCCCTTTCAAACAAACAAACAAGAACTTAGTTTTTCTTCACACACCACCATAACAGATGGACACAGGAAGTGGCCAGTCCTCGAATGGACGAGCAGAAGAGAATCTGGAGGCTGGAAGTGAAGAGATGAAGAATAAGATAAGAGTAGCGCGTCTATAAATCTGGCTCAATTTCCTGCTAAACTAACTTACAACTAACTTTTCAGCAGATATAGGAGCTTGTTTTAAGTCAATTATTCTTTACTATTGATGAAAAAGTTCTCGTTATAAGTGAAATAATCTGTCAGTGGAACAAGACATTTTTCCCATATTAAAAGTTAAAATGTCTTGTTCCACTGGCACATTATTTCACTTATAACTAGCATTTTTAATCAATATTAAGGAATTATTGACTGAAAACAAGCTCCTATATCTGCTGAAAAGTTACTTGTTCGTTAGTTTTGTCTTATGTCTAAGTGTATTCAACATATTTGCTCTAGAAACTAGACCAGAAATACTTGGTAAGATGTTTAAAATGACTTCGTTTAAAGCACCTGGCAGAACTTCGTGTTCCTCATGTTGCTACCTGACATCAGATCAGTTAAAGTCTGCTCACTGCGCTTTTCAAATAAAAGCATTTTGTTTAAGTATCCCCTCTGATTTCCCTCCAACAGAAGATGGAAGCAGACAAGTGTGTAGCTGAACCCTTCTCCCTCGCTGGCTGAGTCGGGGCTCGCAGCTTCTCAGATGCACCGGTCTGTTACCACGTTTAACCTCCTGAGACTGAAGCTGAGTCACTGGGAGCTGCTGTAAGAACTGAAGCCGGAGCTCAGCAGGGTTTGGTTTGGCTCCGCCGCACCGGATTGACCTCCTGCTTGTACCAGCAGTCGCTTTGGCTGACCTGAATGTGACGGTTCCTGCTCGAATGGGCTCTGCAGGGCTCAGCCGAGGCACCCTGAGGCGGGCAGAGAGGGTTTTAACTTATTCAAACTTACCATGTGAATGTTCTGATCCACACATCTAGGAGATTTAGGGTCATTTTGATAAACTTCAGTCAGCAGTAGGGCTGCAGCTAATTATTATTTTAGTTATCGAATACGCTATTGATTATTCTGACAATCAGAAAAAAATTGGCACATTCTGCTGATTTTTCAGTTAATCAATTCAGCTTATTTTATAAAATTTTAAAAATACATTTTAAAAATGGAAATAAATAATTAAATTCCTTTTTAAAATAAGAAAATAAACATTTATTGCCTAAAATGCAATAACATAGCATTCCTTTAGTGAGCGCTTGATTATTTGTAGCAAAGGATGCATCTGCAGATAAATAAATACTTCTAACATCAGTATGTGACAAGTTCAGTCCTTTCTGCTCGACTTAACGTCAGTACAGTTCAGGGCTGATCTGGTGATTATTTTTTTCATTTAACAGATTAATTAGACATCAAAAGGTGCTTAATAGTAGATTTTTTTTTTTTTACAATATTTGAACAGGTGAAGCTAAAACTAGGCCACTTGAGGATTTCTGGGTAGAACATATTTACAGAAAAAGGTTGTTGTTTTTTTTTAACCTTAAATGTAAAATGTATACATTTTCTGTACATTTTTGGCCTAATTACTGCTCTGACTGTGTTGTTCTTTCAGCAAATGGCCTTTTAGAGCCTGTATACTCCAGTTAACGGCTAATCCATTACTAAATTTGTTGATTATTAAAATAACCAATTCATCAGGATTAATCTGATGAATCGATTCAGCAGTTTCAGTTTTCATCATGACATCTCTGGTTCAGTCGTTTACTTGCTTGCTTTGCACATGCTGGTATCTGGGCTGAATTTGAATTTACCTTAAAAATTGAACACATTTAATATGTTTTGGATTTAAATTTTCCATGAAAAACCTTCAGGAAAAACAGGCATCTCGGGGAAAATATGGTTTTGAAAACCCTGTTGTTGTCATGATTGCAGCTTTATTTACATTGTGAGCAGAAAGTGGAGGTGGTTACCATAACTACAGTTTGGTTTAGCATGCAGGCTGCTGCAAAGGTCAGCATTAAAGACCAAAGCAGCTCCTGCCTACCTGAACATCTATGATCATGCTGAAATTTACTCATTTTTTGGGACTTTCACCAAGTAAAGTGAATCCATGACCGTGCCTAAAATGAGAACTTTTTCACATTTTGTCCTGGTACAAACACAAACTTTACAGAATTTATTTGATAGACTAATATGAAGTAGTTCTGGTAGAAACAAACCCCCCAAAAAACCCTCAGCTGTAAGTGCTTTGAAAGGTGGTTCTACAACCTGTTGGCTAAGAGGAGCTGAATATAAATGCACGCCTTATTTTGCAGATTTTTGTTTGCAAAACTTTAAAACCCCATGAATTGAATTCTGTACCATTTTGTGTTGATCTATCTTAAAAAATCCCAGTCAAAAGCATTGAAGTTTTGGATCTTAATGTGATGAAAGCAAAAAATATTTTTGCAAGGCGTTGAAGCGAGCAAAATAAACACCATTTATCTTTTCTTCCCCCTTCTTTTGAAACACATAGACCCAATATTTGTTAGTATTATACAGTGATTTAATAGTTTTCCAAAGTTGTTTAGTACAGAACAAAAAACATAAGTCAACTAAAATATTTTATTCCATTTTAACAGAATTTCACTGTAATTCGAGACAACGTCCAACATAAGAGGAAGGGGCTGGATGGTGCAGCCTTCACATCAGCAGTGAGAGCTCCTCTGCGGCCATTTAGCAGCAGCAAGATGAGCAGAAACAGGCAACGCAGCATTTCTGTCTGCAGAGTGGGACTGAGCCAGCATGTGCAGTCGGGGGTTCCTGTCATCGGTTTGATCACTGATCAGCTTGTTTTCTGTTCAGCAGCAGAAGAAACTGTATATTATCACCTTATCATTATACCTCTTTTAGAAAGATTTGTAAATAGACCTGTTGCAATAAGCAGTTAATCAATTAGTTGCATGATAAATTAAAATAAACTCAATTTCCATTCTGATGATGAATATTTTTTGAAGGGCAATTTTGTTTACGGAGACATCATAATCTGTTTCATTTATGGTTTCGGTTGTTATGTCTTATTTTGGATATTTAAAATATCTTTAAAAATTACTAATACAGAATATGGAAAAAAATGAAAAAAAATTATTAAAAAACTTGCTAAATAAATACAGAATATTGAGAAAATAGAAAAAAATACACTGAAAAAAAGTGATGATTAAAAAAATTACTAAATAAATACAAAACATAAATGAAAAAAAAAATAATGATATAAAGGCAAGTAATAAAACAGTAACATTGGAAAGAACAAAATAACATGGAAAATTAAATAATAGTGATAATGTTAAGTGCTCTTTACAAAAATAATGTTTCTTGGTCTTTGAGAGGGCGAACTTGCATCATTATGCTATTATCAATATATCACTTTAAAATGGTCTCAAAACAACAATATTATTGTTTATCACAATAATTTCTGGGATAATTTATCATCCAGCAAATATTGTTATGGTGACAGGCCTATTTGTAATGTATCTTTTGGTGATAATGGATCCGGAGGTCAGAGCCTGCAGGAAAGAGGAAACCTGGCTTTATGTTACAGAACATCATGAAGCAGAATGACGGCAGGCCTGGACGACCGACTGATATGCATCTTTAAAATTATACTGAGCCAAGACCGATTCAAAGCCTGCATTTGACCTGCTCTCTGCACAGCTCCGTGTGTGTGTGTGTATGTGTGTGTGTGAGAGAGAGACAGAGAGAGAGAGAGAGAGAGAGAGAGAGAGAGAGAGACAGAGAGAGGGGTCTGGGCTGCTTCAGAGCAGTCAGACTGTATGCTGAGGGAAGCTGAAAAATGGCCCCCCGGAGGAAGTCAGAAACATGCACTCGGATCTTGAGAATCAGATTCTGTTCCACTTCTGGGTACTTCCAGGCCAGCAACAATGCACGCAGGAGGAATAACGAGTGGTTCTGTGTTGTGGGAAAGGTTTAATCTGTGAGTCTCAGTGGGGGGGGGGGGCAACATGACTGAAGACCAGCCCAGACCTGAGTATGATTCCAGTGCAGGCCCATTTCCAGTTAGTACTCTCTTTCCAACTCTAGTGCAACACATTGCACCAATATGGCACAGCAATTATCATCAAATTAGTTTTCAAATGCAAAACGTTACGTTAGATTTTGGACGTGATACATTTTCAATTTTTTTTTTCCTTTATATTTTATTCACAGGTGCATTTAGAAGCCCCCTCCCCCCAATTTGACCTAAAGCTGAGGAGACGTTATGCAATTTTTTTTAATCCAGTTTTAGTCTGACTGCAACCACTGCATCAGTCTAACTTCGTTGGGATCAATGGGCAGAACAAGTTGGCCCAAAAAGCTGTTAGGATGCATTAAAACCAGCAGCGTTTAGTCCTCTTTAAAAGGCTAGTATCATGTAAAATCGGCTTTTTTGAGCTTTAGCTCATTTTATAACGTTATTCCCTCATCAAAAACTTACCTGGAGTGTTGCTTTGATTCTTTCATGGATGTTTGAGAAATCCTTTAATCTCCTGTGGCAACCATTCAGCTGTATAAAACACCCGGGTTGACCCAGTGCCACCTTAGAGACCCAGCTCCTCCTTAGAACTGCAGTTTCTAAGCTTCTGAGCTTCCACCTAACAGGCGCAGTTCCAGAAAGAGCAGGACTTTCTTAAAGAGACAGAGGGCCAATTTCAAGGTGTTAAATTACAAAGTCAAACTTCTTTTATGTCATATTTGATATATACAGCCTTTTTGTAACAACTGAAGGTAACATAGTTACTCGATTGTGCTACAGAATGGCACTATGTGGCTGGAAAATACATAATACTGCCCCTTTAATCGAACTTTAGCTCATTTGCCTAGAAAGTCCGGTTTGTTTGAGGAGGTGTGAATGCGTAATCAAAATCTGGTCCGCCAACAAATCAAGGTCTCGATTCAGATAACATTAACTCTGGAGTGGTTCCAATAGATATGTGAATGCCAAGCGGACTGGAGACCCCTCCAAAAGCTGGAAACTGACTTTAGCGCAGGGCATTCTGGGGAAATACAACTAAAACGAACACGCTAGTCTAACACTAGCGGGGGCAATGGCTTATGGTCTTTTGCCAAAGACAAAAGAGAAATCCTACAACCACTAAAATCTGATGCCTCTCCATTTTTGTTTACATTTCTTGGAGAGGGAAGTTGCACTCAGTGTCTCCTTCAGAGGTTTTCATGTTGTTTTCTTCCGTGGTTCTTGATGCAGCGCCCCCACAGGCGAGAAGGGGAACAGGTTGCTCAAAGGGTTTGGTTCGTTTCACACAGTGCAGTGTGAAACCGCACCAGCTAAAAACGTAGCAAATGTTGCAATTTTGGTCCCCAGTCAAAGCGAGTCTACCAGACTATCAGGTGTGAAAACACCCTTAGTCTTGTTGACCTTCAGCAATAACTAAATATGTTCTTGTGAGAATATAAAATCTTATATTTCTTATATACTGCTTTAAATTAAAAATTGTCTTGGCATGAATTATCTGTGATGAGATGAAGCGAAACAAAACAAAGGTTAACATTCAGCTGCTCCTTTAAAACAAACAAGAACATAATGTTCTCATAATAAAACTGCCTGTAGAAGCAATATTGGTTATTGCCAAGAGCCTGTTGCCACCTTGAGAAAACATTGATGTCACCCTTCCACTGCTAGACCTCTGATCTGGCTAGCAAAGTAACCACAGCCCATAACAAAGGCTTAACTGGTTTAGGAACTCGAGGGTGTGATATAGCAATGACACACTTTTTTCCTTGCCATTAACACACACTGAATGGGTCGCTGTAAAGTCTGACAGATCACTTGACTTCAGCCAAGGGCTGCACCAAGAAGGAAACAACATGAAAACCTCCAAAGACGACACTGAACACAACTTCCTTCTTCATGAAATGTAAACAACTATGGAGTAGCATGAGATTATAGCGGTTGTAGGATTTCATTTTTGTCGTTGGCAGACGACCACGAGCCATTTCTCCTTCTAGCATTAGACTCATGCGTTTGTTTTGGTTGTATTTACCCAGAATGCCCTATGCTATCGTCCTCTTCCTACTTTAGGAGCGGTCTCTGGTCCGCTTTGACGTTTACATATGCATTCGGACTGCACCAGAGTTCATTTCAACCGAGCACAGACTTAGGTTTTTAGGTGGATCATAGTTTGATTTTTTTTGTACACATCAGAGTTCGATTGAGCATTTACACCTCCCCAAATGAACCGGACTTACTAGGCAAATGAACTAATAGCTCAAATAAAGCAGACTAAACAGAGGTGGTGTGACCGCACCCTAAGTTTTCCTTAAAATGTCCTCAGATTTAAATGAAGGAATTTATGATGACAAGAAAGAGCCATGATGAGTGATTTTAGGATTGCTATGAAAAGGAAGAAATTAGAAACACTTCAAGCTGGAGTATGTAACGTTTACAAAAATATGTTTTTTCCACATTTGTTAAAACTGTTACCATGTCGTGACAGTTTGGTATGAGACCGATAATCTGTGTAAAGATGGAGCTCCTCCACCTCCTCCGTGAGCTACTGTTGCCGTCTAAAGAAATGCACCGGTCCAGACCTAAAAGAACCAATCAGGGCCAGAAGGAGGGGCTTAGCGCTGTCAATCACCCTCATGTACACGCTGCTAAATGTGCTAATGGTGGAGAAACAACTTACCGTTCCAGGAAAACTGTCATCGGTGGCCATGCTAACTAGCCTTAGCATTAGCAGCAGGCTATGTTGTTATGATCCACCTGTAGCGTAGCAGAGAGGAAGGGGAGTCTGTGAGCGGTGCATAGATGAGGGTGATTGACAGCACTAAGACCCTCCTTCTGGCTCTGATTGGTTGTTTCTGACTGAGTGGTGTATTTCTGCAGTTTGTACTGGAAGCATTGGGAGAAGGCAGAGGATCTTAACTTTTTTCACAATTAGCCATCTTATGCTGTCACGATATAATTTTAACAAATATGTAAAAATCGTATTTTTCATAAAAGTTACATTCTGCAGCTTTAATATAAAAAAATAAACATATTTATGCAAGGCATGGGTCTTCTGTATTGCTGTAGTCTTGATCTGAGCTAAATGAGTAAGACTCAATCTCTCAATGAAAGGTCCTCATTAATAATTCTTCCTTCCATCATCATGTGGATGGTTTGATGAAGAGGAACTGTTGAGGTGTGAGAGCCAAAGTGTACTACGATGGTAGAGCAATGACTGATCAATATTATATGATTAGCCGGCTCATCCTTCAGTGTCCAGGTCCAGCTGTGGAAGGCAATCTGGTGGATGAAGAACTCAAGAGATATTTTTGTCTCAGCCCTCCACTCAACTCATCTCATTATTACTTCTGTGGAGTAGCTGGGAACTTATTGATCCCAATATCCATTTCTCACCAGGGATCAGAACAACTCCAAAGTCACTTAAAGAGCCATTGATTGTGGCTTCCAAAGCCAAGCGTGATGATTCTCAATTAGAGCAAGCCTCAAGGAGCTCTGCTAACCAATAGTTTCATCTGTACAAAGTTGGTAATAAATGTCTATTTTCCAAACTCATCTCAGAAGATGTAATTTTGCTTATTATTTCTTTGTTTTAATTTACAATGGATGAGATGGAAAGTGCAGAATCCACCTCCTTGGACTCCTTACCATTTGCTTGCCAGTCTCGTCACTCCAGTGGTAGTTAAAATTCAACTGTATCTGTCATTCTCACCAGATGATCCCACAGTCATCTTAAATTTTGTCCATTTCTCAAAAAAATAAATAAATAAATAAACAAACTGACTAAACCCCTCTGACTAAATCTCTTTAGAACTGCTGTCCTTCTTCACTTAGCAGTCTGTCCAACAGTTGTACTACTAAGGCATGTAAAATGAAATGTTTAACCCCATCTCTCTCCTAGACAAAGCCACTGGGCAAGCTTTTACTGCAATTAACCATATGAGCTCTCGTTCATCCTATAAAACCACCTCAGAACTTATATGTTTAGATGTGTTTCTCTTCGAGATGAAACAACTAAAGGAGCTACTACTGCTATTAACTTTTTACTTTTCTTTAACATAGAAAGTACTCCTTGACCTAGGTTCTGGTTTTGCTGGAGGTTTCGTCCGGTTAAAGGGGAGTTTTTCCTCTCCACTGTTGCTACATGCATGCTCGGTATGAGGGATTGCTGTAAAGTTAACAACGCAATGCAAGCGATTGTCTGCTGTCGCTACGTGCTCATCCAGGAGGGTTGAATGCTGCAAATCAATGACTCGATGCTCTGCTGGGTTTCCTTAGATATAAAACTTTTTAAACTAATTTTAATAATAAACTGAGCTTAATGCACTGATTGATGACTAGAATCAGTTGGAATATATGTAATAGACTTGGAATCTGCCTGTCTGATTGGATTAAATTGCCTTTTTTGTAAAGCGCTACATAAATAAACCAAATTTGAACTAGTTTAGTAATCGATTAATCGTTAACTGGAGTATACAGACTAGAAAAAAGGCCATTTGCTGAAACAACAACACACTCTAATTAACACACTGTAATTAAACCAAAACCGAACAAAAAAATATATATACATTTCACATTTAAGATAAAAGAAACCTTCTTTGTCTGTAAATATGTTCTACCCAGAATTCCTCAAGTAGAATAGTTTTAGTTTCATCTGGTTCAAATTATGTAAAAAAATAAATAAATAAATAAAAAATAAAAATTTTTAATACTGTATATAAGTGGTGAAATGAAAAATCTATCATCAAACCTAATTCAGAGTTCTGTAAAGTAGCTGCAACCATTTCATTCAACTTCAGTTCAATCTAGCTAATTGATTAAGCGGCAATTCACAATAAATATCTGAAGTTTACAAAGCACAGATCCAATTAATTTCAAAATATACAGAATCACAAAACAAATCTAAATCATACCAATAAAATAAAATCCTAAACACAAATCAGACTCAATGACAGTCTAATTTAATCCCAACTTTAACTCAAGAAAGTCTGCATCAAGTCATTGACTTTGCAGAAATCCCCTCGCCCTAACCCCAAAGTTGATATAATCAACTTTTTCAACAATCATATAAAAGCAGATGGACCATCACTGAAAGCAGAAACACAAGTACCACTCCATTAACACTTCCATCATCAGAAGAAGCTTCCTTAATCATCTGTATCGCTCAGCCTCCACAATGCAAACATTCCCTCCAGCAACTGCTTCTTTCCAAGTGATTGCTCTGCAGATCCACACCACCTTTACTGAGCTGGAATCAAGGCTGAAGAGGAGATAAGACAACATAAATATTTCAGTGCAGCTTGGTGACAAAGCTTTTCCCAATGGTTGAGCAGCTTAGTTCAGGTAAGGTAGCCATACGTCCTATGCAACAAACATTACGTGCTAATGGACTGCTGTCTTCACTTTTATGAGTTTAAACAGAGTTTTCATAAACACTCCGACCAATACATTTTTAATAAGTTGCCGTTCCCATTTTTGACTGAGACTATAGTTATGAATAAATGACGATGTCTGTGCTGAGACTTTTTTTCTACATCTAAAATTATTACCTGAAGGCCTTATCTCACCCGTATGTATCAATATTTTGTGCATCTTTGACTTAAGAATAAGATTTTGACACTTGTTAAACAGTTAACTGGTTTGAGCTGCTTAGAGTTTTGGTAGATCTTGAGGTGATGAGGAGAACTACACAGTAAGTCAACGAGTTCCCCAAGTTAATTATGAAAGCAATATCAGGCACTTCAAAGCAACCACTAAAGAGAAGACAACTTTCAAAGAGACACCAATGAAGATACAGGATTAAGGGATAGGGAGGAGACCCAGGACACAATGGTGGGACTATGGATGCATTCACACCAGCCCTGTTTAGTTCGCTTTAATCGAACTCCAGCTTGTTTACCGAGACCATCCAGTTCATTTGGGGAGGTGTGAACGTGTAATCAAACTCTGATGCAGACCAAAAAAAAATTGAACTCTGGTCCGCATACGAACCTTGGTCTCGGTTTGGTTGAAGTGAACTCTGGAACTCTTCTCAAAACCCAGCCGGTCGTGGCAGATGTCCGCTTATATTGAGCCAGGTTCTGCTGGAGGTTTCTTTCTGTTAAAGGGGAGTTTTTCCTCTCTTTTCCAACATCAATATTGGATCAGGACACCCCTAATTTTAATGTTTTTACACTTTTTGATGAATCAGATGTTCTTTTCTTATCCCTGTTCCTTTGTTGTTTTTTGTTTTGTTTGTTCCTGCACAGAACTTTGAACTACCTCATGTATAAATGGTGCTACACCAATAAACTGCTTTGCCTGGGTAATGCACAAGTTGGCTTGAGACTTGTAATTGGCAAGCACTTAAGCTGAAATGACGTATCAGGTTTACTACATCCGTAGTTGAAAGTTAAAAAACAATGGTCCTCTTTACAGCCAATAAAAGGACAGGGTGAGAGAGGATCATTAAAAGCAGATATGTTTATGCCTAAACTTTGCAGATGCATTTTAAAATAAATAGACTACTTCTCTTTAGTTTTCTGGGCTGAAGTATAAACTTTAACCTGGAAAAATGTTGAAAAGCTTTTCTGAATAACTGGCCATTGAGCGAATGAGAAAGTACTTCGAGTTGGGAGGAACAAGACCAAATAAACCATAGTACAAAGCTTGCAGATTGACTTGATGCAGGAACAAAAAACAACACACTGATGGGCAGCAGATGTACAAAACATAAATCTAACAAACGGGTTTGAACACGCACATGCTGTCAACATGCCACGCAGGTCTATTGTAAAGACAGAGCTGAGCATTACAGAGAGCCGAGGCAGAACAAGAACACACACAGATATTTACAGCATCTAAAATATGTAAACAGGACCACAGACACGTGGAAGAAGTATTAACATACACAACACCATGACACTGAGAAAGAAACAGAATGATGTTGGAGCAGCACACTCTCTCACATATGGCAGCCTGGACAGAAACTTACAGCAGCAAGGCTTTAAAGCAGCAACACTACGCTAGAAGAAATGAGCTTCTTTGTGCTTATTTTACAATAGACGTATTGTGATTTTAGACAGGAACACAATGATCAACAACAGCTGCTTAAAAACTACAGTGCTGGGGTTGGGATAAATTAAGAAGTATTCAGTCTCTTTGTGGCTCTATTAATATATGTATTTGACATTAGGAAATTTGATTTTGGTCATTTTGCAAGTAATTAAAAAGGAATTTGGGAAAATGGGGTCAAAATCCCCTCTCAGCTTTTCTCATTTTTTTTAAATAAACAAAAAGGTATTTAATCTTTCTTCTTCTCTATTATTTGTGTCCTGTTCTGATGTTCAGGCTTTCTCTAAGTTGGAGCAAGTTAGGGTGTTTTCACACCTGATAGTCCGGTAGACTCGGTTCAGTTGGGGACGAAAACTGCAGCATTTGTTGCATTTTCAGCTGCTGCAGTTAAATTTAACACTTCACTGTGTCAAACCAACCAAACCCTTTGAGCAACCTGTTCACCTCCTCGCCTGTGGGGGGCGCTGCATCAAGAACCACCGAAGGAAATGACTTTGAAACTTCTGAAGACGACACTCAATGCAACTTCCTTCTTCACAAAATGTAAACAAAAACGGAGTGGCGTCAGATTTTAGCGGTTGTAGGATTTCTCTTTTGTCTTCGGCAAAAGACCATGAGCCATTTCCCCCACGAGCCTCGCGTGTTTGTTTTGGTTACATTTACCCAGAATGCCCTGCGCTGCAGTCTGCTTCCTGCTATTGGAGCGGTCTCCGGTCTGCTTGGTGTTCACATATGCATTCAAACCACCAGAGTTCACTTCAACCCAACCAAGAGCTACGTTAGCAGGTGGACCAGAGTTTGCTTTTTTGGTCCGCATCAGAGTTTGATTACGTGTTCACACCTCCCCAAACAAAATGGCCTTTCTGGGCAAACGAACTGGAGTTCGGTTAAAAAACAATACAAAAAAGGAGCTTTCAGATTTAGCTGTGCTAAGGGCATGACGGAAAGCTTTATCCTGGAGGTTTTTGATCCACTCTCTTTACCATCTAGGATAGAAACCCTAAGGTGACTTACTGGGTTGGTCAAGATTATTTTGGTTTATGATGTTATCAACCTGACATACATAAAGTCACATTTACTTAGAAATAGTCAAATGTGAGGGGAACCTTGTCCATGTTAATGATATGATCCAGTTGTGTTTAGTTGTTTTTCGACGAACTCACGGAAACTGTCAACTTTAGCTTGGAGGTCTGATGACTGTTTCAGACGCACCGATGTCCGTGCTCTAAATCAGGGTGGTCAGGAACGGCTGCGCTCCACCGGCGAAGTGCATAGCGGAGACGCATGCAGTATAAATCTGCAGTAATAGAGAGGTGGTTGTGTTGCATGAAGCATTAACACCAAGAAGGCCTGCCTGCAAAGTCATTTATATACATCTCCATGGCAACTGCCAGGGCGTGGAGATGTAACTAAACCATTTACAAGCCTGAACAGGTGTTCCAGAAGTTTCAAAAGGTAGTGCCAACAGACAGACATAGCTATCTAGATGCGCTATGATAGGACAAGCTAACGAGGTAGCACAGAACGGCAGCATGTTCTTTATGTACCAAACTGTGAAAGCATTCCTCCAGCCCTGAGCAGCTCGCTTTCAGGCTGCTTTCCTCATGACTGTAGACAGTAATGTTCAATCCTTAGTTCATGTCCATCAGCCTGAATTAAAATTTAACGCAACAGTCAAAAATGTTTTTTCAAGAGGGGAAAAAAAAAAAAAAAAAAAACAACTTATAAAAGCCACACCTGACTATAAGTCGCAGGACCAGCAAAACTATGACAAATAGTGCGACTTACAGTCCGGAAAATACGGCAATTTCTACAGCTGACCTGTTGGGGGAAGCGCTATCCCTGAAGTGCCACCAAGCTCTATAAATGCCATTAATAGTAGAAAAGAAACTGAATTTTCCTGAATTTTCCAAACTTTATTTTCTCTTCTCATACCTATCTAGACCTGGAAAATTCCATAGTGTTCATGGATTTTCCATCCTGTGGGAACCTTGACTATACCGCCCAGTAAGATCAAAACTGAGGTTTTCCATGAAGGAGCCAGCTGTCAGTTAAACTGGTGACATCACAGTCTAATTTTAACTGCTCCTGTTTTAGAGAAAACTAAAACAAAACAGTCCTTCCACTATAAAGAAACCTCATTTTAAGCTAAATCTACTTTTTCAAACAAAATTTTAAAAATATATATTGGAAGCTTTTTGTTACAGTTTTAACTGAACTAGAATCAAAAGTGTAGAGCTGGACACCAACCAAGAAAAGGCAACATCTCTTCTTCCTGGTAGGTATGCGTCTCCTATTTGTATTTTCTCGTGGTCAGACATTCCCCCCCCAAAAAAAAAAAATAATAATAATAATAATAACTTAAAGAAATAAAAGCTTCCTTTTGCTTCTTTAGATTCCTTCCATTTAAGTCACTGCTGAGAAAAATCCCAGCAAGTTTAAACTAGACTGTCCACCCTTCTCCTCTGGGACCCCTTCAACAAATGGAAAAGCAATGAAAATGCCAGTTAGAGAGTCATTATTAATCATCAAGATGGCTCTACCACAATGGAAAATAAATTAATCCAACCATATTTTAGTTGGGTAGCATATATCAAAACCACCACTTTAAGGACATGCAGCTGTTAAATCAAATCTAAAGAACCAAAAACAAACAATGGACCATTGTCATGTTGCAGAAACTCCTTCCCTCACAGTTAATACTCTGCTGTGGCTTATTAAGCTCTGCTGAGTGAGCAGAATCTGGTCCTTAGATGCTTTGGTCCTCTGATGATGAACAGTTGTCTGCTTCATAAGGTCAGGAAAATACTGTGCTGCTATTGTAGGGAGTAAGAAAATTGTGCTTATGCTGTGCAGGAACATCCTTGCAGAATCGAAATGATCTGAAGGATGATTTAATCTATTAGAGGAAAAAGCTATTCAAATCAACCTGTTCCTATGGAAAATACAGTACAAATCATCAAACTAATTAAATGGAACCTATCTGACAGCATGAAGTAGGCTGAAAGACCTCAAAAAGCAAAAAAAAAAAAAAAACATGATCCAATCTAAAGAAATTGAAGAACAGATGAGAAACAAAGTCATTAACATCCATCAGTCATTTTTAAGGCTTGGGGACTCCCAGTGAACCTACCCAGGCGTGGCCGGCCCACCAAAATTACTCAAGGAGAGCATCAGTAACTGCATTTCCATTAACCTTGAAATTGCAAATTGAATTATGAAAATAAATAATGGAAACATTACATTTTTCCTGTTTTAAGTGGACAAATCTGCCAGTGGAACTAGTACTTTTTGTATCAATATTCAAAAATTGACATAAAACAAGCATATTCATCTTGCTGAAAAGTTATTTTTTTTCTTAATTCAAGTGCACTAAAATATTTGCACTACAAATAAGCCAAAAATTCTTGGTAACATTTTGTGTTTTTGCAGTGTAGTTGTTATTCGCTTTAAATCCACTTGTGTGGGGTGGGTAAGGGAAAGAATTTCCTGTTTCGCTTTATTGATTTATCCCTCTGAAATAACTGAAGGGAACATGTAGAATGACTCTATAGCTGTGGACAATGAACCCGGTTCACACAGAACACACTCTCGCAGCATCCCTAAACTAAACAACAGAAAGTTCCAGCGCCGGGAGAACAGGGATAAACGCAAACTTTAAGGTTCACCCACCGAGCATCGGCTTTTATTGAGGAAAAACCCCTGAGAGCTCTTGTCTGTCATGTTTGCTGGGAAAAATGAGCATTTAATGTGGAAGATAAAGCCTCCTTGACGAAACAGACAGGGCCTTTCAGGACTAAATCCAAATATCTGGAGAGAGTTCTGGGGTTTGAGCATGGGAGCGAAGAAAATCAGCCTAAAATGTTTGGACAGCACTCCAGTGGGGGAAAGGTGAAGCTATGAAAAACAGTCACTGGGCAGAGATTCTTTGTGCATCACTACTAACAGAGCTGCAAAACCCTCTTAAAGGAACAGAGTATTGCTTTTTCCATCTGTCTACTCTCTAATACTGCACTGTTTTACTGCTAAGGTTTCACAGACAGACATTGCACAGCAGACTCTCCATAAACTCTCAGTAACTTCCAGCAGCACACAGTACGATGTGAAGGCATTTTTTCCCACTGTTTAAGTCACGTGTCAAACTCTAGGCCTGGGGGCCAAATCCGGCCCACCATAGCTTTTTATCTGGCCCTCTAAACTCCGGAGGGACACATTCTAGAAAACAGTTGTGTCCTCAAATATTATTTCATCTATCAAATCAAAGCAGTTTTTATCTGTATTCTGCCAAATTACAATAATCAGTTCTTCCAGTTCCAAAATCAACAGATCCCTGCATTATTTTTTTTATTTATTTATTTATTTATTTTTTATTTTATTTTATTTTATTTTTTTTTTTTTTGCGCTAATGCACAATTGTGAGTTTATTGCAAATTTTCTGCAAAAATAGTCAAAAACATTGGGTTTAAGTAATACTAACGCTCACCTGCGGGTAGCAGTATTTCTTACTTCTACTTCACTGCTGCCTCAGCCTGACTTGATGTCAAGTTATAGTCCGTGATTGATGTGGCAAGCAACAAAAAGTCACCATTACACCATTATTCCTTGCAAATCTTTCTAAATTAGCTCCACAAAATCTGTGATTTTGATTACAAAAAGTCACAAAAACAATCGCGAAATCCTGGAGGGACTGATCGATGTGAAAAGATGTTCAGTATCATTTAATTCTGAGAAGTACTCATTGATTGCAGCTATTTTATAATATTTCAGAAGTTTGTTAATGGGTTTTATCAATACATTCTGGCAAACCGGCCCTTGAGAACATTCACGATCTCGATATGGCCCAAAATGAAAATGAGTTTGACACCCCTGGTTTAAGTGATTAATAGTAAATCAACTAACAATAAACCAATGCAATCCAAGAGCAGGACTACAGAGCGTGCGAGATCAGGTTCAGCTGGAGGAGGAGAATCTAATAAAACATGTTCTGTTCCAGAAGTACTGCCGTCTAAGTCAATGTGCAGGTTTGACCAAAGTTTATCCAATGTTCAGACAAGGTCAGTGATTAATTGGAAGCTCTGTGGCATCTTCCTCTTTCCCACAGAAAGAAAGAATGGGGAAGAGGTTACTTGGGTCAAATGCATCAGTGTCTGAGTGAACTGAGTAAAGGAGGGTCATTCATTCTTTCATTCACTCCCTGAAGACAGACAGCTTTCAGGAGGCAGATTCACACAGGAAGAAGTGATGCAAGACAGAAAGCTGATAGAGTTTAAAAAAAAAAAAAAAAAAAAAACAGCCAAAAAGAAATGCCTTATTGATTACACAGCATAAGTCATAAACCACCAAACGACAGTTTTCATTTCCCTCCCAGTTTACCCTGCATTACAGCAAAAAAATAAATAAATCTCCCTGCTGCTCAAGCAAGGATACAATGTCTTTCCACCAAACACCAAGAGCTACAGAGCAAATGTGTGGTTCACCATCACAACTGAGATACTTCCCAAGACTATTTGAAACTATTTGACATGCTTGAACAAAGTGTTACAATCTGCTAAATGTTGTCATCTTAGTACTTCTTACGGAACTTCGTATGGGTACAAATGTACGATCAGGTATTTTATCCAACCGTTACAAAGAAAGCAGGTGTCCTCAAACTCGACCGGCCAGTCGGAAACTCAAAGATGTATGATGCAAAATCAACTATTTTTGAGCTTGATATAATGTTATAACGTCATTCCCTCACCAAAAATATACCCTGAGTGTTGCTTTGACTTCGTCATGCGTGTTTGAGAAATCTGGAATCTGAATCTCGCATGGAGGCCATTCGGAAGTTTAGTTTGGTTTATTTAGGATCCACATTTAGCTGCAGCAATGCTGTTGCTTTTCTTACAGTGGTCCACACGTCACGTGATTTACATCAATAAAACAGTTTTTAGAAATTAAATTAAAAATAAATAAACAAAAAAAAAAAAAAAAAACCCAACAAAACAGACATGGAAAACAACGTGGCAGAATACATGTAATTTAAGGTTAAACACGTAATTAACTTTAGTGTCATATATTCAGTTTGCAACATGAAGCTTACATTGTTTGTAGTTTACTAAAGTATTGTTTTATCATTTTAATCATTAAATATAACATCTGTAGGCATTAAATTCCAGAGCTGCATGAAGCAACTCAGTTGTTTTCTGTGCATTAGTCCTAACTTTTGGAGAAATGCATCTCCTTTCAGTTGCACACCTAGTTAAATGAAAATGTGTATTTTGGCTAAACGATATATTTTTAAATAAAATCACAAGTGTTCTAGTATAAACAATATTTCTGAAAAACACAAGAAGTGAGTAGCTTAATCCATCTTTAACAGAAAGCAATCTTAAACCATGTAGAATAATGACAACAAAACACAAAGCAAGCAAGCTTTATTTTGAATAATTTGAAATTCATTAATATATTCTTTAAGTCCACAAAACAATAGGACAGCAATTGAAATGAGACTGAATTAAGGCTCGAGTTATTTTCCAACAGCATCTGATGACAGACATCCTGTACTTCGTCTGATAATTGCTAAACTTTTTATGTATTTTAGTAATAATTTTGCTGATTTGTTTATTTCATGATAATGTGCTATCTAAGGTGAGCTCTTAGAGTTTTGCTTCTACTACCTGCTCAACAGGAATATCGCCTACTCTTAGATTTAAAATTGGATTATTTTTTATCCTATATTTTGATCCAATAACAATATTTTTAGCTTTTACAACATTCAAAACTAATCTATTCGAACTGATCTACTGTAAAACTGACTTCAACTCCTCACCCAATTTTAAATTGAATTCTTCTGTTGATACTGTGTATACTATGGAATCGTAGGTATACATTGTAATTTTTATAAATAGTATACAGTAAAGGCCCATATAGTAAAGGCCCAAGAGAACTTCCCTGTGGTACCCCACAGGGAAGTTACTTAATGCCTGCTTATGCAGTGCGTCACCTATTTACCCAAAGCTTCTCCTTGGAGCTCCAGTTTTTACAGCAGCAATTAGCAAACACCTGGTAGAACTGCGCGTCTGCTGAGCTTATCATACAAACTACAACACTCATAAGAACAGTTGTAAACGGCATCATGGAGGAGCACTGTTGTGATGGTGTGCCAAAGAGGGAGTGTTGGAAAGGGTAGAAGTGTTCTTAAAGAGACAGAGGCCAATTTCAAGGCATCAGATACGGCTATGATGCAAATTTCTTTTAAGCTTTTTTTTTTTTTTTTTTTTTTTTTTTTTTTTTTTTTTAAATATACGGTATTTTCATAATTGTAGGTAAGATACTAACTTGGTTGTTCTATAAAATGGCACTATAATCCTGGAAAATGCATAATACCCCCCTTTGAAGTGTTAAAAATGAAGTCAAGGGAAGAACAGACATGCTTTTTAAAAGAAAACTTTTCCACTTGAAATTAGGGCTGCAAGAAAATGAGAGACTTTTAGCTGAAGGCATAACATAGTACAGCAGAGTTGCTTTTATCATCTTTTGGGGCTTTTCAGCATTGTTGGCAGGCCTTTGAAAATCTCAAAGTTAAAGAAAATGTCAACATCATGTAAAGAATACACAATTTTTCCAATGCTACTCATGCTAACCACGCTAATTGCTAATACAGGATGGCAAATACAACTGAATCTGTGAACTCATAGTTTTAGAGTTTTGCAGCTGCTCTCTCGTGCTTTGCCTCTGCTCCTAATATAATGGCCTCTCATGGCAGAAAGGCTAGGAAATGAAATTTAAAAGCTGTTCTTACACATAAACCCAAAGGGGCAAAAGTTGGGTAGGAAGATCAACGCTTGACAAAACCTGACATTACAAGTTGTCCACAAAATTCTTATCACTGCATTTCTAAATAGTACCTTAAAAACATTCTCTTCAGTCAACTAATTTGACTTAACAAAATCCCAACACATGGTAAATCATTCTCAACACATCAGCTCAGCACTCACCCTCCTGGTGTTGTCCAAAACTCTGGGGTCTGGCTGACCGTAGTTGGGGGGGTTGGCATGAGGGTCATAGCCCAGTCTGGAAAGCATGGGAGCGATGACAGCCATGTCCCTCACCACATCAGGTGGGATCTTTCCCACCCATTTGGACAAGGCTTCCACATTTACTGGCTTAATGACTTGGTCTGTGGACCTCTCCACCCTAAAGCAAAAAATACAAATGCTGATTTTAGCTGTCATGTCAACTACAAACAAGGATTCAGTTCCAAGGTTTTCTGGTACATGTCTGCAAAAATGAGGATCACAGATTTTATTCTGAGGTTATCTGGATAATATTTTATAACCCAACCCCTGATTTGTAGCAGCAAAAAAGAAGATCCTAGATAGGACACAAAGGGATTTGTTAGAACTGAACATCACAACTTTACATTAAAGCATAACTCAAAAATGCAATGACAGTGTTGAAATTACTGGCACATCTGTATTCAGATCAAGCAGAGGGAATGTACTCATTACTAAAACTAGTATATGTTGAGGCCCAAATGAGCAAATGTGTCTGTAGTTAAAAGAGATTGCTTGACACCCTAGTCGGTCGTGGCAGATGGCAGTACTGAGCCAGGCTCGGGTTCTGCTGGAGGTTTCTTCTTGTTAAAGCTGCAGTATGTAACTTTTATGAAAAATATGTTTTCAAATATTTGTTAAAGTTGTCACTGTGTCATGACAGTATAAGAAATAATCTGTGAAAAACAACAAAAACAAAAAAAAAAAATCAAGCTCCTCTGCCTTCTCCCAGTGCTCCCAGTACTAGCTGAAGAAACACACCACTCAGTCAGAAACAACCAATCAGAGCCAGGAGGAGGGTCTTAGCGCTGTCCATCACCCTCGTGTAGGCGGCGTTCACAGACTCTTCCTGCTCTCTGCTGCGCTACAGCTAGTTCACCACAACATAGCCTGACGCTAATGCTAAGGCTAGTTAGCATGGCCACCGATGACGGCGGATAAACAGTTTTCCTGAAATAGTAAGTTGTTTCTTCCCCATTAGAACATTTAGCAGCGCGTACACGAGGGTGATTGATAGTGCTAAGACCCTCCTCCTGGCTCTGATTGGTTGTTTTAGATCGGGGCGGTGAATTTCTTTAGACAGCAATCATAGTTCAGGAAGGAGGTGGAGGAGCTCCATCTTTTCACTGATTATCTGTCTCAAACCAAACTGTCACGACATGGTGGCAGTTTTAACAAATATGGAAAAAAACATTTTTGTAAAGTTACATACTGTAGATTTAAAGGGGAGTTTTTCTTCCCCACTGTCACTACATGCATGCTCGGTGAGAGGGATTGCTATAAAGTCAACAACAACACAAGCGATTGTCTTCTGTCACCACATGGTCTTCCTGGATGAGTGAATGCTACAAGTCAATAACTCAAAGCTCTTCTGGGTTTCCTTGAACAGAAAACTTTTTGAACTAATTTGATAAATAAATTGAACTTAATGCACTGGTTGATAATCAGGATTAATTGTAATGTATGTGTGATTGAATTCACTATTTTTTTGTAAAGTGCCACGATACAACATTTGTTGTGAAATGGCGCTACATAAACAAACTACACAGCTTGTAGAAAGACAAGAGAATTGTCAGCTGAAACAATGAAAGGGTTATAAACTCCTTGAAGAAGGGCAATCAACTGGAAGTGTGGGGAAAATGTTGGCTCCTACTCATCAGCTGGGTCTAAAACCTACAGTCCAAAAGATGGGAAGGTTGGAAACATCCGGGGAGTGAAGTTCAAAACAACTTGCTTCGAAAATGAAAAATGCACATAAAAAGAAATGAAAGACAAACGGGAAGAAAGACATTTGTTTTTCATTTACATCAAAAGCAAACAAAAACTAGGATTTACACCCACAATATTGAACAACCACCATAGTTAGCACCTCAGAGATGAAATTGTATGTCAGATGAAGTCAGGCAGATGGCATTCAGTCGCTGGCGGACGCTGAGGGTTTAGACATCATTTCAGGTGGTATTGAAGTATCTTTTTCTGACTATTACTGATCTGGCCACAGAGTGAAGAGAGTTCAAAACATTTCTTCAGGAAAGGCTAGCAAACAGTCCAGGCCTCTATAGAAGGTCTGATCCGATCCCGATTCAGGAATACCGGAACCGGATTGTTGAGGAATATCATTTAAATCAGTGAAGTCTAAGCCACAAAGAATTCAAGTTGTCAGGAAAACCAGATGAGACAGCACAAAGTACTAACTGGGATGTAATTTCATTCATGAAGCCATATTTCTTCCCCAACAATGAATCATTCAAGAACTTTGTGCTGTACTTTTACACTGTACTTGATTTGGAAAAAATTGATGCACCCCTGATTACATCATTTAATGTCTTTATTTTACAAAGCAAGAAAGTTGAACTTGTAAAAGCCAGCTAGCTAGATATTCTGGTCGACCTGAATACAGTGTAGGGCTGAGCTGTTGGCTATTTTTGGATTAACCCATTAAGAATTGGACAGCAAAAAGTGCTTAATAGGAGATTTTTTTTTTGTTTGTTTTTACAGATTTGACCCAGGTGAAGCTAAAACTATGTCACTTGAGGACTTTTAGGTAGAACATATTTATAGACAAAGGGTTTTTTTTAATCTTAAATGCAAAATGTGTATAATTTTTGTACAGTTTTGGCTTAATTCCTGCTCTGTGTTGTTCTTTCAGCAAATAGCCTTTTTTGAATCTGTATACTCCAGTTAACATTTTATCGATTCCTAAATTAGTTGATGATTATTTCAGTAATTGGTTCATCACGATTAATCAGATTGTTTCAGCCCTACATTAGAATCAAGATTTATATAAAACATTCCTCCCTGACTCATAGATTCAACCACATCACAGATATAATGAAAATTATAAAGGCAGATGGGATCAAGAATGCTTCATTTTTCATAAAGAAAGCCTTCCTGTAGTTCACTAAATCCCAAGTTATTTCTCTCTCTTTCAGGCTAAAACTAGTTATGTCAGGTTGCTCTATTTACCACCTGCCGTCTCGCCCCTCTGCTCCTGTGTTTCCTGGTCGACTCTATACTTCAAGACAGCAATTCACTTTCCTCTAATTCATTTACTTTGCAATTGAATCTTTACACTGTACGGGTATAGTCTCCTGCATGATTAATAGAGTGAACTGGTTTTGTCATCTCAGGAGAATGGTATAGATGCATTCTGAAAGGTGGGCTATGATCCAAACATCCACTCTGCAATAAATGGAGACAGAATCACTTTAGCTAACTCCATCACAGCCCAGGAGGCTTTTGAGAAGAGCTCAATAGTGAAGCCTTCCACGCAAAGCAGCGAAAGGTCTGTACCATTCAGAAGGAACAGTAGTCAAAGTCAGAGTCATGCAGATCATTCTAATTGTGTTGAAAATGTAGAAAAAGCAGTAGTGGTAGTATTTCTGCTAAGTCTTTGTCACTTCCTAACAGAGTCTGTGTTCTGCATATTAAAGGAAAACAAATGTCTTCACTTGTTTAGCCAGAGATGATAACTGTGCTGAAACTCAACAGGAGAAGTTGCACAATGGTCAACACCGGCTTTACTATCAGAACATTTTCACAAGAAGATGAAAGACAGCTGGAACATGAACAGATATGCAACATAATGCATGAAAATCATTCTGCAGGAGGTTCTTCCTCCATTCCTCTCTTATAGGAACACTTATAGCCCTTGGTTTACAGCTGACCCACAAACTTTAAAAACAGATGTGTGGGCCTGACAGGTATTAGTTTAAGTAGATATGCACTACTAAACAGTTGATTAAGGACAAGCAAATCCCTGTATGACCATCACACTGTTACTATACACTCACAGTGTGTTGGGAGGAAAATGCTTGATCTGTCATCATTTTTCAAATTAGTTTGATTTCTGAAAGTTACCTCGACTCTTCCCAGTATGGTCGTGAAATCCAGCTTTGGGAGAAACGAGCACATTACAAATGTGCGCAAAATTTTCAGGTATTCTAATGTCGAAAATACACAATCTCATAATTGCAATCTTTCCATTAAATAAGAAATGCAACTAAAATCACACGTGAATAAGTTTGTTTGTGATAAGTCATTAAAAATCATGACAGTGACTGACGTAAACAGTTGCATGGGATATATTCATATTTCAGCCATGGCGCAAGCGCTCATCATGAGCCATCAGAGGAGATGTCTGCATCTTATTGAGACGTTGGCGCGACAAGCTCCTTCTACTTGGGATCAGCTACATATATGCAGCATTTTTGGGGAAATTGTAATTGGTCATTTTACAGAACAGCTATGGATTCAACACTTTTGAATGACAAACTCAACTTTTGATGAACTGTGCAAAGCTGTGAGACCTCTGGTGGAGCCGGCTATGCATTGTCCAAGGAGGCCAGTACCTATAAATATATATATAAAAACGTTTCTGCTGTAAACAAACTGGCGTGATGCGAAAGAAGTGTTTCCATTGCAGTTTTGCAAAATACACAAATTTCGATACGGTTGAAAAACTACCTCATTCTAGCGCAAAAATATTTAATAAAAATAAATACATAATATATAATAAAAATAAATACGCAAAAATATTTTAGAGAAAAACGCAAGTTTTTTCGAAATTGCTGTGTTTCCATTAAACAAATTTATTGTCGTAATTCCAATTTGCACAGTGTCATGGTCAATGAAAACGCAGCTACTGGTTCCAAATACCTGACGCGTCAGTTACAGGACCACTGTTTAAAGGCCATATACTGCTCCCTTCCTTATATATATATATATATATATATATATATATATATATATATATATATATATATATATATATATATTCCTCTTCATGATGCATTTTTTTCACTGATGCTTTAAATATTAATTCATACTGAAGGACACGAACTAAGGATTAAACATCAGCGTCTGCAGCAGATAGGACAGCTAACTGCAGGCTGAAAGCTAGCTGCTCAGAGCTGGAAGAACGACCCCACAGCTGGGTACATAAAGAACTTGCTGTCTGTGTTCTGACCATCTGTGCTACCGCTTTACATTTTCCTACAGCAGTGCGTCTACACAGCCATGTCTGTCTGTTGGCGCTACCTTTCGAAACTGCTGGAATACCTGTTCAGGCTTGTGAATGGTGCAGTTACGTCTCCACGCCCTGGTGGTTGCCATGAAGATGAATAGAAATGACTTTGCAGGCAGGCCTTCTTGGTGTTAATGCTTCATGCAACACAACCACCTCTCTATTACTGCAGATTTATACTGCATGCGTCTCCGCTATGCACTTCGCCGGTGGAGCGCAGCCGTTCCTGACCACCCTGATTTAGAGCACGGACATCGGTGCGTCTGAAACAGTCATCAGACCTCCAAGCTAAAGTTGACAGTTTCCGTGAGTTTGTTGAAAAGCAACTAAACACAACCGGATCATATCATTAACATGGACAAGGTTCCCCTCACATTTGACTATTTCTAAGTAAATGTGACTTTATGTATGTCAGGTTGATAACATCATAAACCAAAATAATCTTGACCAATCCAGTAAGTCACCTTAGGGTTTCTATCCTAGATGGCAAAGAGAGTGGATCAAAAACCTCCAGGATAAAGCTTTCCGTCATGCCCTTAGCACAGCTAAATCTGAAAGCTCCTTTTTTGTATTGTTTTCTCCCAATACGTAAATTTCCCCCTCTTCCCTCCTGTATGAAAATAGATGCAATTGAATATATCATTATTATCATTTTTAAAAATGGATGGGTAAAAATAGATTATGATGTGATTTATTTAACCCAGTCAGTCAAAAATAACAATGAAAAGGTTGTCACAACCTCTGAGAATATCTGAGTCATCTGCACAGTAACCCACGACCTCCTCTCTTCTTGGTTTTGCAAAGGACTAATGCCAGTTCCCCTCATGTTGATGCTTTTAATGGCCTTCGGTGTGAATTATTAATTACGGGCCCACACTTACACAGCATGGTGTTCTGTAGCAACCGTGGCTGATAAGAGAATTACACAAAGACATCAAGATCCCAAAGAGGGTGGAGTTAGAGAAGATTGAAAGGCTGCCTCTTCTGGGGATAAGTAATGGAGCAGGACTCTCAGCTAGACGGGGCTTCCATTAAATCAAGGCGAGGTAATTGCTGTTAATGCCGAGGCAAGGTCCCACTCTGGGGCCTGGCTGCCCACTGATAGAGACCCAAAGCATAAAGAGCAGGAGTGCTGGTGGTTGCAGTGTGTAAAGAGGCATCTTCTTCCATGTGTCATGGGGCTTGACTTTAATGCACTGTATGCCAAGGACTGTGAGAAGGTGAGACAAGATGTCCATGATGGTAAAAGGCAGACTGACTTCCCTGAAGCCTACTTGTAGCTGGCCTCATCTTCGATCAGACTGTATCCAGATCCATTTATCCCTAAGGGTGCTTATAATGCTTCCTTGAACAGGTAAGGAAAGGTCTATGGGCTACAAAACATTCTCACTACAAATTTTGCACAATATTATTCTTTGTTAATGAGATTTCAGTCTGGTCAGTCGCACTTATTTTGAGCTCCTTTCCAAATGAGCTGTTTTAAGGCCTCTTGTCACTTTAAATCCAAATAAGCTGATGGTGGCCACGTCCCCCCAACGCAATGTTTACACTCGCATATAAAAATGTCAGCAAAAACATGCGCAATTTTACTACCATACATCTTTGAATAGCAGAAGTAGGGCCTCCTGCACAAACAACCAGAATGCAACAAGTGGTTTCTGGATGGTAAGTCAACAATAAAACACTTGTCTTTTCCAGTAGCCATTATACAGCGCATACAATGTTAAAACCAGCCGACCAGTCGTGCTGGACCTCTGCTTAGGTTACTAGGTAAGGGGCTGGGCTTGGCTAGAGTTGCTAGGTAACGGCACAGTACCCATAGATCGTGACGCAACAATCAGGAGGTTTTTGAAACGGCTCGTTTTCCAGACGACAAAAAAAAATAAACCCATTGCCAAAAAAACAAAACAAAAAAAAAAAAAAAAAAAAACAGCTGGCTGTTTTGTTTTTTGTCTTTTTTTTAAGCACTGTTTTTCGAAGCAGTTGAGACCCAAATTGAAGTCTAAAAACATGCACAAAAACAAGAGTTTTTATGTACTGGGATTTTTTGTGACAACCCAACAAAAATTGTGTAAAAAAAAAAACCCCACAAAAATGCTGAAAACTATTTATTTTCTTTCATTTCCAATTATGCAAAGAAAAATCTGAAAAGTGCGGTGTGTATATGTCCTAAGTACTCCTAAATCAATACTTAGTAAAGCCATATTTCTGCAATCTAATGCCCATTTGTGTGATGAAATAGCTCCATCACTGTCAAGTTGGATGAACATCTGTGAACTCCTTGGATTTGGGTCTGGACATGTTTGCTGCATGGCTTGGGGCAAATGAGAGTTCTTATCTCATTCTTTTGACAACAGCTTTCTTCTCATCACTCTTACAAAAAGCTCAGATTTGTTGAGTGTATGACTCCATGCCCGGTCAACATATTCTTCCAGAGTTGAAGATCTTTGCAACTCCTCCAGTGATTCTACAGGCCTCTTTGCTGCTTCCCTGATCAATGCTATCCCTGCCCAGCCTGTTATGCCGAGTTGACACATCAAGATTTTTATACCGATTTTTGTCATCATTTTTTCCTTCCAGCAATTTTAAGGACACCCCAATTATCTGTATGTCTCTTTAAATAATCTTAGGAGCTATTCCTGCCTTGTGTGGTGTGTTAATAGAGATCTGGTCCACTTGGAAGGACGTCAGGACTGTTTCGATCTAAAATCGGGGATATTCAGCATGTTGGATTGTCTTGGCCCGATATCGCAACGTGTGGGGTGTTCCCTGGGGACAAACGAGAACGCAGCCTGTTGAATGAGATGTGTAGCCAATCAGAAAGTGAGGTGACAGAAACACAGAGAGGAATCCAAAATACACAGACGACAAAACAACTGCCATGGCGCCCAAGAATGTCCGGTGGATGCTGTAGTAGTTTATAGATCATCCCCTTGCTTCTTCCCAGTCGGCCATGTTTGTTTACTCTGAACTCACGTTTGGTTTCAAAAGTTTTTGAGAGATTTCCCCATCTTGCATCTGAATGTTGGTGAGTGAAATCGGTTCGTGTGTGACGTGTTACTCAACACCACACACTGTAGGACCAAACCAGGTATACCTAAGATTTTTTTATTGTCATATGTGGGATCCCTTAACATTTAAAAAATAAAAAAAATAAAAATCGGCCAACAATTTAAAAATCTTGCCACGTGAAGCAGGCATTGGTTTAGGTGGATAGCCATGTCTTGCTAGGTCTGTGTTATCCTCTCTCAATGTTCAGACGATGGATTGAACCGAGCTCTATGAGATGTTAATTAAGTTAGTATGAGTTGTGGTGCTTTCATGACCACATTAAAGAGGGATTATTGTGTTTCTGACCAGCTGGTCACTGGTGAGGCTGAAAATCAGCCCTTTCTGATCACCAATTTCCTGGTGCAGCTCTAATATTTTGTCCCCTTTATGACTTTATTCTCATTTCCTTCGGTATTGTGGTTCTGTTTCTTTAAACAGAGAAAAGCTGATCTGCCAAGCTAATGGACTGATGAGCCTTTGGACAGGATATAATCATAATCAACCTTATGACATTACTGGTTGACTGCTATGGGGTTTTAAAAGGCTGCCATACATTATAAAATAAACACTGCAGACAGTGGTCAATGCATTTTATTATGTTATCTGTTAGTACCACTTCTAAAGAAGATATACAGTACTGAAAGAGTGCCATATGAACTGTTCGCTTGACAAAGCAGATCTTAAAATATCCCAGACATTTCAGATTGAATAAAAATGCTCGCGTGTTTAACAGCAACACCTAACAGGTTTACAAACACAGGGATCTTGTATCAAATGCATACAATAATGGTATGAAGGACCATGGTTTGTTCATTTCTTCAGAATGTTTTAAATTTATTCTCTAAATAAGGTTTATTTCATTTTTGTAACACCTGCTTTACAGCACACATAAAGCAGCTGCTTCTTTTTCCTTCTATCATCACAACACCCTGTGTGCTTCAACATCATCCCATTAGTCAGGACATCTAGGGCGGCGAGTCCTGAAATCTAAATGTAGAACTTGTACTGTTGACTGCACTGTTGACTCCCAGTGGGACCTTTCTTCATGAAGGTTCTCTCTGGGTGCTCCGACTTCCTTCCCCAGACTAAAAACTGTGCATTTTAAGATAATTAGCCTTTCTAAATTGTCCTTAGGTGTGTGCATGGTTATCTGTCCTCCATGTCTCTGTGTTGGTCTGTGACTGGCGACCTGTAGAGGGTGTACCCTGCTTCTCACCCAGTGACTGCTGGAGACAGGTAGAATCCTGTTGATTTTTTTTTTTTTTTTTTTTTAATTTTACTGTTAAAAATCATATTTTCCCAGCACTCAGACCAGGGCTGCAACTAACGATTATTTTAGTGATCGATAATTCTGATGATTAATTGGATTTAAAAAAAAAAAATTGGCACATTCTGTAGATTTTTCATTTAACCACTTCAGCCTTTTTTATGCAATTAATTCATTAAAAGATGCAAATAAATAATTCTATTCCGTCTTTAAATAAGAAAATAAACATTTTGTTGCCTAAAATGCAACAACACAGCATTGCTTTAGTGGATACTTGATCATTTGTAGCAAAGGACACGTATGCAGCTAATAAATACTTCCAACATCAGCGTGTGAAAAGCTCAGCCCTTAACATCAAAAACAGTGTAGAGATAATCAGTTTATTATTTTTTGGAATAACAGATAAATAATTGGATGGCAAAAGGTGCTTAATAGGAGATATTTTTCTGACAGAATTTGAACCAGGTGAGCTAAAACTATGCACCTTGAGGAGTTCTGGGTAGAACATGTTTACAGACAAAGGTGGTTTTTTTTTTTTTTTTTTTTTTTTTTTTTTTTTTTTTTTTTTAAAATTCAAACTGTGTGTATTTTTTGTACAGTTTTTGCTTAATTACTGCTCTGCATATGTTCTTTCAGCAAATTGCCTTTTGTTTCTGTATATTCCAGTTAATCAGTAAATTAGTTGATAATTATTTCAACAATCGATTCATCACGATTAATCATTTCAGCCCCAATTCAAACATCACAAACAGTAACAGACATTATAAAGAAGCCTCTCTATTCTGATCTTCAGCCCTCTGGTTTAAATCCAAGTTCATTAATATTTGATGGAAATCAATTTGTAGAGAGATGACTGGTGTCCTGAACGGCCTCAGATGTGACTATGGATCCAGAAAAGCTCTTTTTCTTTTTCCCTTGACAGACACTTGCTTTGCTGTTTAGTCCTGATGTTTTCCTTTCACTGACACGCTATGGCTACATTCTTAAAGAAGCTTGGGTAGTTCATTGTTTTCACTGAAACATGACCACTGAAGGTTAGGTTCTATTGACTGGAAACATCCAGGACTTAAAGGGTATGAGAAAGAAGAGCCTTTCAAAGACCTCCTTGCAGACAAAGCTGACTAGTCTTAAAAAGTAGCATGGCTGCAGAGTACCAACACATGCACATTGCATTCAACCTATTCATTTATGATTAATGCAATATATATAACATGTGCAGCCTCTTCCTGTAGACCTACAGTTAAACCCAAAAATATTCATACCCCGAATTTATTTTTACCAACATGTTTCCTGTGAGTGGAAGCAATATTACAGTCCCGCCAGGATGTTGCGATCGCAACTATTAATGCAACTATTAATTTTGCACAGACTTTGAATTTTCACCAGTCATCGCTGCTTTTCCGCAAATCTGACCAATCACCTTAACGTTTTCTGCATTTCCTTCTTTTCTGACCAATCACTGCAACTCGGCTGAGTTTTGACCAATCCCCTTTGCCCCCTTCTAATTTGACTTCCTGTCTCAGGAAGTCTCTTGAAATCCCAACCTGCAAGACGAAAGAATGTGTGACGCTTTTTTTTTTTTTTTTTTTTTTTTTTGCAAAAACCATTTTGAGATGTTCTGTTGGATTTGCTTATACTGTATAAATAGTTCATGTTAACTTGAATGACCAACATGGGATTCTCCTTTTGCACTTTGACAACTCCTCAGGACAGGATTTTATTTGTATTAAGCATCTAACATTGCCATTGTTAGACGCTCCAACATTGCTAATATATTAGCAGCTACTTATTGTTGCTGTTGCATGACAGAAAAATCCCACATGAAAAAAAATGCATATACCAGAATATAGGAAATTAAATATTCCTGCCACGACAAAATTTAAGACCTGTGATTAAGGTATTTAAGGCCAAGTTACATTTTTTTTTATTAATTTAAGACATTTAAAAGGCTGTAATTTCAGACAGAGGAGTTTAAGACTTTTTAAGGATGGGTGGACACACTGAAGGAGTAAATGAGAGGAGCTGTCCCCGCCCCGTAACGTAATGCAGCTCTGTGACCCGGTCCTGTTCTCGGAGAAAAATCTTTATTTAAAAAAAAAAAAAAAAAAAAAAAAGGACATTTTCAGTTTATCAAGAAGCAGGGAAAAAATATTTTGAATGCTGACTTTGCAGAACTTAAAAAGAAATTGGCTCCATCTGATCAGAAATCAACCACAAAATATATCTGATAGGTGAATCTCTGCAAACAAAACTCAATAAAACAGCTTGAGCAAGGGTTGTTTTCCTTCTAGACAGAGGTGCCAACCATATGCATGAGATTAATGTTCTGCACTTTGAGGAAATGACTGCGTCTATTAAGCAACTGCAGGCAATAGGAAGCCGTTTTTACCAGATGGTTTCAGCAGAAAATGAACATTAAATGACTCATCGTGGTTTCCAGGGATAAAAAAATCGTTCTAAGAACCTTCCAGGTAATTGGTGAAGAAACTGCGTGACCAGACAGCTACAGAAATTTTTAATGATGTTGTGGAATCGAGGAAGATGGTTTCTTAATTTGCTTGTGTTATCCATTTGTGGCTGGAAGCCTTTTTCTGTTCAGTAAATCAAGGGATGAGTTCCACTGAAACTTACCGTTAAGTTCCATCTATCATCACGATCACTTCCCACAAGCAGCCACGTTAGGAGATCTACAAAACCCACTGAGGTCAACCCAAGTACTTGATTTCTCCAGAAACTTGCAGAAAAATCTAATACTTTGTCCCAACAGCCAATATTGTTGGACTGAAACGATGAATCAGATTAATCATGATGAAAATACTTCTGTTAGCTTATAAATCACTGAACGGCTTAGCACCAAAATACATTAAAGACCTGTTGTCGTTGGATCAACCTTCCAGACCACTCAGGTCTTCTGGTTCTGGTCTGCTCTGCATCCCCAGAACCAGAACCAAACATGGAGAAGCAGCATTCAGTTTTTATGCACTGCTAATCTGGAACAAACTCCCAGAAAACTGCAAAACAGCCAAAACACTGAGTTCCTTTAAATCAAGGCTAAAAACCCACCTGTTTAGAGCTGCCTTTGATTAGTAGTAAGTGGAACATTGATCAATATTTTTAAACAATATTTGCTTGATGATCCTCATGACATTGATGCACTGATATTTGCTTGTTGATTTTGATAATTTGCTGTATACCTGACTGATGTTTTATGATGTGAAGCACTTTGAACTGCCTTGCTGCTGAAATGTGCTGTACAAATAAACTTGACTTGATTATTGAAATAATCATCAACTAATTTAGTAACTGATTGTTAACTAAAGTATACAGACTCAAAAAAGGCCATTTGCTGACAGAACAACACACTCAGAAGTAATTAAACTGAAACTGTATTGGAAATATATATAGATTTTGCATTTAAGATAAAAAAAAAAAAAAAAAAAAACCTTTGTCTGTAAATATGTTCTTCCCAGAACTCCTCAAGTTTCATAGTTTTAGCTTCACCTGGTTTAAATTCTGTCAAAAACAAAACAAAAAAAAAAAACATCCTATCAAGCACCTTTTTTTTCCATCCAATTATTGATCTGTTAATCCAAAAAATAATCACCGGTCCTACACTGTACTGATGTTAAGTTGAACAGAAAGAGCTGAGCTTTTCACATGTTGATGTTAGAAGGATTATTTTAGCTGCAGATGCATCTATTGCTCCAAATGATCAAGCATTCACTAAAGGAATGCTGTTATTGCATTTTAGGCAATAAAACATTTATTTTCTTATTTAAAAAATTAATTGAATTATTTATTTGCATCTTTTAATGTATTTCTCGTATTAAATAAAAAAGGCTTAAGCGTTTAAATGAAAAATCTGCAGAATGTGTTGATTAATCGTTAGAATAATCAGTTATTAAAATAATTTAGTTGTAGCCCAACAATATTGTTCATATATTTACCTCACACTTGTATAAAACATTAGTTCATAATAACTAACTCTTGATTTATCCATCCTCATCACTTCTTTTAAAACATAGTAAGTTGAGGAGTTACTCAAGAGCTGCTGTCATCACCAGAGACACTCGGACGGGAAAGCGATGAATGGACGCAGGGGATTTTAATAAAAACCATGGCTGTTTTCTTCTGCGGACTACAAAAATGCAAACCAAATGTCTCCAAAGGATATGGGGGATTTTTCTGGTGCTACGTGGCAGGAAAAGGGTGTTTCTGGAAGAGTGGGGGAGCTGAGAAAGAAGTGAGGTTGAACCCCTTTCAGTGTGTCAACAGCTTCCAGAGTATGACCTCCCAAATGAGCCAAACCAAAACAGTCATGACAGCAGGCGCAGCCATTAGGAAGCCCTTCCTACAGAACAGCAGTGCTTACAGAAGATCGTATGTTTCAGGTCACTAATGAGAAGCTCCCCCCAGCAGGATGGCTCACTTCCAAATGAAATAAAGCGATAGAAATTCAGTTGGAAAAGCAACACATAAATGTAATGTTCAGGCCTGTAGAGACCACACAACATGGTTGCATTTTTTTCTGTTCTTTTTCTCCCCTACAGGCTGCGTATCTAGAACACCAAGAAGTGGGCATGCCCAAGCTCATTTTTTCCAGTTTGGGAATGTGGCATTTGACAAACCTTGCTCACCATGTGGAGCTTGAGAGCCATGGGACAAGTCATATCTTACAACACCAGATATTTGCTGAACCACTGGAATATCAGTAAGAACCTATTTAAATATTCTGAAACAGTAGGAAAGGAATCCAAATAAAGTGCAGCCTGTGCATGAGTCCCTGTTTAACCATAGCAGACAGCTTCCAAAGGCCACGTTCCAAACAGCTCATGTAACCAAATCTCCACAGAGAAAAAAAACGAGAGAAAATGTGTCATAATGTGATGTAGTCAGATGATGAATCAGTGTATCCTCACTGGTTAGAGCCAAAACAGAGCAGGGCTGCAACTAACGACTACTTTATCGATTCTTCTGACGTTTAATCAGATAAAAAAATCTGCCGATTTTTCATTTAACCACTTCAGCTACGTGTCAAAATCAAGGCCCGCCATAACTTTTTACGTGGCCCTCTACACCCTACAGAGACACATAAATAGAGCCTTCAAGAAAACAGTTGTGTGACTAAATATTGTTTTATCAAATCAAAACAGTTTTAGCTGTATTCTGCTAATTACATGAATGTGAAAAGATGCCCAATATTATTTAACTTTAAGAAGTTCTCATCGAATGCAGAGACACTAATTTACTCATATTTAAACAGTTTAATGTGTAGTTCTATTCATGATTTGATGAATTTGATACCTGACTTAAACCTTTTTTTTTTACACAATATTAGAAATACATTACAATATGCAAATGAACACATAATTAAATTCCTTTTTAAATGAAAAAATAAACATTTTAATGTAATCCGCTTCCTTAGGACACCAGTCACATAAAGAGGTGTGATTTGTATCATAAACTGCATACAGTATCTGGATTTAATCATATTTTCAAACATATTAGTATTTATTGACACGCTCATTGAACAAACAGTGGAGAAAACGGTAAAAATGATGCCAAAAATATAGACAGGTATGGGTTTTTTAAACATCATTAAATTGGATTTGACAACAATAAACCAAAATTCTTATGATAAATTCATCGCGATAAATGAAGAACGATACAATAAATGTCCACATCTAGATTAACCGATTAATAATCGGATAACAAAAGGTGCTTAACAGGAGATTTTATTTTTTACAGAATTAGAACCAGGTGAAGCTAAAACTATGCGATTTGAGGAATTTCTGGTAGAACATATTTACAGAAATAGGTTTCTTTTAAAAATTTAATTATTTTTTACAGTTGTGGCTTCATTACAGCTCTGACTGTGTTGCTCTTTCAGCAATTGGCCTTTTTTTTGAGTTTGTGTACTCTGGTTAACGATTAATCGATTACTAAACTAGCTGACGATTGTTTCCAAAAAAACGATTAATGTGATTAATCATTTCAGTCCTATCACAGAGACCTGGAAACACAGGGCGTCTGTGAGAGAGCATGGGTTGCTTACTAGGCTGCCTCTGTTTTAAAAACAGCTACTACCACCAAGAAAGCCAACAGACACCCTATTCTAATACATTAGAAGTTAGATTAAAAAAAAAAAAAAAAAACAACAACAACAAAAAAATTGGCTGGTTTTACTTACTTGGAAAGGGAAACGCCTCCTGCTTTCCCAATAAGCTCCTCGTGGTGAAGGACAGCACCGTTCCAAGGAACATCAAGGAATTTCAACAGTGTCCGCATCCATTTCTCAGGATGGAGGACCAGCTGTTCGTAGTGCACAGGCAGGCATTTGTCCGATGCCGCCAAGCACTGATTGTACATCGTTTCTATCGCCCGATTCCACTTGGTCAGGCAGTCCCGATAGCTGCCCAGGTCAAAGCCTGCGATGGTCACTTTCCGTGAGATCATGGAGTGAACCGATGCCCTCCCATCGCGAATCATGAGAACAAACTTGGCACGTGGGAAAATTTTGGCCAGGTAGGAGAGCGATTTCAGTGCAAATGGGTCCTTATTGCAGAGGAAGTTGGCCGGTTCGCCGTGTTTGACGATGATTTCCAGCAGGAAGGCCTGCATGGCGGCGTCCAGCACCTCATCCGTCACGCCGGCCTCGTCCAGCCGCATCTTCTCCCGCCCCGAACGGCTCCACATCTGCTTCATGGCCAAGATACGCGGAATGACGCGCGTTTCTTCCCCGCAGCGCACGTCGGGGTGGGCATCTAACATGGCTCTCATCAGCGTGGTCCCACTTCTGGGCACGCCCCCGATAAAGATCAGCGGCATGTCCTTGCTGTAAACGAAAGGCGTGCTGAGGTTCTGCCCCGTCCGCAAGGTGGTCCGCATGCTGCCTCCCACCGCGGACAGAGACAGGATTCCCCCGGGATGGCTGCGCTCCTCGAAGCGATGGTGGCACTCCATGGCATGCCGGCCAAGGTAGAAGACTGTGACCGAGCTGATGACCAGACAGGCCACCAGCAGGTTCTGTTTCAGCTTGCCGATCATGTCGTAGATCTCCAAGATGGTGGAATGGTTGCACCTTGGGGAGGCGTGGGGGAGGGGGGCTGCGACTTAGGAAAAGGGCCGAGGAAGAAGAACAGAAGGGAAATTAAGGTTCCCAGCCTTTATAGCCGTTTGCTTGGATGAAGCTCCTTGGTCCACAGCAGGTGGTGAGTCCCCAGCTCCATGACGCCTGCGTTGTGACACAACACAAAAAGCACAGTCAGTTCTCAGTTTATCGTCAAAGATTTCTGAAGCAATGCGAACAAGGAACTGGAAACACACTGAGAAATGAGATTCTGACAGGAATCAACTGATTTGGAGTCTAATTGGTTCTGACTGGTGATTGGCCGGTCATAAACTGAAAAATCCTATTTTTGTTACCGACCAGTGAATGAAGCACACTTAAAAGCTGCGAGGTCACACTAACCACAACATTCTTATGTGAAAGTTGTTTCTGCAGGAAAATTATTCACTCTGCTCAGTTTTACCATCAGTGAGGTGTATAAAGGGGCAGTATTATGTATTTTCCAGGCACATAGAATCATTTTATAGCAACAATCAAGTAACTGTTACCTTCAGTTGTTAAAAAAAAATAAAAATAAAAATAAATGCTGTAAATATCAAATATCACTTAAAAGAAATTTGACTTCATAACTTAACACCTTGAAATTGGGCCTCTGTCTCTAAGAAAGTTCTGCTCTTTCTGAAACTCCACCTTCTGGAAGTCATCACAACAGTGCTCCTCTAACAACGTTTTTACCATTGCTGCACTAAGAAGTAGCTCGTATAATGAGCTCAGTAGGTGCGCAGTTCCACCAGGTGTTTGCTAATTGCTGAAAGAGCTGTGAGGGCAAGTGGGGGGTTCTGTGAGGCGGAAGCTCAGAAGCTTAAAAACTGCAGCTCCGAGGAGGAGCTGGGTCCACCCAGTCGTTTTGCACAGCTGAATGGTTGCCACGGGAGATTAAAGGATTTCTCAAACATGCATGAAAGAAGATTGGAAGATTTAAATTTTGGAAAATCTGGATTTTTTTTTCACCAATGCTCTCTTTGGGATTCCATAGTCCAGTGATGTCAGCACGCCCAGGGCTGACAAGCACTTTTTACAGCTTCTACTTATTTGGACTTTGAATTCAGGTCAACTCTATGACAGAGTATTAGGGCCACTTTCACTTTCACTTTTTTTTTTTTTTTTTTTAACCAAAATAAAGTCATAATGTTACAAGAGTACAGTTGTAGTAATATGAGAATAGTCTTAATATTACCAGAATTAAATCGTAATATTAGAAGAATGAAGTAGTAATTTTATGAGAACTTCAACACGAAAAATAACAAAAAATTTATTATCCAAACTTTTTCTCATTAAAAACAACTTTTCTCATTATTTTAAGACGTTCTTCTGGTAAAACTGCGTCTTTATTCTGCTAATATTATGACTATATTCTCATAATTAAACAAAAATTCTTGTAGCCTGGCCCCTCATGCTCTGTTGTACAACTCACAGAAGCCACTTTTTGAAACAATTTTCTGTCATTAATGAAAAAAAAAAACAAAAACGATTAAAATTGGAAACCGGATCTGGTATGAAAAAAAAAGTGAGATTTTATTCTTAAGCCATATCACCCTCCCTATTTATAACCAGAGGAAATTTGAATTTGAACTGAATAAAATTCTTCCCATCCTATAATATATTCTTCAACTAAACCATAACAATTCATCTGCTAATTAAAGTACACAGAAACATTGCTGTAAATCTCATAAAATGAAACAGGCCAGTACATTCTGCAGTATCTCCAGGCCTTTGCAGCCAGGCTGGGATGCACCAGTCATCACTTTACCATCTGCTTCTTCTCTTCACACCATGCTACCAACTCCTTCTCAGGAGGGCCTCAACATGCCTAATGACCCATTTGACTGCTGTTGTTTTTAAGCAAGAGTCCTCTGTTAACGCCTAGTTATAATGCTAAGAAGTGGTTCACAACAGCAGCCTCCCAGAGAGGGAGAGGGCTGCTGCAGCACTAAGCTGCAGATGAACTGTCCCTGCTATGCAGTGACTTTAGAAGGTAACAAATTACTGGAGGATAATTCTGATAGAACACCATCTGATGTGTAAATCATTCTCTTTTCCTGTTGTCAGGCTTTGTCTTTTCAACCACCCACATATTCTCACGTCTGTCTTCTCCTTGGTGCCTCTGTGTTAAAGGGAAGAGACAACCACTATACCTAGCAGGCTACCTACACCTTTAAGCCACCAGAAGTATAAAAAGTATAAATGAATTCTGGGCAATTCCTGATTTACTTTACTTTTAAGGAAGAGCTCCTTAAAATGGCAGCGGAGCAGACGAGTTAAAAGAAGCTACTTGGAACCGAACACATCAGAGATGCACAGAAACATGACAGGAAGATAGCTCATGCAGCAGAGCAAGACAATGCAAAAAAGTGACACACCAGGGGGGAGTAAGGTGTGAAAGATGGCAACAGATTAGTCAGCGGTTCCACTGAATGCCTTAACGTTAATAATCCAACACTGCTTTCATTCAGCCTGTGGCCTGGAGACAAGCAGCTGTTTCTGATAAATGTGAAAGGTACACACAAACAGATTAATCAGTGATCATTAAATAAGCTCCTAGCAGTATTTTTTTCCATGTAATTGGTAGTGGGTACACTGCAAAAACACAAAATCTTACCAAGTATTTTTGACTAGTTTCAAGTGCAAGCATTTTAGTACACTTAAAATAAGACAAAAATAACTCAAAAGTAACTTTTCAACACGATATATAAGCTTGTTTTAAGTAAATAATTCTTGAATATAGATTTTAAAACGTACTAGTTAATTTTTTCTTTTGTAACAAGACATTTTTCCTGTTTTAAGTGAAAAATCTGCCAGTGGAACGAACACTTTTTATATCTATGTTCAAGAATTATTGACTTAAAACAAGCTTATGTCTGTCTGTCTGTCCACACATATATATATCCTGCTGAAAAGTTACTTTTAAGTTATTTTTCTCATAATCCAAGTATACCAAATTATTTATGCCAGAAACTAGACAAAAATTCTTGGTAAGATTTTGTGTTTTTTGCAGTGTATATCAACCATGTAAATCAACAGGTGGGTCTGACTATCATTACAAAGTTAAAGTGTTTGGATCATCTGAATAGTGATGCCGTGCTAAGTCACCAGCATCCTGTGGATTCAGACAGCCTCAGTCTTTTTCTTCTTCGTGACAACTTTCAGAACAACACAGTTTGGATCAGACCATCTGTCCAACAGTCCATTCATCTGGGGTTCTGGTATGAAAATATAATCGCTGCTACATCTGAATGGAATCAAGTTGAACTTTGAAGCTGGCGTAGCTTATATACACTTGTAAGCTGTTGGTTTTTGGCTTGGCTGCCTTTTAAAGTGAATTACTGGGGTGGAAACCTTCCACTATGCGTTTTCAGTCTTGGCACGCGCTAAACTTCCAGTTCTGACAGAAAGAGGACTCGGATTTGCGAGAAAACATCTCAGAAAAACTCAGAAAATATCCCTTTTTTCTGTTTTCTTGTTGTTGAAATCAACTACTGCTCCTGCTACATTTTTAGTTCAACTACTTCTGCAGAAATTAGACAACAGTCAAAGTCTACCAAGTAAGATTATCCAATCAGAGAACACACAAAAAAAAAAAAAAAAAAAAAAAAAAAAAAAATCTCACCAGGGATTAAACTCTACCTTTAAGGATTTAATGCTATTCTCAACACTTTGGTTTAACAAGTACGTCTAATTAATCAAACCTTGTTGTATTAGCACCTGTCTCATAGAACACCAATAAAGCAGATTTGGTAAAATAGTAGTTAACCTTCACGTCTTTCTCTCGAATAAAGCACCAACCATCCACTCTTTAAAGAGCAACTCAACCCCAAATCAACTTTTTTTGCAGATAAACTGTCTAAATTGTAAAATTTTCGTGTAAATTTAACTCTGCAGTATTTGGCTCTGCAGATAATTTTTCAAAACAAGTCTGGGGGCGGAGTTATTCTTTTACAGGAGGTTTAGCTACATTTTAATGCAAGACTGTTTCAAAACTGTTAAACATAGGGCTGGACAATAAATCAGTAACAATATATCTTGTGACAGACACATGGTCGAGTCTGATAGAATATTCAATACATAGAATACTCACTGAACTCCGATCCAGAACCGCATAGCATTCTGGGAGATGTAGGCAGACGAACGACTTTAGCCGCTCAACCTCTCACGGCCAGCTAAGTTACTAGGTTGGTGGCATCACCTAAATCGCTCTCTTTGGTTACCTAGCAACAACTTGTTGAGTAACATGCGCAGCAGCAGTTTAATGTTTTGCCTCAAAAATAAACAGCATGGAGTAAAAACTGAATAAAAGAGGAAAGGTCACTCCACCAGTTTGGAAGTATTTCAGATATTTAAAGTTAAAAACTAATCAGTAATTACTGATATCGACTGATATGAAATGCTTATACCATGATACATTTTTCAGTCACATTGTCCAGCCCTAGTTAAACAGCAGACTGCAGGCTCGCTAACGGAGCAGATAGCCCAACTAATTAACCGGCTAATATCAGCCTGCTAGATTTGTGTTACTCTAAAAAGATCAGAGTGACAAAAAGCAGTGTTTTGTACAATCCATACTTGAAAAAGGTTTTATTCTCTATTTTGATTTTGCTTATGTACAAATTAACAAAATGATGTTAATTATTTTAGTTTTGCAGGAACAGGAATAACTGTTGCTTTTCTGATGAAAGGAAAAGTAATTTGATCATACTACACATTTTTAAAATGCTGTTTACTCAACGGTGAACCATTACATCACCTTAGCTGATAAACTGGTGGTGGTTAAGAAACAGAGCATTATGTTACACCTCACACTGGTGCTGAAATGTGTTACTGTTAAATTAATCGAGCCTCTTCTCTCCTGTTACCCATATCCATCTCACAGCATATTTTCCCATTGATCTGTTGGGGGGTTAAGGGAAGTGGATGCTGCTCTCCCAGGACAGCCGGAGAAGTGAAACCATAGTAAAGCAAACACTTTCTAATGACTCCTCACCTCTCGTCTTGATACGTTTGTGACAGTGCAAGGTAAAAAAAGAGAAAGCAGGAAACCAGGATCATATCTCGTCTGATATATTTTGCAGAATTATAACTGCAGTCAGATTTTCTCAGATGTTTCACTGTTCAGTAGATGAGCAATCAGGAAGAAAACAAGCTGCTATGACTACCCCCTCTTAAGACTCTTAAGCTGACATGATCTGATGTCATTATGACATATCTGTGACATTATTTGATTAAAATACCTCAAACAGTGACAAATAGCAGCCTGTTTTAAATAGTGATACTTTCTTTTAATGAATGGAGTTTTTCTGCATCATACAGACGAGTTAAGAAAATCTGTTTTTTCTAGAAATAAAAATATAGGCCTGTCACAATAAGCAATTAATTAATCGCAGGATGAATTAAAATGAGCTCGATAATTTCCATTCTGATTCATATTTTTTGAAGGACAATTTTGTTTACAGAGATGTCATAATCCTTTTTACTTATGGTTTTGGTGGGGGTTTTTTTATTCATATTTATTGTTTTTGGTTGTCGTGTTTTATCTTAATGTTGGACATTTAATATTTAAAATATTTTTAAAAATTACTAAATAAATACAGAATATGGAAAAGAAAAATAGAAAAAAAAATACAAAATGAAAACGTGACAAATTACTAAATAAATACAAAAAAATAGAAAAATAAATACTGAAATAAAGGGAGCTAATACAACAATAAGATTGGAAATAACAAAAATTAACAGTGATAATGTTAAGAGTTCTTTACAATATTAAGTTTATTGGTCTTTGTGAGGTTTAACTTGCATTATTTATGCTACTATCAATATATTACTTGAAAATGGTCTCAAAACAAAAATATTATCATTTATTCAAAACAAAAACATTATCGTTTATTGCAATAATTTCTGGGACAATTTATCCAGAAAAATTTATCAGTACAAGCCTTTATGAATTTATTAATAAGCAATTAACAAGTAAAAGCAAGACAAAAGCACAAACCCAGGAGTTCTGACTTCCCCATTCTGACCTTTACTGAATGAAACACGATTTGATATTTAAACTGGATGGAGACACAGATGAGAATGATGGACAATTTTATATTGAGCTACAACTAATATAAAAAAAAAAAAAAAAACAACAAAAAACACTACAGAAACTACTGTGTATCCTTCCCTTCATACCAATATCAGATAATTCTGTGAAATTCTGGGTTTTATTGTGGATTCCTTTTTGTTTATTACATTCCGTGATTCTGTCCATGTTTTCCGCTTTGAGGAAATCACAGGGCCCTACTAAAGACAGTGCAGATCCTAAAAGCCAGCAAAAAACCCAAAATATGATACACTCATGTGGTTATAGTTGGATTCCTCTGGTATTACATTTCACCTTCTACTGAACTGAAATATCAGCAGGGCCTTTTGTACTGGTACACAAGATCCATTAACCAGACTGTTTCAAGCTCCATTTTTAACTCGAGCTTCTCTGGTGGTGTGAAGTGACGAAACACAGAATTACTATCAGCTGAATAACTATTAAAGCTGCAAAGAACCTTCATGGAACTGCAGTTGGTAGAGGTCCAACAGCATCTTGTGATATTAAAACATCGTCTGTTGAAGCAAGACCAAGTTATCTGGAGCCCAGGATATGAAGGTTGTAAGCTTGACATCCTGGATCTTCCTGAGGCTACGCTCCATGAACCTGCTACTCTGCACGTCACAGCGGTGCACAGAGCATCAAGTGTGTCAATGTGATCAGGACTGATTTGCTTTTCCCCTTAGAGGAACCAGAACCTTCTGCACAGAGCTCTGAAATATGTTCGCTTGTATTTTATATGAACAGCAGCAACGGTTTGCTTTGCTTCGATTCCACCCCTGCGCCACAATCCACTCAGTTTGCATGCGGCGCAATAAGCTGCGCCTTGATGTAAAGCCGACAGAAGCACAGAGACCTATTGAGGAAAGCTGTGCCATGGGAACAGATTTAAATCGCTCCATGATCAACACAACTACTGCCGACTTTGGTGACAACGTTGTCGGACATGTGCGACATCAGCACAATAATTCATCGCGGTTTTTTTAAAATCGCAAGTTCAACATTATCACACTGTACAGCGATGCAGTTTTCAAAATTTTTCTCGATAACTTCTATTCTGATGATTAATACTTTTTGAAGGGCAATTTTGTTTACACAGACGTCATAATCCATTTCATTTATGGTTTCGGTTGTGTGTGATTTTTATTTCTGTTTTATTTGTTTTTGGTGGTTGTGTTTTATTTTGGATATTTAAAATCTCTTCCAGCTCCAGTGTATAGTGTTCTTTACAAGATTAAAGTTTATAAGTCTTTGAGCGGGCGCACTTCAATTATTATGCCATAGTAATTAACATTATTTGAAAATAGTCTCAAAATAATGTTAGTTTATCGCAATAACTTCTGGGACATTTTATCGTCCAGAAAAATTTGTTATTTTGAGAGGCCTAGTGGCTGTTCATGCTCCTAATTAAATGTGACCGCAATCAGATGGCTGGCAGAACAAAAATGTTCCTCAGGCCAACCTTATAAATGAATGATATTAATAAAACCACATAACATCTAAAAAGGTTTAAAGTTGATAATTAGACTTGTGAGTCCCCTTTAAAATGATGATGCTTTGATTCAGGAAGCTGCAGGCAATGCAGTCACAGCACGGGTAGGACACAGAGCCAGGGAAGAGGTTGTTGCTGGGCAACTATATATATATATATATATATATATATATATATATATATATATATATATATATATATATATATATATATATAAAAAGTTGTAATCTCCATTGCGTATTTGAAAGCAGGCAGGTTATATCAGCCAAGCTGGCAGAGAAAGTCCTCATTTTAGTAACAGAGAGAAGGAGGAGACGACTGCAGCTGAAGACAGAGTCTTTATGAGCTTAAGAAAAGACAGGAAGAGCACAATGTTTGTAGGTGGTTCTCCCTTTGACTAAGTGGGTCAAGGTGTCATCACTAGAAGATACGACTGGGCTCTAAAGAGATCCACTTAATTTCTTTTATTCAGTGTTCTTTTACCTAAAATGTCCAAACATGTGGTAGATGAATCGAGTTTCACAAAATTGGACTAAAGATTTGTTTCCAGATCCAAAATCAAACCTAAGTAAGTGCTGAGAACATGTAACGAGCAAGTGGACAAAAGGTTCATAAATCAGACATTTCATTACTTTATCCATCAGCTGTTACTTTATACGCACCTTGAAAGTGGACACCCCATTGGTCTTTATTAATCCTTTTCCTCAGGACATATACAAGAGCAGAGATTGGAATTTTTTTTAAATCAAAATGATCTCAGATATCTAACCATCCCCAACCGAGGACGAGCACTCCAAACCTGGATGCCATCAGAGTCCACTGCAGCTGAAGAGATCGGTAAGCTAGTCTGTAGAGTTATTTAGATTACAGTTTTCACTGTTATTGAGCTTCAAGATAAACAGCTTTAATAACTGCCTCATCCTGCTATAAACCATTTATAAACTATTAGAGATGCACGATATATCGGCACTAACTTCGAAATCGGCAGATATTAGTCAAATATATAAATAAAACTGGGCCGATAGTACCAACCCATATTTGTTTCCATCTTGTTGCCGTTTGTTTCTGGAGAGGAGAGTGGAGGAGGTTGGTCATGTGGTATTTGTTAGGTCATGTGACAGTGATTGTCATGCAGAACAGGATTATGGGAAGTTTAACTGAAGCAGTGTCAAGTCAGCGGTGTGGTCATTTTTTTTCAAGGTGTCAAGAGGGTAGTGAAATATATATATATATATATATATATATATATATATATATATATATATATATATATATATATATATATATATATATATATGTTATCGACCAAAGCAACAACAATAATAACAATAATAATAATATCAGATATCGACATCGGCCCAAATTTTCATATCGGTACATCCCTAATGACTATAACAGGTATAATCTTCAGTTAGTTCTTGATTTGATTCCGATGCAGAAGGATGTGATTTGTTGTAAATCAATTATTGAGTTAATAGCTGAACTTATGTTCGATGAATTAGAGTAAAACTGTTAGCAGGATTGGTTTTCGTGTGATTTTTCCACCATTGTTTCCATAAGAGTATCAATAAATAGTGCACCTACATTTTTAAGTTTGACTGAATCTAATAATTTTGCACCACTGAGCAACAAAACTGCCCTAATGAATACAGATGCATGAAGATATGACGGGCTAAAACAATAAAACTTAAATTAAGGTTTTCTGTTTGAAGACATGTGGAATGTAACAACATTGGTTTTTCAGAACCTGCCAACTTCAGTCCATCAGGAGCCCCAGAGAACCTCTTAGTGGAGTCAGCAGGCGTAAAACTTCCACAGCAGACAGACCAGCCGGTTGTCAGTGTAGAACAGTTTCTCTTAAAACTCTTAATTGTGTTTGCTCAAAACCATGGAAACATTTTAGCCTGAAGCACCAACTACAAATCGTACATACTTCACTGCTGATTACTTTGAAATCCCAGTTTCCAGTAATGCAAGCCAACAGTGAGGTCAACCTACTCCCCTTGATCTGGCAGCATACTGCAGCGGGAAGTTTTACGAGGGTTGTTAATCTAGTGCGTCTGCTAGGGTTATGTATTGCACCATAATCATACATACACAAGCGATGAAACAGTGGCCCAAGCATACAGCAGCAAATTCCTCATTCTTTCACTGGAGTTGCATATTCTTAAAAAAAGTTTTGGACACTCAGTTTGTTAACGCTGATCTTCAAAGTCCAGACATTTTTCTGATCCTAATCCGCTTTGCAAATACAAGTCTACTTGCTGTAGCATGCCACTGCTGCTTGCAGCCGGTCTGAAAAATATGTAGAGGACTATGGACGCCTCTCTCATTTGTGTGTCTGACCACTAAAAAGACACAAAACGCTAAGAGAAGAGTTTAACAAGGAATTTAAATCATCTATATGACCCAGTGAAGGCATTTCCAGTGCTTTCTATTAGGGGTCTTTTTCCTTATTTGTCATTTTTAGCCTTTTACCTTCTTTGTGATGATGATATCCATCCTTTAACTCTCAACCAATCAGCATACAACTTATGTGCGGATCATCTGCAAAGCCATGTGTAGCTTTGTTGGGGAAAATGCATACAAATATCTGTGTCTTTCTTGCATCACTCCAATCTATACACTTTCTGATATGATTAAATAATGTAGAAATGTCTTTCATAGAGTAATCCAGAGGTTTTTTTTTAATAGAGATGCACCTATTTGCACCAATTTTTCTTTCATCAGCATATGAAATACAAAAAAACTCAAGTTTTTTTCCCTATCCATAACAACCAAGAATTCAAAACATTTAGTGTTTCTAAACACATCAACCAAAAACATGTAAAAAAAAAAAAATCTAAAGTTTAGGGATGCATAAATGAAGATAATTTTGCAATTCCTGCATTTTCTGTTGGATAATCAGGGAACCTATGGTACATTTTTTTCTCCTTAATGTGTCATAAATGTGGTGTTGGCTTTAAAGAAGTTAAAACTGGTAAAAATCTGACTAACAGAGTAAACTATTTTCTCTGCATTCAATGAAAACGTCTTAAAATTAAATAATATTGAGCATGTTTTCACATGATCTGGTTATTATATGGTACCTAAAACCTGTATGACCAGTTTTTAAATACAAACATACAACTAATAGAGACCATATAAAGTGTTTCTTTCTGTATGTCAACAGAAAGACGCACATTTGACATCTTTTGTCACATGTGCGTCAAAGATCATGGAATTGCGACAAGTAACGTCACCTTTAAAAACTGGAAGAGCTTAAGACAAACTCTTTGTTGCTGTGAGATGGAATGCAGTCTGAGAGAGTGCACACAAAAAAAAAAAACAAAACAAAAAAAAACATGGAAGAAATTACTGTCACGAAGGAAGGAATGTCCACCAAACAAAGGAGTTAAAGAGATGAGTGAGTTGATCTGTAAAAGGTAACTCCCTTCTAGGTCACACATTCTACCATTTCTCTAAAAACAATAGAAACAAAGCGTTTGTCTGGCTGCTAATGCAGATGGAGACAGCAAAGTTCTTTAAGAGGTCTGTGGGACAAGAAAAGCTATTTCTATTCTCATTACCTTCCTCCCATATGAATCAAGATCATTCCAAGATCCGTTGCTGCTTGAGTACAGACTTCCGTTAACCTTTTTATGAAATTCCACATTTCTCCTCAGGTTCCAGAACATTTCTGTTCCTGTTCTGAGTCACAGAGAGTTGGAGCTCGCTGAAGAAAATCAACAAGCGAGAAGTGTTAGATGGTGAAATCACCATCTAACCTAACATGGATGTCTTGGACAGCAGGAAGAAACCACAGTACACAGAAAAACCACACATACATCTGGAGAACATGCAGAAACCAAGGAACGGATGTGCATATTGCTGTTTTCTTCTTTATTGATGTGCATTAACAATTCTGGTCATTATGCAGGACACACAAAAAGGAATTAGGGGAAATGTGGTCAAACTCCCCTGACAACTTTTCTTATTTTTTTAAATAAGTAACAGGTATTTAAAGCTGCACTATGTACCTTTTACTATTGCCATCTAAAGAAATGCACCGCTCCCAACCAGAAAAACCCCCAATCAGAGCCAGGTGTGCTAATGATGGAGAAACAACTCACCGTTTCAGGAAAACCGTTTATCCGCCGTCACTGGTGGCCATGCTAACTAGCATTAGCATTAGCAGCAGGCTATGTTGTGGTGAACCAGCTGTAGCGTAGCAGAGAGCAGGGAGAGTGTGTGAGCGGCGCGTACGTCAGGGTGATTGACAGCGCTAAGCCCCTCCTCCTGGCTCTGATTGGCTGTTTCTGTCTGAGTGGTGGATTTCTGCAGTTAGTACTGGGAGAACTGGGAGAAGGCAGAGGAGCTCGATTTTTTCATAGATTATCTGTCTTATGTTATCCTGTCATGACATAATGATAATTTTAACAAACATGTAAAAAACATTTTCATAAAAGCTACATACTGCAGCTTTAATCTTTCTTCTTTATTATTACTTGTGTGCAGTTCTGATGTTCAAGCTATCTCTAAGTTGGAGCGAGTAAAGGTGTTTTCACACCTGATAGTCCGGTAGACTTGGTTTGATTGGGGACCAAAACTGCAACATTTCTTACATTTTCAGCTGCTGCGGTTCGGTTTCACACTGCATTCTGTTAAACAAACCAAAAACCTGTACACCTCCTGGCCTGTGGAGGCCCTGCACTAAGCACGACACGAAAAACAACACGAAAACTTCTGAAGACACTGAGCGCAACTTGCTTCTTCGCAAAATGTAACAAAAATGGAGTGGCATGAGATTTTAGCAGTTGTAAGATTTCTCTTCTGTCGTAGGTAAAAGACAACGAGCCATTTCTCCTGCTAGCAGTAGACACGGACGTTTGTTTTGGTTGTGTTTACCCAGAATGCCCTGCTCTGTAGTCCGCTTCCTGCTTTTGGAGTACTTGGCGTTCACATATGGATTCGAACCGCACCAGAGTTCACTTCAACCGAACCGAGACCGAAGTTTGTAGGCGGACCAGAGCTCGCTTTTTTTTTGGCCGCATTCACGTCTCGAACCGGACTTTCAAGGCAAACGAACTTGAGTTTGATTAAAGCGGGCTAAACAGGACTTGTGTGAATGCACCCTCAGATTTCAGGTGTTTTAAGACCTTTTTAAAATCACAAAGATTTGAATTTAAGACAAACATAAATAATTTTTCTCTGTCAAAATATTACAGAACGCCTTTCAAAAGATTTCAACTTTATAATTCAGAAATTTTATTGATTTAAGAAAGTCCTGCTCTTTCTGAAACTCCGCCTTCAGGAAGTCACCACAACAGCTAACCATTTAACAACGTTTTTACCAGCGTTTCACAAAAAAGTAGCTCGTATAATGAGCTCAATAGATGTGTAGTTCCACCAAGTGTTTGCTAATTGCTGCTGGCTAGTCTGAAGGAGCTGAGTGGGGAAGTCGCGGGGGAGGGCTGCTCTGTGAGGCGGAAGCTTAGAAACTGTAGCTCTGAGGAGGAGCTGCACCTCGGTCCCCACCGAAGCATTGAGCACAGCTGAATGGTTGCCACGGGAGATTAAAGGATTTCTCAAACATGCATGAAAGAATCAAAGCAACACTCCAGCTTTTGATGATGGAATAACACTATAACATGATGTAAAGCTCAAAAAAGTCAATTTTACATAATACTGCCCCTTTAAATAACTCACAGCAGGCTGGTGCATTCCTCATTTTTGAGGTGACGAATCTATTTGAGTTTGGTGCAAAAGGGAAAAAAAAAAAAAAAAAAAAAAAAAAATTCCAAATTGTAAATATTGTTTACCACTGATCAAAAACAAGCAGCTGCGTGCTGCCACTAATAATTTCTATAACCTCAGAGACGAACAAAGCATATCTATCCAACACTCTTGCACTGCTGTTACGTTCAGTTACCGGAAATATCTTCATTTACTTATGTTCCATTGAAGCTCTTAACACAATTCAATAGGAAGACATGAGGATCTCTCTTTGATAAGAGTAACGATCGCCTGTAGCAGATGTATTCATCATCCCACTGCATATGTCTGAGTGAGGTTTGTCCTGTGATGATGTAATACATACACATGTACCATTACACTTAATAAGATGCAACATTCAGGGATTCTGTCCAGCATAAAACTGATCACCAACCAATTTCTCTGTGCATCTCTAGTTTCATCACTATATAAATAAAAAGTCTTATTTCTTAACCGTTTAAAAATCAAAATGACTACACATTACAAAAGGAAACTAAAAGGAAAAAAATACCAGCACGTGAATCTCCACATGCGGCTAACAACTGCAGCTGCATCGACGACGGCCCGTAAACAAACTGTGGTTGATGAATAAAAGGCTTTGCAGGGAGAAGCAGTGCAGGACATCAGGTGGTCTTAATGAATGTGGGCAAGTTCCTAGAAAGCAAGCACTCCTTTGAAGGACTTCATAAATATGCACCCTGCTCTGCAGCTCGGTTGACGAGGCAGCAATACATCTGCTTTACTGAAACTCAGAACTGCGATGTGGCTGTGGGTGGTTTTCAGACAAGGAAACAAAAGTTGAAATAAGCTAATGGAGCTCCACAGCTGTGGTTATCAAAGCAGCGAACACAGAGAAACACGGAACTGGACCCTGCTCCTTCTCTCTCATGTCCAGACCACCTGCATGCAGCAGATGTGCTCCTGGCTCCTCCCGGCTATTGGATACTGTTTACTCAGCCCTCTGGTAGTTCTGTCATGTGGGTTTTTTTTTTTTCCTTCTTCCAGACACTCAGTCCTATAAGCCTGCAGGCCAGCACTGGATCACACATCCTCCCACACAGACATGATTTCCAAGATTACCTTTGCTGGACTTGCATGCAATAAGACAAACACATTACTTATGATTTACTGGACATAAAATATCATGAATGCCCAACAATGACAGAAAAACAAAGTAAGCTTAGCTTATGCAGTTTGTGTGTGTGTGTGTGTGTGTGTGTGTGTGTGTGTGTGTGTGTGTTTGACTGATACTCTTGTCTCTATTCCACATCAGGACATTTAGACAGCTACTACATCACACACACAAAGGCTACTTTGCATAAATATGAATACAGCAATTGCCTCAAGCAGACAGATCATAATGAAGTCTTGACAGATACCATTATTAATTTATGCCAAGGGTCTGCAACCTTTTACAATCCAAACAGCCAGCTAAACAAAATGGTTCTGGAGCCACAAATATAACCTGACTTTTTAAAAAGACATCTTATCATTTTTTGATAAATATCTCCTCCAGGAAATCTGTTGTAATTTTCAAAGAGCAACCATTTTATTCCTATTTTTAGGGTTTATATATATAATAAATATAAAAAAAAATAAAAACATAAAACTTTTTCACAAAGACAATGGCTACTTTTTTGCACAGTTTCCCGTCCAATAAGAAAACTTTGTGTCATAATTGTGGAAATTAAATGTACTTATTCCATGAAAAAACTGAAAAATAGCTATATTATATTATAAATCAGCTATATTTCTTTATCATTTTAGTCAAGGTTCTGAAGAGCCAGTTGTGGCTCCGGTACCGCAGGGTTTAGACCCCGGATTTATGCATTTGTCAGGTCACAACCAAACTCAATTTAAAAGTTCCGCATTTTACCAGTTTACAAGTTATCAGTACAGTGACATACTTATACAAAGGTATAAATGTTGCGTTCATACAGTGTTTTGATCCAGTAGTTAATTCGGCATGGAAATCAAACTACTAAACACACTCCTGTGTGTATGGCATTAAGAAGTTAGTGTTAACTCATTTTAGTAGGGATGAACTAAAATGCTTGACTACAGACAACCTGACACCGTCTAAATGAAGGGGTACCGCTTAAAAATCAGGAAATGTCTTTAATCCTGTTAAAGGCATATCAGCCCTCTAAGCCGAGAATTAAAACACATTTAGTTAATGTACTTCCGCGCTACTTCCTCATGAGAACACAACGTAACGGAGTTATATGTCATCTTTTAATGTATGTTTTTGTCAATGGCTCAATATGCGTATTGAGGCTGGGGTAATTTTCCAGCCTGTTCCCCTGAACATGCCAAACCCCCGCTGCAATTATGTAACCTCAGTTTCCCAGTCAGGGTGAGTGAGTGTAAAGCACCAAAATAATACATGACGGCTGTTCAAACCTTCGGCCAAAAATGTGACTTTAATTGTCGCAGCTCCGCGGCTTAGGGAGAGGAGTGGTACGGGAGAGGGTCGCAACAGCAGCACAGCGCCAAAAAAAAAAAAAAAAAAAAAAAAAAAACCTACCTAACGCTGCGGATACGGCGCAGGAGAGCCAGGTTAGCCAGCGAGAAACTTCCAAAGAATCCAGCGTCAGCGTCCAGGTAGTCCCGCCGTCTTTCTGAGTCACTTTCCGGACATTTTCAGCGCACACTCGCCGTGTACGCCGCACTGTGTTCAGGTTGTTGCGCTGGTGGTGGGCTACAACCGAGTCATAAACCAACCACACTGCTACAAACGGGGAGAGCGACTCCTGCTGAAAGGAGAGCTGTGATACGTCAAGAATTCATATGAGGCTGTGTGTCAGAGCCGCTGATTGGCTGACGCATGAGAGTGGGCGGAACAATAGTCGACTTAAAAACACAGTTATATTTCCTCACTTGCTAGACAATCTGCCATTGACATCTTTTGGACATATTCCTACAAAAAAAACACCAATAATACAAGTATAGTTCAAAAAAAAGTTTAATATTTTTTGTCACTCATTTCAGAATACACAGAATGAAATATTGCAAGCCTTTATTGTATTTTAGATCATTATGGCTTACAGATAACGACAATCCGAAATACTGTGTCTCAGAAAATTTAAATATTGTGTAAAGTTAAATATTGGAAACTCATAGTGTCACCCTAATCAGCTCATTAATTTAAAACACCTGCAAAGGTTTCCTGAGCTTCAATAGCCTCCCAGTCGTGGTCAGTTGGCGACACAATCATGGGGAAGACTGCTGATTGGACAGATGTGCAGAGGACAGTCACTGGCAACCTCCGCAAGATGGAAAAACCGCAATAGGTCTTTGCTAAAGAAGCTGGTCGGTCGCAGACGACTGAATCCTAGCAAATTCATAATAAGTTGAGTGGAAGGAAAAAATGTGGTAGAAAAAGTGCACCTGTATATTTTACTACAGCCTTGTAGATGCTTTATGTAGATGCTGGTTTCATTTTCAAGCATAATTTACATATATATGTGTGTGTGTGTGTGTGTGTGTGTGTGTATTTAAGAAATTAGAATATTAGTTCCGATGTGGCTCATTTGTCAGATTAAATGCACATTTTAAAAAACTGGCATTACCTGTCTAGAACTTCTAAGGTAAATGTATCTGAACACTATGGTCAGAGACCATGCCAACTATGATTAGAAATATATTCATTAATCACTGACACTGCAGCAATGGTCACTAACAGAGGTTGGACAGACATTAATGTGTGAGAGAGGGGACTCAGTTTAAACCATTTGAAGTAAAAATAAATTCATTAATTACTTCCTTTTAAGGAGACAGTAGCCACCTTGGATTTTTAAGTCAGTGTTTGGTGAGGAACTGATGTCAGAATTTTGACTTCAGAGATCATTCCACTTAATTTCTCAAAGTTTGAACCTGGAAAAAGCATTTCTCATTTTAAGTGCAGCTCTGAAGGCATCAAAAGACAAAGAAAAGGCGCCTGTGATGGTGCCATTACTGTAGGTGCTCCAGTTTCTCTCAGAAGAGATCAATGGTCAACATTTACAGAAAAGTTCAAAACAGCATTTAACCAGTGCCTACCTCCTGCACTCATTGAGACCCTGGTTGCCAGTCTATCACAAGGCTATACTATTTTATTCTATTATTATGTTTTGCTTATTTTTTTAATTTTAGAACCTTTTTTATTTAAAAAAATGCTGAAATGAGGCTAAAAACGAGTGAAAATCTGGAAACATAAATAGGAAAATTCATTCACTATGTGTATTTTGACAAGCCACAACATATGTCGTGTGAGATAATGGGATATCTGATATTTCCCTAAATATTTAATCACATATTGATTGTTCCCAACCAAATATATGGGCAATCAATAGATATCTGACACCTCCCCAGCTCAGAGTTATAATGATGATTTTTAAAAGCTGCAAACACTTTGTGAAACTGCGGTTGGACCAACGCTTGTATTACCACCCCTGAGACTAATTTACACCTAAAGTACAGTTCAGAAATAAATGCTCTCTGTAATCTCCTCAAGTTTAGGTGGAAGGAATTTCCTGATTCTGATTTATAGTTCCTTACATTTAACAAGGTATAACTGAAGTGAAGGCTTGAAGATGGAGGCTAAACTTGACAATGGATTCCCTAAGGACGTTTACTCAAGGGTCCGTGGAGTGTGGGAGCGGATAAGGGGATGAGAAAATGGGAGGAAATGTTGGCCGTCTAACAATGCCAGACTCCTCTGGGAGGAGGGGCAAAGGTCAAGGTGATGAGGTAACAAATTACTAATGGAAACAAGTAGAAAAGAATGGCGGTTTGGCTCAAACTAGACACAGAAAAAGGAAATTTTGAGAAATATTTCAACAGGAACAATTGTCTAATCAAGGCAGACGCAAGTCAAGCACATACACATGAACTTTCAATACACCTTTATTAAAAGACAATTTATCTAAGATGTTTTTCACTGATTCAATGAAGTACTTTGGTCAGCTTGTTTGGTCTGGACCAAAAGTGGACTTTTATTTTTTTGCGTTTGGTGCGGTTCGTAAACAAAGCCACACGGGTGACGATCTTTGCTCCCATTGGCCAGAAATGACACGGCAGGACAGAGTACAGACCTGGAAAAAAAAAACTTTTGGAAGCTCCTGCTTGCTGCATTTCTGTTGTGCACATTTGTGCTGTTATTATAAATGCAATACCATTTTGAATGTTAAGAGCAGCTCATACAACGCAGGTCTCGTGATATGATATTCCAAATTTTGGAACACGCCGGCAAAAGCTGAATGAGACGAGATGACCCATAACACGCTGCCAGTCACATTGCAAAGCAGAAAACAGCAGATCAGGTGTAATTTCAGTACAATCAGTTCATGCAGTAGTAGCGTTAGCAACACTGAAGGGCTCATTTTTACCATTACGCACAACTATGGAGGCTCGTGATGTCCAAAAAGACGTATGCTCCCTGTATTTGTTTCAGATCAAGGCCGGTCTGCATTCATACCAGAAGCAAACTGCACCAGAATTCGTTTAGAAGCGGACTGAGACCACGTCTCAAAGAGTGGGTCTCGGTCTGGTTGTTTGGTCCGCACCAGGGTTTGCTTGAGTGCATTCACACCTGCACGAAAGGTCCGGACCAACGGGGGAAACGATCTCTGGTCTGGTGGGCTGCAGTTAACGATTACCTTAGTAATCGATTATTCTGACAATTAATCAGATAAAAAAACTGGAACATTTTGCAGAGTTTTCATTTAAGCTTAATTTACACAATATTAGACATACATTAAAAGATGCAAATAAACAAATACTTTAGTTCCATTTTTAAATAAGAAAATTAACATTTTATTGCCTAAAATGCAATAACAGTATTTCTTTAGTGAACGCTTGATCATTTATAGCAAAGGATGCATATGCAGCTAAAAAAATACATCGAACATCAACATGTGAAAAGCTCAGCTCTTTATGCTCGACTTAACATCAATACAGCACAGGACTGATCTGATAATTATTTTTTATGTTTACCAATTCATAATTGGATAGCAAAAGGTGCTCAATAGGAGATTTTTTTCTTTTTTTTTTAACAGAATTTGAAGCAGGTATTAAAAGCAGAAGTTAAAACTAAGCTACTTGAGGAGTTCTGGGTAGAACATATATACAGAAAAAGAAAGTTTTACATTTTATTTTATATATATATATATATATATATATATATATATATATATATATATAGATATATATATATATATATATATATATATATATAAATAAAATGTATATAAGTATGTATATAAAATGTATATAAATAAGTATTATATATATATATATATATATATATATATATATATATATATATATATATATATATATATATATTATATAGATAGATAGATAGATAGATATAAATATATAGATAGATATATACACTTTTTTTTCACATTTTGGCCCAGTTACTGCTCTGAGTATGTTGCTCTTTCAGCAAACTGCTTTTGTTGAGTCTGTATGCTCCAGTTAACAATTATTTGATTACTAAATTTGTTGACAATTATCTCAATAATCAATTAATCATGACTGATCACGATTAATCCAATTAATTGATTCAGTCCTACTGCTCCTTTAAAGTGGACCAAATGTGCCAGGTGTGAAAACACCCTTAAGCAAACTCTCTTTCATTTCTAGAATTTATGTGATCAGTCCTAATTTGATCTGAAAATGAGACAGAAAACCTGAAATTCCCTCTTGTTGTTGGAATCTCTAACAGGATTGATACGTCCTGTAAAAAAGCAGTTAAAAGTCGCTTTCTAAACTCACAAATCCTTCAAACGAGATTTTAAACTCTTACAAACTGGATCTCTCAACATGATTTTGTGTTTTTATGAATTTTACTTTTGCATAATGTTCATTATATTCATGTAAATCAGATAAAACATTTGTCAAATTGTGTATTTTGATAGAATTTCAATGTTTTATCTTTCTTAAAAAATATTTTAAACTAAACAGAAGAATTTCTGTCCTTGTACATTTTTTATGCCATTAACTCCCATTCAAAATACAGTTTTTAGATAATTGTTCACTACTCCAGGTACTTTAAATATACCAATTGGCATGCAGCTGTCAAAAAAAGTTACAACATCGTACTGCAGCCCTTGTTTTTTGGACACATTTGAAAATATGAGGCTTTATTTTTGATGCATCGGTATATACTGATGCATCAGAGTTCTATCACAATCTTGGTGTCCAAGGGACCAAAATGTAGGAACCACGGTCTGGTACATTATCTTAAATCTCCTTCCAACTGGACAAAAACATGAAGCAGCTGCCACCTTCAGATTTCAGATCACCCATGACTTTCATGAGTCCAGACTCTGGCTGAGGCAAAGATAGACTTCTCCTTAAGCCCCTTGAGTGGGGTCTTAACTGTTTGTTTCAGATCATCACTGTAGGGAGAGATAATCCGGGATCTCTCTCTAGCTGGCTGCTTTCCTTATTTCTGAAAGTGGTAAAAAAATAAATAAATAAAAAAAAAATTAAAAAAAAAAATAAAAAAAAAAATAAATAAAAAAAAAAAAAAAAAAATATATATATATATATATATATATATATATATATATATATATATATATATATATATATATATATATATATGAAACTTTATTAGAAATTGCTTTGGGTTTATTTCAAATGTAATGGACACAAAGACGAAAAAGAAAGGCAAAAGGAAAGAAAGAAAAGGTTTAAAGTGAGAGAATGAGATAGTAGTAGAGGAGAGAAAGAAGCACAGAGAGAACACAAGTCAACACCCAACACAAGTCTGCCTCATGGCCTGCGGAGAGAGGAAAAAAGACAAAACAGAGAATCCACAACAACAAACAACACTTACGTATATAATAATAACAGTTATAAGATCAATGGAAAGTACACAGAACGAGATAATACAAGATGTATTTAATCACAGCCAGACTGAGAGTGTGTCTGATAAACACCTGAACCTAAACACATCCAGACATTCACAGCCACTCAACCAACGTAAACACACACAAACATGGACGTCATACACCCACTCGCACTCCCCATACACACTCTATACTCCCAGGTCCAGGTAATGTCCAGGTAACAAAATGCTCAATTGGCTTTGTTTCTTCCAGATCTTGTGCACCAGTCTGTAATACAGTTCTCTTTTTACTCATCTAAACCTCTCCATCAGAGTCCTCACTTCTACATCTCACAAGCCACATTATAGTCAAACCTTTCACCCTTCACCCCTTCCCTCTGACTTGCTCAAGTTGTGTTCCCTTCACTGTTTCTCTCAGGATACGGATGTCTTCTCCCAGCCAGTCAGCTCATCTTCCTTACAATCTATCTCCATCTTCCTACCTGGCACCTCCTCCAGGTTTCTATTGCATCTATCAAGGAAAAGCAATAAGATATCTACAGGATATCCACAGGTATTGTTGCACCTTCAGTTTTCCTTCACCTGTAGTACACTTCATGATCCAGTTGCAGCCTTTGATCGAGTGTGGACACTTTGAAGGAACAGCAAGGGTAATTATGTTATGCTGGTGGTCAGTTTTCTAAACCAAATGCAAATATGGACTAGGATACAGTTCTCAAAGGTAAGTGGTTTATTTTCTCTGGCTTTTACCCTAGGAACAATCAGCTGAGGAGGACTGGCAGGTTTTGGCAACAGCTGAGGTATGACTGGACAGGATACTGGATAAGGGAAGTGATGATGAAGGGAGGAGTGATGGAAGTAGGTGGCAGGAGTTTGGAAGAGTGGGGAAAAAAGCAAAGGTAAAAAGAAGCAAAAGGATCATTTAGATGAAAGGGATTGTGATGTCAAGAAAGGACAGCCAGAGGGAAGTAATTGTCAGAGTTGTGCGAAAGCGAATTACTTTGTGTGACTGGAATTTGATTATGCTAACTACAGCAATAATCCTGTGTTCAGACCAAACGTGTTTCACGCGTCAAAAAGGGGTCCAATGCCTCAAGTTGGACACTTGTGCACTTAACGCACGTCTGAGCAAAGTGAGGAAAGACGCGCATCATAAGGAGCCTCTTTACTTGACTCCTATGCATAGACTCTTCCACCGTCTCCTGCACATTTCCTTTGAATAAATGCATTGATTCTTCACCATGAAACTAGCAGTGGCTCAGCGTTGTGCTGGACAGATTTGGCTAACTCAAATGGGGGGAAATATTTAACGTGGTAAATCGAGTTCAGTCTGAACGCAGCATATGCAAGGAGATAAGAGACGTAAAGGGTGCTAAAATACTACGAAATGGGTCAACGATGGATTTCTGCAAAGGTTCGGGACAGCAGTTAAGAGCTATCCATATGAACAATTTGAACAACAACAAATTCTAATGTTCTTTGCTAAGTGTGATGCATGTCTTTAGACCATGTGTCATGATTCATGTTCGGTCCTGACCATGCTGTAATTAGTTTTCATTCAGCTCACCTGTGTCACCTGATTGCTGATCTGTGCCACCTGGGCCCTGCTCTACTTAACTCCTCTCAGCCCCTGCCTCCCTGCCAGATTATTCACAGCCACGAGCCAGTAGAAATCCAGCGGTTCATGCCTTGCCTTCTTGTGTTTCTTCGACCCATTTCTGTCCACGGATCTTCCCCTCCTGCCAAGCCCGTTACGGATTCCTTTGGTTCTGGATTTCTGGACCCTGACTCAAGCTCCACTTCACGACCACCGAGTATTGCCTGTCCCTCAAGTTAAGTTTGCTCTCTCTGCCTCTCCGTGTATAACCTCTGGCTGATTATCGTCTAGCCCCTGGTGCTGCGTTGGATTCCCTTGTGGAGACCTTCATTGTTTCTTCCTGAGCTGCTACCAGTTCCTGAAACTAAATAAACTTGTTTTTCCTTTACGTACTTCTGTGTGTGGTTGAATTTCCAGGTCCTCCCTGTGAGTCCTTGCACCATGAGGGATTGTAGCTGATAAATTACCTATTTACAACTACGGTATATAGATACTACAGCATATATGAAGTACTCTTAGATCAGTGCTTCTGTTTCTTTCCTGTGTCTATGCTCCGTTTGCTGAAACACCCAGTCAGCTGTGGCAGATGGCCACTCACACTGAACACGGTTCTGTTGGAGGTTACTTCCTGTTAAATGGAAGTTTTTACTCTCCACTGTCACTACATGTATGCTCAGGGATTGCTGCACAGTCAGAGACACAATGCAAGCAACTGTCTACTGTCGCTGTAAGTCAGTGACTTGATGCAATCTGCTGGGTTTCCTTAGATAAAACACTTTTTTTTCCCCTATTTCAATAATGATCTGAACTTCACTGCATTGTTTGAGAACTAGGTTCTAGGAATTATGAGGAATTGACTTTTTTTTTGTGAAGTGCCTTGGAGTTAAATGTGTTATGAATTGGCGCTACATAAATTAACTGAAATTACCTGAACACAACATTTAATCTTTCATTTAACAGCGTTCTCTAGCTGAGATATTGTACAGATGTACAATTTTACCTGCAAGAAATAAAACCTGAAAACTTTGAGCTCAACCAGCTGGTCCTCACTTCCTGGACTGATTGTTTGCAGGCTGATAAGATCCTTAAAGTAACTCTTTATTCGCTTTTTTTTTTTTTTATTTTTTTTTTTTATAATTTTTACTTTTAGAAAAGCAGAAAAGATCTTCAGGTTTTAGGCCATACTGGTTGAAAAGCATTTTTTTTGGGGGGGGGGGGGGTTTGGTAAATGTCTGAGCTGCAGTCAGAAAAACTGTCAAGAGTAAACCAATTTATCTTCATTTTATAGATATATCACCACAGTTAAAGTCCTCTAAAGCCACTTTCCAAGACAAACAGCTCAGGTTTGTGTTTAGTTGTGCACAATACAACTGAACTGGGGGGAATGTTTTTAAAATGGAAAATGGCAAGTATAACAAACAGAATGCCTTGTCTTTTGCTTTTATTTTGATTTTATAGTAACTTTGACCACAAATATCAAGTAACATTTACTCCAGACCAAAACAGGGCATGCATTTCAAAGAAACAGCAACCCAGATTCCCTTCTTTTTGCTCACAATAGATTTTTTTTAAAAAGTCCACACAAACAAAATGGAAAATGTTTGATCAATTTTCTTCAACTTAATTTGTTACTTTCATTAAAACACTGTTTATTTTACTTTTGTCCTGACAAACTGTCAAATATTCTTCTGCGAGTACTTTTAACTTGGTGATTTTGGCCCTTTTTGGAAATGTTTGGCCACTACTTCACTAATAAATTTGTTCTTTACTTAATCACACAATTTACATTTTCAGAAAACTTCTCAAAGTGCTATAAAAAGTGCTACATAGAATGAAAGACATTAAAAAAATGCCAGATAATCCCATTTAAAGCTGTTCTCATGCTGTGATGCCCTCAGAGAGACAGGAAGTGCATTCCATTTTGTCCTGGGGAGAAAAAGTCTGTTTGATAGTATGGAGCAGAGGAAACAGTTTGAGTTCAGGTTTTGTAGTGATGGGGAACCAGTGGAGCAAGTAAAGAACGGGTGTTATTTGTCCATGTTTCTGCACTCTCATCAGAATCTGAGCAGCAGACTTCTGGATGTATCGTAGTCTCTGCTGCTTGGCTCCTGCGAGGGATCCCAGTTAGAAGTGAATTAAAGTTGTTGAGTCAACAAGAAGCAAAGGCAACTGTTTGCATGAGAAAGGCTGAGTATGCAATAAAACCTGGAATTATTTCTGAGACGGAGAAAGAAAACACAAAGTTGTTCGATATGGTCTTCTAAAATGAGATGAGGATCAAATCTTACACCTAAATTGGTAAATGATGAGGAAAAGGGGGAATGTTAGATCTGGTGATTGTGCAGCAGATAATTGAATATTTCATCAAAATCTTTCTCATGCAGATACAAGAACGTTGTAATGGAGAATATCTATGTTTGCCCTAAAATCAGCTGCAGTTATTGCCAGTGTTGGGCATAGCTAACCCAAGAAGTTAGGTTCACTAACCATTAATTCAATAAACAAGAATCTTAGCTCTGCTAACGCTAAACCGCTAAAAACATTTAAAAAAAAATAGTGGAAGCTAACGCTAACTATTAAGACTGAAGATAGACTGAAGATATCACATAACTTCATCTCCTTCTAGCTGACAACTGGTGTGAGACTCACCAACAGCAAGTCCTTAGTTCCAGTTTTGCCCTCTGACTTTGCTACATATTATTATTTTAAAGTTGTATGAATAGGATGACCACAGTTGAAAACACATGATGTGACATCATAAAGTTCATCCAAGTCAAACATTTTATTGCTATAATTGGTTTAAAAGGTTCAAAAACGGCAGCCATCTTGAAAAATGTCTGTCATCCTGAAATTCAAGTGTCTAATGGGAAATATGAAAAACATACGACCTGAGGGGTGAGCATGCATGTTTTTATGCTTTGATTCACACTTGAATGATTTTTACAATAATATGCTGCACTATGAGGGGTTCCCTACCCCAACCTGACTTACATCCTAAAAGATTTCTTCTGATTCTTCAGCACACAAAGGTAGAAAAGCTATGGCGCCCTAGAGTATAAAGCTGTGTATTATCACTTCGGATAGAAACCTATTATAGGATACTGTGTGTGTCACTTATGGCAACACTTGATATTCCATAGCAAACCTTGCAGGAATAACAGGCAAAAAGCCTTGTTAGTGCTGAGTTGCTATTTATCATACTCAGAGATCTACTCTGTATTAGTAGAATGGAGCAGAGGACTCTCATTCTCTCCCTATAAAAAAATGGTCAAATAAATTCCTTTAATTACAAGAAATGTCATTTAAATTCACAACACAATTGTCAAGGTTGGCTAGTTGCCATAACAACAGAGACCTAAAGTGGAAAAGAAAGCAACCACTCATCCAGGACTGATGTTTAAACCTCCAGGCCCTCCAAATGTACTGGACCATTGACCCCCATACTGCATGCTCTGCTCAGTGGACTTTGTGTTTAAGTACTATATGGAATGGGCTGTAGAGCACGCAGCGAACCCCAAGCAATATTAAAAAGCATATAGAACTGCTACCCTTTTAGCATACCAAAAACACACAGATGATCATTCAGAAAAAAACACATTTTCTACCAAAAAATGCCAAGGATGGAATGGCCAGAAATGTCAAGCATTAAAAAGCCACACACTGCTTTTTTTCTGTTCCAGTTAATTTAATGTTTTTGTCTCCTGTGTTTTTTATGCTTCTAATTTGTTACGCACTTTCTGGCTTTTGACCTGTGAAACATGCTGTATAAACATTGTTCATTTACATACTTCACTGCAAATGTCGTTTTCTTTGCTGCAAAACTTCAAGTTGAGCTGGAATTTCATTTGAAGTTCCCCTTTCTGAGCATCAGAGAGGTAATCAAAAAGCAGAACACGTAAGTGTCTGTCCAGGCAACTAGTTCAAAAGTACATTTAGTCAGGGTTTGAAAAAAATGTCGTTTGCAAAGATTAAAACAGCAAAGAACCAGATAGGTTCTCTAAATATTCTCAAGACGATACTTTCTTTGTAGGATAATAAGGCTGAAGCAAATCCAACATCTCGTGTCAAGACATTCAAAGTAAAACATCATGGTGAGAACATCGTGATCATGTTTTGTTATCATTGTTGACAGAGTCTATACACTTGCTTAATCCAGAGCAACAGGTTGTCCCTGTTTTCACTGGGCATCACAGAGACACACAGAACAAATATTGACTGAAGTTGTTATTTTCAGACCTAAAGAGGAACGATCTAGAGTCAGCATGCAGCTCCAGTTATTTCAGCTAGAAACTAGAGATCACACCCGAAATCTGGGTGTATTCAGACCTGAACCTTCAGAGACACATAAAGACAGTTACAAAGTCGGCCTTCTATCAACTGAAGAACATTTCCAGGATTAAAGGACTAATGTCTCAACAAGATCTAGAGAAACTAATCCATGTGTTTACCTTTAGTTGAATTAATTACCGCAACAGTGTCTTCACAGGTCTGCCTAAAAGGTCAACCAGATGGCTGCAGCTGATCCAGAATGCTGCAGCTTGTGTTCTCACTAAGACCAGGAAGATAGAGCACATTCAAGTTCTAAAGTCCTCCCACTGGCTCCCTGGAGCTCAGAGAATAAACTTTAAAATACTTCTGTTAGTTTATAAATCACTGAACAGCTCAGCACCAAAATATATTAAAGACCTGTTGTCGTTGGATCAACCTTCCAGACCACTCAGGTCTTCTGGTTCTGGTCTGCTCTGTATCCCCAGAACCAGAACCAAACATGGAGAAGCAGCTTTCAGCTTCTATGCTCCACAAATCTGGAACAAACTTCCAGAAAACTGCAAAACAGCCGACACACTGAGTTCCTTTAAATCAAGGTTAAAAACCCACCTGTTTCTAGCTGCCTTTGATTAATAGTAACCACAACTTTGATCAATATATTTGATGTATATATGCTTCATGATCTTGATGATGGCATTTGACAAAATGTAATATTTATTGCTTGTTTCATAATTAGTAACTGTATTATGTTTTATGGTGTAAAGTTCTTTGAACTGCCTTGTTGCTGAAATGTTCTATACAAATAAACTTGACTTAACACATAGCTATGCACCCATATACACACACCTAAAAAGGCCACTTGGAGTGGCCAGTTAATCAAACATGAATGTTTTCAGATGGTTTGGCGGAAGACTCCCAGTTGGTCCTGGCTTATGATTTAGGCAACAGTGCCAACCACCATTCCGACATGCAACCCACATGCAAAGCTAAAATGAAAGTGGATGGATTTAAATGTTTCCTCTAAAAGTGGCCAAAAAAGGACAAACTCTTTTGTAAGGCACTGTAATGAGAGGATTAGAGTTCCCCTGCTTCCTTCCGGCTTTGCCCTTTGAGCTAAAGCTTTTAGGCAAGTTTTTATCACAACTGAGTATCTCTGAAAAGGCTTCCTAATGCAAACCCTAATGTGTTTCTAAAGTAACTCTCCTCTTACTGGCAATGGCACTAAGGAAAACTGCAATTTCCCCTCACATCATTCTTATGTCACACAGAGGTTCCTCTTATAATGACAGAGGACATGAATGTCAAAGTCTGCTTCTCCTTTCATCTCCATCTTCTACTTTCTGTAGGTTTCTCACAATTTTATGGTGTAATCAGCAACACAACATCATTATTTTTATACAGATGGGTGCTGTTAATGATGTAAGGAAAATCATTTTCATCCATAACTGTTCATAAAATAAATTTTTCCAGCGCTGGTCCACATATGGCAGCAGATTGATATAGAATAGCCAGGAAGACTCATCTTATGAGGACCTGCCAGTGGCGCTGCTACTGCTACTAGAGGTGAGCAGATCAATCCAAAAATATCGATAATATCGATACCAAGGTGGATCGATACTACGGGGATAAGATCGATACTTTGGTTTCAAATTACCTCTTGAAATTCTTAAAAAATTTTTATCGTAGTTTCTCAGCTCTGCCCCCAAAGAGATTTTCTTTCTATTTGCTATCAAATTATAGTTTTTTTGCACATTATTTGGGAAAAAATACACACAAATTTGTTCGGTTTTTCTGTTGTTTCTGTTTGTCATTTTGAAATGTTATTAAACTATTTTGTAGACACCTATAAACTAGATTTTAACAAAATAATTTAATTTTTTTAAATTAAATTATTTTGTTAAAATCTAGTTTAAAATAAAATAAAATAAAATCAAACTTCTGACCTTTCGCAGTTTTTGTGGTTTTTACCACAAAAACTGCGAAAGGTCAGAAGTTTGATGATTTCTCAAACTTTAATGATAAAAAAGTATCTGTATTGGTATTAGTACCAGTGATACTGACCCAGTATTTATTTGGTATCAGATCGACACCAATACATGCAGTATCGCACACCTCTAGCAGTTGCAGTAAGGTGATTTGCTCATTGGCATGCCTTAATCTGTCTCCATGGACATGCTAATTTGGAGGTAGCAACACTGGAAGATTGACTTAGGTTCTGGTTGTAAAAAAAAAAAAAAAAAAAAAAGAAAAAGAAAAACAACATAACAGTAAAAAAAATATCAGGAAGGTTTTTTTAAAAAAATTTTTTGTAGTCATACAGTAAACCTCCGGTATTCACGGGGGTTCAGAACCACAGCCGCCTGTGAATAGCAGTGAAAACGCTTAAAACTGCCTATTTTTAATAGTTCAAACACCAAATATATGTTAATATGCATTAATAGGCACAGTGGAAACCGTAGGGGTACAACCATTCAGCACCAAGGAAAATGAATGGTGCCCCTGGATTGGCTGCCAAAAAATCCCAGCTAATAGTGTGTGAAGTAGCATTGCACATGGGTTTTTTACCTTCCCAAGATGCATTTTCTTTCAAATATTTTAGATTTGCTCTACGAAAAATCTGCACATAGGCAAAAATGTGGAGTTATGTTTCACAGAAAAATCTACAAATAGGTGACTGAACCTTGAATAGGCAGTTCACTAAGTACACTGCAAAAACAGTAAAAAATATATATATTTTTGGTCTAGTTTCTAGTGAAAACATCTTAGTACACTTGAAAAAAGCCAAAAATAACTTACAAGTAAATAAATAGTCATAAGTGAAATAATCTGCCAGTGGAACAAGACATTTTTCCAATATTATAAGTTAAAATATCCTGTTCCACTAGCAGATTGTTTCACTTATAACTAGAACTTTTTCAATATTAAGGAATTATTGACTTAAAACAAGCTTCCATATCTGCTGAACAGTTACTTGTAAGTTAGTTTTGTCTTATTTCAAGTGTATTCAAGATGTTTGAACGAGAAACTAAACCACAAATACTTGGTAAGAGTTTGTGTTTTTGCAGTGTACTTTGAATAACAAGGTATCATCAGGAGTATCGTCAGGAGTGTATGAAAGTAAATAACTAGTTATGAAATGGTGAAGGGCGTCCTGCTTCCATCTTGTCTGAAAAATAAACATATTTGGATTTTTTTGTATTTGCTTACAATGCATATTCTTTGTAAATGTCTGATTCATAACAAAACAACAGTGTTTGAATGGTAGGTACACGGTTTCTATAAGTAATTTACTTGAGATAATTCATTCATTAATAAAAAACCTGACTAAATAAAGGTTAATTCTTGACATCCACCAGAGTGTTAGCAGTCGTTTAGGTCAGTGAATCACCTTCACTCTTATCTGACAGATAACATATTGGAGTTGCACTTACAGCTTGATGCACTGCAAGGAATCAATCAAGCTTTACTTTGCCAATGCTGAAAGAACTAATCCTTCAGACGTTGTGTCCAACCATGTTACTGCACTCAATGATCAGTCGTGTGTCAAGGAAAAAGCATTCAGCTTACATCATATACTTAATCTTACAGTTCTGAGCTATGACTGCAGCAGACTTAAAACAAGTGTCAGTTACTTAACTCTGAGCCGGCATAAACACAGACTCTTCAATTGTCATTTATAATAATCAATGTCGGAACCTAGTGACGGTAATTTGGTTTCATTCTTTCTTATCATGTCCTCTTCATATGATTATTTCTATAAGAAATGTATAAATTGTTACAGTAATGTTTGGCTGTTGACAGGAGATTCCAGTAAGAGAGCATTATTCTTAATAACCAAACAGATGTCTACTCCAGCTTACAATGAGCATATGGGACATATGAAATCTTAAAAGCATGTTTTTATCATCTGAAATCAGTCATGGAAACTTTACTAGAATCCTTTTGCCACAAATAAGCGAAGGATTGAGCTAGGCATGATGCATTTACAGTTTAATTGGCTCTGGCACTTTATTGTATTTTCTTCCCACTTCACCAATGCCCCAGGGAGCTCAGGCCCCGGCTGGTGCCTCATTGGCGAAACTTGAGCTCAATCAAGACAATAGACTGCTCCAATAAGGACCTTCTGATTGTGCCATGTCAGAGATTTTGCCTCCAAGTCAACATTAAGAGTGGAGGAGATGGCCTCAGAAAGTCCAATATGTTGCCCTAACATGATCATTAAGTTTGACAGGGCCACCACTAATCACGTCTTCCGTTGATGCCGCAGTAAATGATAGCAGGGCCAATGGAAGCTAAAGCTGAGGAAGCGCTAGGACATTTTCCGCAGTTTTCTGATATTGTATTTCTCCACTTAATGACTGTTTCTGCATCAGTATACAGTACAGTTGATTTATAATGACGGAGCTATCTGCAAGCCGCATTAGACATTAGGGCTATTCCGAGGCTACACTATACACCCACAGTAATACTGGAACATTTTTTGATCTTGTTTAAATTTTTAAGTGATGTTCTGTAAAGTTGTTATCACTTAAAGTTCCTTTCCTTTTCGCAAAAAAAATGTAACATCAACATGTGTGAAAGGCTAGCAGCCTTGTTGGCCTTGTTGTAGCACATTTTAGCAATTTAAAAGAACAATAAGAGCTATGTAGACCCAAAATGTGCAAGCTTGGCCATTGCCTTCCTATGTAATTCTGCTCAATTCCCATCTCCCTTCACTGCTTCATCTGGGCTTTCTCCCACTGAGCTGGATTTCTCTGATTGAATTTCAACCGGGCCAATCAGCGAACAGAAGGAGAAGTTGTGAACGATGAAGTCAATTTTCCGCACTGTTTCAGAATTGTGGTCAGCCTGTAGTTTTAGCAACGGCAGCGGAGGAAGTGAACAAAGCTGTTCAGTCCGTGTTGGCCACACTTCCAAATATTGAATTAACATCAGCAGCCATCTTGTTCAACTTAGGACTTCTCTCTTCGTCGTGGGGGATGGTTGTTTAAAGCACAGGCGATTTCCAGTAAGCTATATAGCGCTGAATTGGTGAATTACATACATAACGGGCAAACGTTAGCAACTGGGTGAAATTAAAAATCTCAACAGACTCCACGCCTTCAGGAAGTAATTGTTTCTCAATAGCCGAGGGGCCAGACCCTCCGCACGAAGCAAAGCGCAGAACAAGGGGCTATACATGTGGTTTCATTAGGGACACAATGCAAACCAAGTGACAGTTATAGCTGGAGCATGTAACTGTGATAAACAATGTTTTTTATTGTTAAAAATGTCACAATGTCCTAACAGCATAATATGAGACAGATAAGCTGCGAAAAAAAAATCAGGCTCGTCTCCCTTCTCCCCATGGTCCTACTCTGCTACTCTGTTTCACTGTGGTACCTTCCTGTTGGGGGGCATCAGCTGACATACTGCTGCCAACAGCTAAACGTCCTCCCTCTCCTACTATTAAAGGGGCAGTATTGTGTATTTTCCAGGCACATAGAGCCATTTTATAGCACAACCAAGTAACTATGCTACCTTCAGTTGTTACAAAAATGCTGTCTACATCAAATTTGACAAAAGAAATTTGACTTTGTAATTTTACACCTTGAAATTGGGCCTCTGTCTTTTTAAAAACTCCTGCTCTGGGGCGTCGCGCGGCATAGTGGGAAGAAAGGGCGCCCCGTATGCGGAGGCTATAGTCCTCGTCACAGTTGTCCCGAGTTCGACTCCCGACCTCAGAAACTTTGTCGCGTCTTCTCCCCCCTTCTCTGCTCCTTTCATGTCAACTTACTGTCCAAAAAAAAAAAATGGTAAAAAGGCCACCAGAACCCAAAACAAACAAACAAAAAAAATTAAACAATTACAACTCCTGCTTCTGAAACTCCACCTTCAGGAAGTCACCACACTAGCGCTCCTCTATTAACCCTTTAACAGCATTTTTACAAGCGTTGCAATGAGAAGTAGCTCATATAATGAGCTCAGCAGATGCGCAGTTCCACCAGGTGTTTGCTAATTGCTGCTGGCTTGTCTGAAGGAGCTGAGTGGGGAAGTCATGGGGTGAGCCCCATGACTTCAGCTCCTTCAGCTCTGTGAAGCAGAAGCTTGGAAGCTGAGAAACTGCAGCTCTGAGGAGAAGCTGCACCTCGAAGGTGGCGCTGGGTCCACCCAAGCGTTTTGCACAGTTGAATGGTTGCCACGGAAGATTAAAGGATTTCTCAAACATGCATGAAAGAATCAAGGCAACACTCCAGGTATGTTTTTGATGAGGGAATAATATAATAACATGATGCAACGCTCAAAAAAGTCGACTTTATATAATACTGCCTCTTTAAGTTATAACTTTTTTGCTTTTTACTTTTTTTGTAAAGTGTGTTGAAGTGACATGTGTTGTAAATTGGCACGATATGAATAAGCTGAATTGAAACAATATATCCGCCTCACTAATAAGTGCCATGATGAAAAGATAATCAACTTGTCAGTTGTCATGATGTTATTTCTGACTGGTTATAAATCCACGTCTAAAACTGGATAAGAATTGAAAATAACAACTATAAATTTACACATAGTAATTTGTGTAAATCAAATTTGTATCTGGTGGTGGTGGTGTGGCAGCACTGCTGAGGAATGGCATACTGCAGTTACCAATCGGCCACAAACAAACTCCCCACATCTGAACACGCTGCCTCAACTGGTTCTCTACTTTAAAATTAGGTCTGTAGAAGCAGAAACAAATGCCAAAGTCTGCAAGCAGCTGGTGAGTGAGTCAAATGTTTTATACAGGGAAGCCAGCTCCTTTCAACATGTAAATTTTTCCATGGCCCTGCCATGCAGTAAGCATAGGATATGACTCTAATGCACAAAAGCCAATATATTCAACTGTTACGTAACAATGGTGCAAAACCAGTGCTGACTAAATGCTTTGTTTTTGCTGCAAAGTACAGGCTGTGCTATGCAGAGACAACGCTAACAAGTCAGAGTGTGATAAATTCTGTGTGTGCTTTTTCCCCAAGTACATTGTACAGCAGGAGAAGCACCAGCTATATCAGCATTTCACAGCATGAGCTGCTAAGGTTTGGATTTACTCCCAAGACTGCGGAAGTAGGAGCAGTTCTCTGGAGGAACATTTTAACTCTCCGCTCATCTAAACCTTGCCTGAACAACTGCCCAGAAGGAAAAGCAGCGAGGGAACACAAACAGAGCACAGGCTTTGCCAGCTGTCGTGACTGTGACATTGGCAGGAAGCAAGCGAGGACAGACAGAGTGCTGGTCAAATACGACGACAGCACGATTCAGAAGAGAGAGTGGGGCGGGGGGTAAGAAATCAACCGTCTGCTGAACAGCTGGAGAACAGAGAAAAATTAAGAACTGATAAAGTTTGTGATGTTGTTGTGTGAGTCACTATCAGCAGGCGTGCAGGAAAAGCAGATTACGAACAGCTTGAGGTTAAGAGATTTTTCCCATGTTGTAATGAATGACTTAAAACAGATGACAAGAAGACAATAAATATGGGAAACAGTTTCTGCAGTTGTGACTAAAAACCAAAAGAATTCAAAGGTATATGGAGTGTTACTTTGATCCTTTAATCTCCCGTGGCAACCATTCAGCTGTGCAAAACGCCTGGATGGACCTAGCTCCACTTTAGAGGTGCAGCTCCTCCTCAGAGCTGCAGCGTGTGAGCCTCCGAGCTTCCACCTCACAGAACCCCCCTCCCCCCCCGTGACTTTCCAACTCAGCTTTTTCAGACTAGCAGGCAGCAGTTAGCAAACAACTGGCAGAACTGCGCACCTATTGAGCTCATTATACAAGCTACTTCTCAGTGAAACACTGATAAAAACGTTGTTAAAGATTCAATAGAGGAGCGCTGTTGTGATGATTTCCTGAAGGTGGAGTTTCAGAAAGAGCAAGACTTTATTAAAGAGACAGAGGTCCAATTTCAAGGCGTTAAATTACGAAGTCATATTTGTTTTAAGTCATATTTGATAAATACAGCATTTTTAGAACAACTGAAGGTAACATAGTTACTTGATTATTCTATAAAATGGCACTATGTGCCTGGAAAATACATAATATTGTCCCTTTAATAATCAGCTCCAGGATATATTTTTAAAATATATTTGGTCTTTATCAGGAAATTGAGTTCAGACAGCTTATTGAACTTTAAAAGGTTACATTTCCATAAACATTAAACATCAACATTAAAATCATTACTCTTACCCCTTTTCATGAGTAACGGTTTTGTTTTTCTGTGATCTAAGCTGAACAAGTGATTTTAAAGAAACAATAAACATAGGGTGTAGAATAAGATTGTAAGATTTATGTATTTCAGAGACCAGAGGAGAGATTTCACTCTGTTCAAGTGATAGCTGTTTGATTGTGTTGACCTTACATGCTCACACGACTAACAGCAGCAAGAAGCAGTGTGGTGTAAGTAAACAGAAAAAGCTACAGACAATAAAAAGTGTACAAAAAAAAAAAAAAATTAAAAATTAAAAAACCCTGAAGTTTTGCAATAAAAATGTGTGACATCAGAGCAGCTAAAGGGAACAAGAAAAATTCTTCCATTGGAAAATCCAGGACGTTCTGTTTACTCTGCCCTATGAGCTGATCAATACATTACCAAGAACTGACTAACAATGTCAGTCTATGTAGGTTGTAATGACTTGCTGCCTTGACAGATAGTAAACAACAATGAACTTTAAATTCAGCCAATATGTTCATTACACCTGGCACATTTGCAGAAAGAACTAGCAAATAATATGACAAGGAAAGGACTAACATGCACATAAATACACAGAACGTAATCAAACTGTTCAATGGATCATGTTAAATGTCCGTTTAACATCACATTTTTGAATTGCAGGAAGTTTATGATGAAAATATTTAAAGAAAGGTTTATGCACAGACAAACAAAAAAAAAATCAAATGTCACATAATAAAACCTTGCAGTTTACACCTATGGTGATACATCTAAAGCTTTTTGTCACATGGGCCAAAATAGTCAAGTCTGAACTACACATGGGCCTAAAAAAATTGTAATTATATTAAAAACTAAAATCATTAAGTAATGAGTTTTTTTTTACCTACTCAACAATAAGCTAAGCATACAATATTTTAATTAAATAAATAAAATTGCCTGATTTTTTTTTTTTTTTTTTTTTTTTTTTTTTTTTTTTTTTTTTTTTTTTTTTTTAAAGGTATAGGATGTGGAAATCATTGTACATCCGAAATTTTAAAAAAAGGTTTTGCATGTTTACCTCATAAAAAGAAGCCTTTGGTCTATTCCAAGCAATTAGACCAGGATTTGTGTCGCTCTTTCTTTAAAAAAAAATACTTGCAGTATTCATTCATTCATTCATTCATTCATTCATTAAAAGCTGATCTGTAAGCACCAGAATCTACTTCTGAGTAAAGGTCACTGCATAGTTGGTATCTTATTTACTATGGAATCAAAAAGAAATTAAAAAGCTTTGTTATTTAATTTATCAGAAATAATTTTGCCCTCATCAACAATAAAAAGTCTTCATCTGCATCAACCATTGTGGATTTGGCAAGACAAATCTGTCATTTTCGAATTGCAGTAAAAATCTATCCAGGGGCCGCAAATGACTCCAGGGCCGCACTTTCGACACCCCTGGTCTAAAGTTATAGCAAAATAAATAAAACCGCATAGTGCCATTTTATATTATCAAGTAACTGTTACCTTCAGTTGTTCTAAAAATGCTATATAGATCAAACATAACTAAAAAGAAATTTGACGCCTTGAAATTGGGCCTCTGTCTCTTTAAGAAGCTCTTACTCTCTCCAACACTGCTTTTAGCACGTCATCACAACAACGCTCCTCCATTATGCTGTTTACAACCATTCTTAGGAGCGCTGAAATGAGAAGTAGCTCGTATAATGAGCTTAGCAGACCTGCAGTTCCACCAGGTGTTTGCTAATTGCCACTGCCGCAAGTCTGGGGGAGATTAAATTATTCTTTTATGCATGTTTGAGGAATCCAAGCAACACTGCAGGTATGTTTTTGATGAGGGAATAACATAACATTATGTAAAGTTCAAAAAAGTCAGTTTTACATAATACCTCCCCCCCCCCCTTTAAACTTCTCCACAACTTTCTCCCTGACCTGTTTGTTGTGTTCCTTGGTGTTTGTGATTCTGCGTCTTTACCACGGTTCTCATCTTTTGCAAATTATTTGCAAAAAAAAAAAAAAAAAAAAACCAAAAACCTACGACTATGAATAACAACTTCACAACTATGAACGACTTTCTCTCGCTCTGTCACATAAAATCCAATTAAAATAGTGGTTGTAATGTGACCAAATGTGAAAATGTTCAAGGGGTAAAAAGACCTTAGCAAGGTTCTGTATCTACATGTCTGTCTGTTGAGGATGCTGATCTAAAATGGTAAATGGTCTGTACTTGTGTAGCACTTTATCTACTCCTGAGGACTCCAAAGTAGGGTTGAAATGATTAATCAAATTGTGATTGATTACTGAAATAATTGTCATCTAATTTAGTAATCGATTAGTCATTAATGAGAGGGTACAGACAAAAAAAAGCCCATTTGCTGAAAACACAACATATTCAAAGTAGTAATGAAGCCAAAACTGTACAAAAATATATACATTTTGCATTTAGGATAAAAATGTAGAAAAAATAAAAAACCTTTGTCAGTATGTTCTACCCAGAACTCCTCAAGTGGTATTTTTAGCTTCATCTGGTTCAGATGCTGTAAAATAAATAAATAAATAAAAAATTTTTTAAAAATCCTATTAATCACCAAACAATCATCCAACAATCAGTCAATCCAAAATGTAATCAACAGATCAGCTCAGCTCAGATCAGCTGTATTGATGTTAAGTCAAGCAGAAAAAGCTGAGCTTTTCATGTTAGAAGTATTTTTTTAGCTGCAGATGAATGTGCCAATTTTATTTGAATAACTGATTAATCGTCAGAATAATCGATTACTAAAATAATCATGAGTTGCATCCCGACTCCAAAGCACTTTACATTTCATTCACACTCAGATGGCGGTAAGTTACATTGTATCAGACAAGCAGAAGCAAGGCTACCATACAATCAGCGCCACCATCTGGCAAGGCAGGTGAAGCGTCTTACCCAAGGACAACAACTGAGACAGACAGAGCAGGGGTTTGAACCAGCAACCTACCAGTTGCAGGTCAAACTCTTACCACCTGAACCACTTTCTCAAAAAAAAAAAAAAAAAAAAAAAAATCTAACCACATCCAGGTCTGCATCATTACAGCAGCTGTCTGAAGAGAATGACTGCACTATACAAATATAACCAGATGCCATTTGATTGCCCAGCACTCTGATGGTACCATCACATCCCAATAAATCAGTTGCTAATGACATCCCTGCAGCTTCTTTCCTGAAAGAACTGGCTGCTTGCTTACATCAGAAATCAGTTAAATCTGAGTTATGGTGTTTGTTGAAGATAGCAACAGCTCAATTTGAGCATGGCTCCGGAGGAGATTGCTGCGTGCTGTTCGATTGATGCCACAGAAAGGATGTGGGTTTAACAACAACTCCTGTCTCAGAGTTTCCATATAAAATTGCTGCCTTTTAAGCCTAAAGAAGCAGACTGTCGTTGCTTTGACCACGTTTTAAGCTAGTGGCTTCTTTAGCTGATGGTATAGAAAGTATTACATAAAGTTTGTTTAGGACTTATTTGCTCTACCATTTACCCTCTAAGTTTGTGTTTTTTGCCCTGTCATGTCACCAGATATTAGAAAGACTCCAGGACCCTGACTGGTTGATATCTAAAGGTCCTCTGGTCTCTGGTACCAACTACCTTGCATTTTGACAACTCAGTTCTGCAGTAATTTCAGCTGCACTGAATGAGTCACTTTGCTTCCTTGAACCTTCCTTCAAACCCTGCCACGACCCAGTGAGCTGCAACAGTTTTACTCCTTTACAACCCCCCCCCAGCACATTACAGAATGTTAATGTGCTCCAACCAATGAAGGTGAAATATAGAGAGCTTGTCACAGTTGAGTTAAGGCCAGTTTTGTTATAAAACTGAAGTTTGCATTCTGAGTCACACTGCTTCCTTTAGTCTTCGGGTGCATTGTTACCAGCCCTGTTTGGTCTGCTTTAATCGAACTAAAAAAAAATAAAATAAAATAAAAAAAAATAAAATAAAAAATAAAAAAAACAACCCACCCCATCTAGGACTAGAAATGGCTCATGGGCTTTTGCTAGAGACAAAACTCACACCACTACTTAACATTTTGTGAAGGAAGTTGTGCGCAGAATCTTCAGAGTCAGTGATTTTTAAAGGGTTTGTTGGACTTAAGTGGCAGGCCGACCCAGGTAAAAGCTTCATGGCATAAATCCATCCCCTAAAGTCATATTTTGGACAAATTGAGACATCTGCATAATGGTGACCTTTTAGAACACTTGTATAAAAATCCATATTTGACAGACGCTTGCCTAAAAATTTTCTGAAATCATTTAAATATGACTCGGGCAAGTTGCTATGAGGCCAACAAAATAGTCTCCAATTGAACAGGCTACCAGGCATGAAAAATACCCTTAAAACCTGGAGCTGCAGGTCTTGAGGTTAAATATTTGAAGTTTCCTTTCTGCCAGAGAGTATGTTCTCAAGTCAAGGTTGCTACACTTTGAGAATAGCCACAATTTCAGACCCAAACACAACAACTGTGAGGATTTTTCAGACACTACCAGAAGTTTGAGCCGAGTCGTACCATTGAGCTCCATGCATACCAAAGGTCTCAAAGATTATGAGCAGATGTCAGGATCAGCTCCACATTTTATTGTTACTGGCCAACAGACTGCAGCAGAGGCCAACAGCGAGGCTCTGAAAGCTGCTCCAGGGTTCAGGTTGTGTAGTGACACTCCACATCAATGATAGTTCTTTGGTGCCTTACGACGGGGCTCCTGCCCAACAGCTTGGGGTTGTAGAGCAGCTTGAAGGAATAAATGAGACCATCCTGGGACACCTGAAGACAAGAGGCAGACAGTGACAGCATCTCAAGCCAAATACATGCTGAAGACCTTCTGGTGGTGAGAACTTCATACCTCCAGGGTGCTGCCACATTCATGCAGCTCAGATTCAAAGATCAGAACATGAGAAAAGTGATCGATACCAGCAGCTGGACAGCCTCCTAGTGTGAGCTCATCTGGAGCTATCAGCTTGCCGATGCCCAGAAGGTCCTGCTTCACTTCCACGTGGATCTTACTCTCCCCACACCTCACAGCCACACGGTTGGGCGGCGCTGGTTGCTGCACTTCGAACTGGACAGGAGGGATGGTCACTGGAGCCACTGGAGGTTCTGGAAACTTCCAGTCAGGTTGGTCACCTGCAGACTGGAGCCATTTGGAGTGGAACCCACCAGCTGCCTCAGCAAACACACTGGAGGCCTTGTTCACAGGGTCCACTGGGGACTTGGCCTCCACCTCCTCAGGACGCTGCATCACAGCCCCCCAGTACCGTGGAGCTCTCAAACCACGCAGGAAAGCATCACTCAGACTGCTACATGCAAGCAGAAAGCTGAGCACAAAGAGCTGCCTGGACTCCATCGTTGCATCCAGGCCTGAGCGTCTGCAGGCTTTTTAAACTCCGAGACTCCTCCCTCGGCCTCGTCAACTAAATGCCTCTCTGCACTTGTGGCTGTCAACAGCTGATCATCACACACTGATTGCTCGGTTCAGAACCCGAGCTGCAACGGCTTCAGATGTTTGCTGCATTCTCCCAAAACTCACTGAGCTCACGCTGTGCAGGCCAAACTAAGCAACAAAGTAACAGTGTCCAGCTATAACCGAAAGTTTTATACTTGCATCCCAGTTACTGAGAGCTACGTCTGCAGCTGCTGTTCTGTTACTGCTATTGTTAATGGAAACAATGAGATTCACAAATAAAACTTCAAATAAGTTCTTTTGAAAGTTGATTCGCTGACTGATATATAGTTTGTAAAAGTGCTAAAATACAGCAGAAATGTTGCCAATTTTCCTCAGAAATAAAGAATCTAAGCGCTACAAGTTAGCATGAAAAAACACATTCAGTTTTAAAGTGGAAGGAAATCAGAACATGGTGCCACAGATTCTCTGGACTTTCACTGGACCATTCAATCACATTAATGTGCTCTTATCTAAACCAGGGTTTCCAAAGTGGGGGCCCGCAGCCCCTTTTGGGGGCCACTAGGGGGCTTCAGAAAGTTTGATGGGAAAAAAATGCAAAAATAAAAAAATTGAATCAAATGAATTTTTTTATCATAAATATTCAGTTATAATTTGTTTTAATCATAGAATCTGATCTGTTTTTCAACCATTATCATAAACTATGAGTTAAAATAACTTATTGTTGAAATGTTATTTGCCATGCTCATCTTCCTGGTTGGCTGCCAGTCAAATTTATCAGGCTGCTTTGCTCCTCAAGCTAGCGTAGCGAGCGAGAAATGGACAAGTTTCTGACAAAACAAAGACAGAAGAAACCTTTCAGTAGCCCTGCTGTGGAGGACACTGCCACAAAACGAGACAAGTTAGGTTATCCTGAGCTATTTCTGTAGCTGTGCGGTCATAGGCTACTGGAGGACAAACTGACCACTTTTTCTCACTTTCTTCTCCTACTACTCTCCAGTTTGTATTATTTGCTGGTATTTAAAGTCAACGACACAACGCCATGCGGTCGCTACGTGCTCGTCCAGGAGGAGTGAACGCTGCAAGTCAACGACTCGATGCTCTGCTGGGTTTCCTTAGAAACATTTTGAACTACTTTGAGTAATTAATTGAGTTGCTGCACTGTTTGACAACTAGGATCAATTGGAATGAATATATGATTGAATTGATTTTGGGTTTTTTTGTAAAGTGCATCGAAATGACATTTGTTGTGAACTGGTGCTATATAAATAAACCGAACTGAATTGAATAAGATAAGATAATCCTTTATCAGTCCTTTATTAGAAATTTAAGCTGTCACGGCAGAAAGTACACAGAACAAGAGTAACAGAAATGAAAAACAACAATGAAAATATCAGTATATGTACAAAAATACAGTTGTGTATAAATAAATATGTATACATACACCCAAATAAATATACATTTACAAAACATATACACACACATATACATATACATACGTACATGCACATACTCTCATATACACATACACCCACAGACATGTATGTGTAAATGCAATTGCACATAGAGAAACTCATGGGCAACTAAAAGCAGATGGTGAGAGGCAGTATTTATGCTAAATGAATGTAGTAATTATTGAAATGTGAATAAAAGTGAGAAAAACATTCTAAAAGTGAATCTTTCTTTACATATTTTGCAGCCTTGTCTGTGGGTTTGCAGAGGGGGTCCCAACCCAGAAGCAGAGGCTGTTTGGGGGGGTGTGGGGGTGCATGGCATGAAAAAGTTTGGGAACCCCTGATCCAAACCATTCCATTGTAGCTCCGGCTGTATGTTTCGGGACCATTTCCTGCTAGAAGCTCAAGCCTTGTGCCGCCTCTGAGAGGTTTTCTTCCAGAAACGTCCGGTATTTAGTGCCATCCATCTTCTCATCGACTCTGACTGGTCTCCTTGTCTCAGCTACAGAAAGGTATCCTTAAAAAAATCATGCTACCTCCTCCATCTGTTAAATAAGCCACGTGTAAATCACAGGTTTCCAGTTATTCACTTCCACAGTTGGAGTTATTATTACAGAAAAGAGATGCAGCATTTAAAAAGAAAGCTTCATAACCGAATCTAAACTTCATTCAGAAAAATGTAATTTCCTGAGCTGCTTGTCGGCTCTGGGGAAGATTTCCCCCCCGCCCTCCTCCTTCCAGCTGCCTTGATCGTGTTCCTGCAGTGCAGAGAACGCCGCTCTCCGCTGTTCTTTATTTATCTTTGTAAGCGACGAGCCTGCATAGGATGCCTGGCATCACACCATGCCTCGAGGTCATCGTGGAGAGGGTTGCCATGGCGACAGGGAGGGATGAAAAAAAAAAAACGCCCCATCAGTGGCAGACCGTGTGAGCCGGTGATTCATCAGAAGGCCCAGACGCAGGGCTGCTCCCTTTTTCTACTGCATTTTCAGGGATCTTTGGTTGCATCATCGCCACGTCACGAGGACCTGTACCTTACACAAAACGTTAGCATTCAGACACCGATGGACCACCCTGCAACGGAGCTGCAGGCATGCAAATATGCCCTCACCTTTACAGCTGATGCAAGTTTATTTGTACAGCACATTTCAGCAGCAAGGCAGTTCAAAGTGCTTCATATCATAACATCAGGTTATACAGCAAAATCATCAAGCAAATATCATCGAGATAATATAATTCAAAAATATTGATCAATGTTCCATTTCCTATTAGTCAAAGGCAGCTCTAAACAGGTGGGTTTTTAAGCCTTAATTTAAAGGAACTCAGTGTTTTGGCTGTTTTGCAGTTTTCTGGAAGTTTGCTCCAGATTAGAGGAGCATAAAAGCTGAAAGCTGCTTCTCCATGTTTCATTCTGGTTCTGTGGCTGCAGACCAGACCAGAACCAGAAGACCTGAGTGATCTGGAAGGTTGAGACAACACTCAAGGGATGTCACCGATTTGAGATGTTTTAACATTCTTTTCCTGAGAAGCATCCTCATCGCTGTGGTGAGGTCTGCATGTAGCTGTAGAGCGCACCGAGCTTGTGTGTCTGTGTGCTGGTACATGCTACATAGAGAACCGGAAAATCTAGCCAACAAATGGAGATGTGTTTGGGAAGTTAGGACACTGTGAGTCACTTTACTGAATGAAGAACAAACATATTTTAACCAAAAATGCAACAGAATGTATCAAAATATTTTATTTATTTATATTAATCCTTTCATTTTAGTCTTCGAAGTACCAGAATTTGTGTGTAATTTTACATTTTTAGTCTATCTGATGACACTAAAATACTGAATCTGATTTTACAATCAAGTCCTCAGTACTTTCGTAGCCTTTTTAACGGAATACTCATTTACTTTTACTTAAGTAACTTCTTGGACGGCAACCTTTTACTTTTACTTGAGTAAAAACATGTTAAAGTAGTGCTACTCTTACTTGAGTACAATTTTTGCGTGCTCTACACACCTCTGGGCAAGTGTTTGGGTTAGGCATAAATGTAGTTGAAATGAATGGAAGTCAATACAAAGTCCTCAGACTGATGGAAGTAAAAAGATCCGTGTGTGTCTGTGTACTTGCTTAGCTATCCAGTTTAGGACCATTTCTGGCATATTCACTAACCCTCTGAACACTGATGGTCCTTATGGGGACCAAAGTCCGGGCCTAATACGGCGGACCCACTTGTTTAGTGGGTTATGTTTAGAGGTAGGTGTGAATTAGGTTCTGGTTAAGGCTAGGTTAAGGTAAGGGAAAATGTCCAGGTTAAGCATAAATGCAGTTAAAATGAATGGAAGTCAACACAAAGTCACAGCTAAAGGCAAATTTCTGGTAAAGTTCGATTTGTAGTGTAGCAGCAGCAAGAATCTCCAGAAACATCTCCCACTGTGAATGAATCATCTGCAAATGGGACACATCCCTGCAGGAGGTCGAGTTAGTGAAGCCCGTTGTGCTGCTAATGAGACAGTCTATAAAAATCCCATCAGATAGTTCTATTTTCAAGCTAAGTCGCCTTAATAGGGGTTAGGTTTTCCATACTGAATCAATCCATCCATCTCCTTTTAAAACTCTTAAAGGGGCAGTATTATGTAAATTCAACTTTTTTGAGCTTTACATCATGTTATGATGTTGTTCCCTCATCAAAAACATACCTGGAGTGTTGCTTTGATTCTTTCATGTGTGTTTGAGAAATCCTTGAATCTCCCTGGCAACCATTCAACTGTGCAAAATGCCTGGATGGACCTTGAGCCACCTTCGAGGCGCAGCTCCTCCTCGAAGCTGAAGTTTCTAAGTTTGCGAGCTTCCGCTTCACAGAGCCCCTCCTCCCCTGCGACTTCCCCACTCAGCTCCTTCAGACTAGCGGCAGCAATCAGCAAACACCTGGTGGAACTGCGCATCTGCTGAGCTCATTATACAAGCTACTTCTCAGTGCAACACTGATAAAAACGTTGTTGAAGGGTTAATAGAGGAGCACTATTGTGATGACTTCCTGCTGGTGGAGTTTCAGAAAGAGCAGGAGATTTTAAAGAGACAGAGGCCCAATTTCAAGGTGTTAAATTGTGAAGTAAAATTTCTTCCAAATCATATTTGATACATACAGCATTTTTGTAACAATTGAAGGTAACATAGTTACTGGATTGAGCTATAAAATGATTCTGTGGGGCTGGAAAATACATAACACTGCCCCTTTAACGGTCATAACTACAACAAAGCATAGTGAAGAAAACATGCAGAACATACTGGTCCACACAATTCATATATGAACTGGGGTTTTAAATTTTAAATGGGGTTTTACTGGCTCCTCTCCATGCAGAGGAGCAGGGGCCTACTCTGGACCCCTCCCAGATGACCAAGCTTCTCACCTGATATCTCTAAGGGAGAGCCCAGCTTTAACATAACAGAATGGGAAAAAGCTCAAGCAGTATGAATACTTTTCGAGACACCATGACCTATGGATCAGTGAACATACTGTTGCTTTTACTGCGATCCGCTCAATAACCCAGCTTTCAGTCTTGCATTGCTTCCAACCTCTGCCAGGATGGAAAAACCTGAAAGATGATCTTCCAATCTTACAGCGGAGCAGAGATTTATCACTGGCAGCCACATCAATCTAAAAATCCCTGACTTCTTTCATGTCCAGACCGACTCAACATGACTTGCTCTGAGACTGCTGAACACGTGTGTCAAACCCAAGGCCTGGGGGCTAAATATGGCCCGCCATAGCTTTTTATGTGGCCCTCTAGACTCCAGACGCCAAATTACATCAATCAGTTCCTCCAGTTTTTAATGTAAATTCACGCAAAATCAACAGATCCTTGCAATTTTTTTCCACGCTAATGCATAATTGTGAGTTTATTGCAAATTTTCTTGCAAAAACTTTGGGTTTATTGATGCTAACTCTCATATGCTGGTGGCAGTGTTTCTTACTTCTACTACTCTACTGCCTCAGCCTGACTTGAGGTCTTGAGATCGATGTGGCGAGTTACAAAAAGTCACATCTACCGTCACATATAAAAATGAAAATATTGCAAAATTCCTCAGAAATATTTCTAAATTAGTGCCAGAAAATCAGTGATTTTGATTGCAAAAAAAAAAAAAAATCACAAAAACAATCGTGAAATCCTGGAGCGACTGATCAATGTGAAAAGATGTTTGGTATAATTTAATTTAAAGAAGTACTGATCGAATGCAGAGACAGATATTTATTAATATTTTAAGAGTTTGTCAATTGGTTTTATCAAAATATTCTGTCACAACCGGCCCTTTGAGATCATCCATGATGCTGATGTGGCCCAAAATGACTCTTTGCAATAGTTATACTTTTTAAACCATGTCCAAAATGTTAGCCTTTGTAGGTTTAATCATACTGACTTAAATTTCCCCTTTTCCTCTAAAGTGTCCCCTTAAAGTAGTGACTACCACCCAGCCCAAATGACAGCGAAAAGAAGGACTTAATGGCAACCACGTTTGAAAAATCTAGGCAACACTAAATGATACTTACCACCTGCCTGGTTTCCAAAATTTGTCACCAATCTGGCATGTGCTTCTGGATTTCTAGAATACTACTAAACTACTGGAAAGATCAGAGTCACCTTGTGAGCATGAATGGCTTTTAAAATGGTGAAAATGGAGAAAATCTCAATTTCTCCTGTATACCACCAGAGGGAGGCTGCGTCCAACCAGGGGTACATCTACCACCAGGACCCTTCCTGGCCATTTTGGTGCCCTAAGCACAAATGCTTTGTGGTGCTCAGTAATTCTATATTTGCTGTAATGTTTTGATGCAAACCCCAACAAAAAAACTTTGATATCAAAGTTCTAGTTATCAGTGAAATAATCTGCCAGTGGGACAAGACATTTTAACTTATAATATGGGAAAATGTCTTGTTCCACAGACAGATTATTGCACTTATAACTAGCACTATTTCATAAGAAATCACTGACTTAAAACAAGCTCCTCCTATATCTGCTGAAAAGTTACTTGTAAGTTAGTTTTGTCTTATTTCAAGTGTACTAAGATATTTGCAATAGAAACGAAACCAGAAATATTTGGTAAGATTATGAGTTTTTGCTGTGCGATCATAAGCATGGGTGAAGTTTCACAATAAACCGTTTGAAATTAGGATGGCTTGTAAGGATGACTCTCAACTTCTCCTCTAAAGTGTGTGAATTTTAGAGGCATGAAAAATCCCCCGTTATTGGAAAGGATGAAGATACAACCGCAAGGAGAATTTTCCACGACTGGTGTGTGCTCTGTGGCTACACTTCCACAGCTCAACGGTGCCATCTAGTGAAAACAAAAGGAAGTGGATGAATCCAAACCTGCAGCATTACACTGCAGGCAAAAAACCCGTATGTGTTCCCAGATTGTCCACTGACTGAAAAAGTCAAAAAGTGAAGGTTTTCCATCTGTGGGAAGATTAGTCATCTGTTAGTCTGTGTGCATCTTCACAAGCTGCAGCCTCTGACAGGAAGAACAATCACATTTTCCATAAAAACACATTTGGAGCAAGTAAAGCACAGAGAGAAACAGTAATAAACAGTTTGGATACAGAAGAGTTTGTGCAACCACTTGCAGAGTGTGGGAATCCAATGTGAGTCTAACATTCTAACAAAGCTGATAACAACACTGGATTGCCCCTACATTTTGTCGTAAAGGTATTTATACCACTTTAACATTTCCGCAAGTTGTCATGTCACAAAAACAAACTTCAATGTTGTTGGGATTTTCTGTGATAGACCAACACAAAGTAGTGCATAATTATGAAGTAGGAGGAAAATGGTTTCATAATTGTTTCAAAAAACAAAAAACCTGGAAAGTGAAACATGCATCTCTGCTAGGGCTGAAACGATTAATCGGATTAATTGTGATGAATCAATTGTTGAAATAGTCATCATCTGATTTAGTCATCGAGTTTTCATTAACTGGAGTATACAGGCTCTAAACAGGCCAGTTGTTGAAAGAACAACATATTCAGAGCAGTAATTAAGCTAAAACTGTACTAAAAATATGTACATTTTGCATTTAAGATTAAAAAACTTCTTTATAAATCTGTTCTACCCAGAACTCCTCAAGCTGCATAGTTTTAGCTTCACCTGGTTCAAATTCTGTAAAAAAACAAAAAAACATCTATTAACCACTGTTTGCGGTCCAATTATTAATCGATTTATCAAAAATAAATAGAATACACTGTAGACCTACTCTTTATTGATGTTAAGTCAAGCAGAAAGAGCTGAGCTTTTCACATGTTGATGTTAGAAGGATTGTTTTAGCTGCAGATGCATCAAGCGTTCACTAAAAGAATGCTGTGTCATTGCATTTTAGGCAATAAAATGTTAATTTTCTTATTTAAAAAGGAGTTGAATTATTTGTTTATTTATTTTTTTTATGTATTTATAATTTTGTGTAAAATTAGCTTAAGTGGTTAAATGAAAACTCTACAGAATGTGCCAATTTTTTATCCGATTAATCGTAAGAATAACTGATAGTTGATGACTGAAATGATTGTAATTGCAGACCTTGTAGAACCACTTTTCTTGTCCTTGACGCAAAGTAGTGCATTGTGCAGGTTTTCTTCCAGGACGGTCCTGTGTTTAGCTCCAGCTGTGTTTCCATCAGTTTAGGTGGAGAGGCATGTCTAACCCAGCCCTGCTTTCAACCTCACCGCTTTCCCTGCCATGTTCCTTGGTCTTCATGATGCTGCTTGTTCACTAATGTTCTCCAGCAGCCCTTCACAGAAGAGCTGGGGTCACATCACACATGGGTGAGGAGGCTATTTCTTTTGTTTTTACTTAGTTTCATTCCACCCATTGGATTGAGTTTTTTTGTTTGTTTGTTTGTTTTGTGAAGTGCCTTGTGTGTTGTCAACTGGCACTTCATACAGTCGATCAGAACATGCGCCCGATGAGTCTCATTTGTCAGATTAAAAGTATCTTTTGAAAATAAACATACTTTTCATTAAACCCAGATTTCTGTATTAAATTATTCTTTTTGTTGGTCTGATGTAATATCCTCATTTTAAATGTCATGTTTTCATTAACTGTAAGCAGAAAATCATCATAATTAATAGAAATAAAGGTATCAAACATCCATTGATGTGTAAATAATCTATATAATGTGTCATACTTGGTGACAAAGTTCCTGAAATAAACAGACTTTTCAATGATATTCTAATTTGTTGAATGTGTCTGTACATAAACTGAATTGAACATAAACCTTTCTCTTGTTTTTTTATATCTGTCCATCTGGTGAACCTGTGCAAAGCACTTTATGTTGTACTCATATGTCTAAATATTACTCTAAATATAAAGTTCCCCTGACTGATTTATTAAAAGCTGATTTCTGAAGCCAATTAGTTACCCTGGATTTTATTTAAGGGTGCTGGATGAAAGGGGGCTGAAGACAAATGCACACCACACTTTTCAGATTTTTATTTGTAAAAATGTCCACCTCACAACTATGCACAGCATTGTGTTGGTCTGTCACATAAAATCCTAGTAAAATACACTGATGTTCATGATTGTAATGTGATAAAAACATGGAAAAGCTCAAGCAGTATGAATACTTTTGCAAGGCGCTGTATACAAAATATTAGCTTTATGTTAAAGCACATTAAAAATTGCCTACAGAGAGTCAGGTCAAGTTAGGACGATATGCTGTCTGATCAAATCCTTTTTAGAACAAAAACACAGAATGAATAATTTGATTAAAAGTGAATATTTTCCCTAAAAAAATAAATATTCAGAACAGTGATGACTGAGCTCGGTTAATTATTTGCTGAGCAAAAACATCTGATGCAACATTGAGAAGCAGAAATCAAAACTTAGATCAAAAAGTTATGTACAATTTAATCTCTAAAGCATCTCAACTCCAAACTAAAATCCTGGCAGCATTTTTTTTAATCTTTGGAAGAGTTTGTGAATCTCCTCTAGTTATAAAATCCTCTCCAGTACCAGCAGGTGCAGTTCAGGCCAGCGGCTATGAGCAGGATGACCAACAGAGTGATGAACAGGCCGATGCCCAGGATGGTGGCAGCAATGGCCCAGATGAGCGTCCTCTTGGACGTGTCGATCAGAGGAGACTTGAGGGCCATGCGGACCCTCCGCGCCCGCCGGCGGTCCTGAGGAGGATAGCGCGCCAGGTTTACCCTCTCCATGTTCAGCGAGCGAATCAGGCACGCTCTCTGGTGACTCAGCTGGTCGAAGGTATGTTTGCCATGGTAACGACCCATGCCACTCTGACCTGGAGAAGGTCCAAAACAAACGCGCAGTCGGTTTCCAGCAGTTAATCAGACCAAATCTGAGCCATAATAACGGAAGCTTCTATCAGGATGTGGCGTTTCATGCAGAATACCATTAAATCCATGAAAATGTGAGGCAGTGAGCTGAATATGCAGAATATGTTTTCCCAACATTAGGGCTGTAACTGATGATTATTTTAGTAATCGATTATTCTATTGATTTTTCATTTAACCCCATTAGCCTTTTTTATGCAATATTAGAAATACATTAAAAGATGCAAATAAACAAATATTTAAATTCCTTATTTAAACAAGATATTGATGTCCATGTTTTCTTCACTGTGGAATTCGTTATAATTACGACTCTTAAGAGTTTTAAAAGGGGATGTAAGGATGGATGGACCGATGGACGGAAAGATGGATGTATGGATGGATGGATGGAAGGACCGATGGACAGATGGATGGATGGAAGGATGGATGGACGGACGGATGGATGGACCGATGGATGATGGACAGATGGATGGATGGATGGATGGACAGACTGATGGACAGATGGATGGATGGATGGATGGACGGACGGATGGATGGATGGACGGACGGACGGACAGACTGATGGACGGACGGATGGATGGATGGACGGACGGACGGACAGACTGATGGATGGATGGATGGATGGATGATGGACGGATGGATGGATGGTTGGATGGACGAACGGACGGACGGGATTGAAAAGGAGTGAAAAAACGACCTCCTCTCTCCTTTCCACTTATTCTCTTCAACCTAATTTGGAAAATGTGTTGCTTCTGTCCCAATATGCATAATTAGTAAAAATAATTCTTGCTTTCCAAATTAAACCACATTGTCTAGTTGTATAAATGATGAACTATAAAATTACAAGACCTAATATCCATAAAGAACCTTTCTGAAGACATTTTTTTAATAACACATCTTGTCATTATTCTCACCAACACCTCCAAATGGGAGCGAGCTGACTGTGTAGTGCATCATGACATCATTGACGGTCACTCCTCCGCTGGTGGTCTCCTCAATCATCCGTTTTATTGCCTTGGTCAGACAGAGGGGAAAGAACAAGAGTCACATGTAGAAAAGTCCTGAAGTTTAAACGTTGCTTTCCGTTTTGTGATCCCCACCTTCTTGTCTGAACAGAATATATAGAGAGCCAAAGGTTTCTCCCTCTCATTGATAAAGTTAATGGCATCATCCATGTCGCTCACTGTGACTATTGGCAGGACAGGGCCAAAGATTTCCTCCTGCATCAGCCTGGAGTGGGGGGGCACATCCTTTAGCACTGTTGGGGCTGTTAAAGGAAGATCAGAGTTCATTAAACTGGAATGAAAACAAAAACATGTGTCTCAGCTAGAACCTAGTGATCAAGCCCGAAATCTGGGTGCAGTGATGGATTCAGACCTGAACCTTCAGAGGCACATAAAGACAGTTACAAAGTCAGCCTTCTATCACCTGAAGAACATTTCCAGGATTAAAGGATTAGTCCTTTAACGCATGGATGAGAAACTCATCCATGCGTTTATCTTTAGTTGCATTGATTACTGCAACAATGTCTTCACAGGTCTGCCTAAAAAAATCAGTCAGACAGCTGCAGCTGATCCAAAATGCTGCTGCTCGTGTTCTCACTAAGACCAGGAAGATGGAGCACATCACCCCAGTTCTAAAGTCCTTCCACTGGCTCCCTGGAGCTCAGAGAATAGACTTTAAAATACTTCTGTTAGTTTATAAATCACTGAACGGCTCAGCACCAAAATACATTAAAGACCTGTTGTCGTTGGATCAACCTTCCAGACCACTCAGGTCTTCTGGTTCTGGTCTGCTCTGCATCCCCAGAACCAAACATGGAGAAGCAGTATTCAGCTTCTATGCTCCACAAATCTGGAACAAGCTTCCAGAAAACTGCAAAACAGCCGAAACATTGAGCTCCTTTAAATCAAGGCTAAAAGCCCACCTGTTCAGAGCTGCCTTTGAGTAAATAAAACATTGATCAATATTTTTTTGCATTTGCTTGATGATTTTGATATATATTTGCTTGAGGTTTTTACGATGGTTGAGGAAAAATCCTTTTAAATCTAAATCTGCCAGATTTAATTTCTTTCTTAATTTCCTTGGTGCTGAAAAGTGCCATAGAAATAAACTTGACTTTACTTAACTTGACTTGAGCCATGTAAACAGCGATTTAAAATGCCTCCTCTTACCAATGTAGCATTGCGAGGAATCACTCTGCCCCCCTACAACAGGAGTGTATCCCTCCATCAGACTCATGATTCTGTTGAAGTGCCGCTGGTTGATGATTCGGCCGTAATCAGGTGAGCATTTGGGATCGGCACCATAAAATTCCTGTTAAAGTTAAAAAATAAAAAAGTTTCAATTAAGCTCCTCGCTGTGCAGGTTAACATAAAACTAACAGCAGGTCACAGCTGAAGAGTTACCAGCAGAGTCTGTCGGATGCATTCAACCACCCGGCCCTGGATGCAGGGCTCACACAGTATATAGTCAGGAGCGATGCACGTCTGGCCACAGTTCACAAACTTCCCCCACGTGACGCGACTGCAGACAAAACAGTTACTACTGAGAGGATTCTTAAAGTCCAGCTCAAAATTATTCATATCGCTGGCAGATTTAGATTTAAAAGGATTTTTCCTCAACCAAGACAAGCCAATTTCATTTGCATAGTACATTTTCAGCAACAACACAATTCAAAGTGCTTTACATGATTAGAAGGAAAATGAAATAAACATTACATCGTAGAGGCAAAGGTTTGTTTCTGACATGAAGTGAAACAGGCATCTCTACATAAAGCTAATAAATCTAAATATAAGGAGTATTCATTTAGAGAATTTTTAATTGACATTTTATGGCAGAGTATTAGGGCCAGGCTAAGAAAAACAATTAATTACGAGAATAAACTAATAATATTATGAGAATAAAGTCGGAATGATATGAAAAAAAACAGTCAGAATAATATGAGAACAAACTAAAAATATTACCAGAATAAAGTCATAATAGTACAAGAAACAAAGTTGTACAACAAAAAGTCATAATAATATGAGAAAAAAGTTGTAATGATACAAGAATAAACTCATATTACCAGAATAATGTCGTATTAATACAAGAAAAAAGTCCTATGACAATAAAGTCAAAAAAATATGAGAATAAACTTCTAATAGTACCAGAATAAAGTCCTAATAATACGAGAAAAAAAGTTGTGCAATAAAAAGTTGCAATAAAAGGAGAATAAGGTCATAATGATAAAAGAATAAAGTCCTATGACAATAAAGTCAAAATAATATGAGCGTAAAGTCATAATTTTATCAGAATCAAGTCGTAATTTTAGGAGAATTAAGTAATAATTTTATGATAACTCCACACAAAAAATAATAACTTAAAGTGAGGAATGTTGAGCATCTTGTGAAGTTACACTTTGGTAGCGGTTTAACAGATAGGGAAATACTTTATCTTTTAACACATCAGCATCAAATTATTATCAGTAGCAGGACTTTGAAACAACTGAGTCTATTTCAAAGAAAGAATCATGGACTGCAGGAGCTGGATTGGGACCATCCTACTTAACAGTAAATCCAAAAATTAATGTTTTTATTGAAATAGCTTAGGCCAGAGGTGTACAAAGTGTGGCCTGGAGGCCATTTGTGTCAAGAATGGTAAAAATTTGTCCAACAACGACCAAAGATAACCGATGACCCAAAAATGCAGAAAACTGTCAGTTTTTCTTTTAATAAGGCAACAGTCTGAAGCCCTTTTATTATTTTGGATCTTTAATGTGGTACAGATTTTATACAAATTTTGTTTACTGTTGAGCAGGTAAAACAAAAAATAAAACAATAAACACTTCAAAAACACAAAATCTTACCAAGTATTGTTGGTCTAGTTTCTAATACAAACATCTTAAATTCTCTTGAAATAAGACAAAACTGATTACAACTATTTCAACCTGATGTCGCAGCTTGTTTTAAGTCAATAATTCCTTAATATTGATGAAAAAGTTATAGTTATTAGTGAAATAATCTGCCAGTGGAACAAGACGTTTTAATTTATAATATGGGAAAAATGTCTTGTTCCACTGGCAGATTATTTCACTTCTAACTAGACCTTTTTTGTCAATATTAAGCAATTATTGTCTTAAAACAAGCTCTTTATCTGCTGAAAAGTTACTTGTAAGTTTTCTCTTATTTCAAGTGTATTCAAGATATTTGCACTAGAAACTAAACCAGAAATACTTGGTAAGATGTGTTTTTGCAGTGAAAAAATAAAAATCACAGTAAACTCATTTTTGCATTTTCAATTTAATGAATTTTGTAACCCGCCAGTTGTTTAAATTCACCAGCAAAAAGTCTGGACACCACTGGCTCAGGAGTCTGTCTCGTGTGTCTCTGTGTTGGATGACTGCAGGAGATATGTCTCAGGTGATTCAGGAATTAAACATGTATAGAAAATGATTGGACGGATAAAACATAGCAGCAGTCCTTTAAAAGTTGAGACCTATATCTTTTAAAGACTATTTGACACCCTACCGTATGTTTTTCTAAACTGGCCTGTAGTTTTTCTACTTCAGTTCAGCAGTCAGCAGTGCACGTCTGCTGCTGATGAGCGTGTTACCGGCAGGCAGTCCTGACGTCACAGTCCTTGTCGATGTAGCAGGGGCTCTTCCCTCCCAGCTCCAGGGTCACGGGGGTGAGGTGGCGAGCTGCAGCCTCCATCACCAGTTTGCCCGCCGTGCTGCCGCCCGTGTAGAAGATGTGGTCGAACCTGAGCCGCAGCAACTGCTGGGTCTCTGACACTCCACCCGTCACCACCGGGTACAAATCCTGGAGGTAAACAAGATATTTTCTGTCACAGAACTTCACATAAAGAAGATACTCAGTGAAGACAACGTGAATGAAATAAAGACAAATCATGTTCAAGAAACAGGACTTCTAAAGTCTTTGGAACACTGCAAAACTCAAAATCTCACCAAGTATTTTTAATCTCGTTTCTAGAGCAAATATCTTGAAAACACTTGAAATAAGACAAAACTGACTTACAAGTAACATTTCGGCAGATATAGGAGCTTGTTTTATGACAATAATTCCTTAATATTGATGAAAAAGTTCTAGTTAGAAGTGAAACAATCTGCCAGTGGGACAAGACATTTTAACTTATCTGTGAGGAAAACATCTCGTTCCACCGGCAGATTATTTCACTTATAACTAGAACTTCTTCATCAATATTAAGGAATTAAAACCAGCTCCTATATCTGCTGAAAAGTTATTTGCAAGTTAATTTTGTCTTATTTCAAGCGTATTCAATATATTTGCACTGGAAACTAGACCAGAAATACTTGCTGAGATGTTGTGTTTTTGCAGTGAAAGAGTGAAAACTTTCCATCAAACAGGGACAAATTAATCTCAGTGATAAGCTGTGCTATGTGGAGCCTTGACAGCCTCTTTGTGCAGCATTATCTTCTCAACAACAGCAGTGGGTGTTCAGACCTTGTCCAGATAGCGAGGCAGCAGCGCGCGCAGCAGCAGGGACGAGCACTCGCTCAGCTCCGACGGTTTCACCACAGCTGCGTTGCCTGTGAATAGGATGAAATCACTGAGTGACGCAGAGCAGGAGCAGTAGGAGGATGAGAATGCTGGGAGAGGAGGGGGGGCAGTCAAAGAAGCTTGTACAGCTGTTATTTATACATATATTAGTGCTGGGCGATATGGCTTTCTCACTTTCTTTTTACTCGCTTTCTTTTTGAAAAAAGAAATTACAAATGACAGAAAATATTTTCATCCGTTCTTTAACAGAGTATCAGAGCCAGACTATGAGAATTTCTGTTAATTTATGAGAATAAAATCATAATATTAGCAGAATAAAGATGCAATTTTACCAGAAGAAAGTCTTAAAATTACAAGAAAAGTCGTTTTAATGAGGGAAAAAAGCTTGGTTAGTTAATTTTTTGTTGTTTACTACTTCATTCTTCTAACATTACAACTTTATTCTGGCAATATTAAGACTTTTTTCTCATATTACTACGACTGTATTCTTGTAACATCATGACTTTATTTTGGTAAAAAAAAAAAAAAAAAAAAAAAAAGTTGTTAGCCTTGCCCTGATACTCTGTTGTAGAGTTGACATGAATTTAAAGTCCAAATAAACAGAAGCTGTAAAAAACACTTTTCAAACAAGATGGCCGCCCTGGACACGATGACATCACTGGACATTTGCTCAATCGATAAAACTGATTTATCGCCCAGCCCTAATCTATATATGAATAATTGTATCTTATTTCAGCCAAAAAACCTGTATTGATTTTTTTATCTATTTATTTTTTTTAGATTTTTTTTTCACCAACACAATCCAGTTTTTAACATTTTTTATGAATAAAAACTTCAAAGCATACGCTTGCATTCAAACCCCCTTTATCTGAACACCACTAAATAAAATCCCTGGCGACCAGTCAGCTTCAGAAGACTGTTCAGTAAATATGAACGCAGCTGCTCTGCGAGGATCTCAGAGGTTTGTCAGATAAAGAACAACCATCATCACGAAGACGGAGGAACCCGGCAGAACGGCGAAGGAGAACGTTCCGGAGACGTTTAAATCAGGGTCGGGTTCGAAAACAGCATCCCACGCTGTGAACGGCTCACAGAGCTCTGTTCAAACCATCAGCTCAACATGGAGAGAGGAACGTGTGGAAGAAGACACTCTGGCCAGATGCAAAAGTATTCATACCGCTTGAACTTTTCCATATTTTGTCACATTACAACCACAAACATGAATATATTTCATTGGATTTTTATGTGAAAGGCCAACACAAAGTGAAGTAGAAAGAAAATTATTCATGATTCAAAACATTTTTTTACAAATAAAAAACTGAAAAGTACGGTGTGTAAAAGTATCCAGCCCCCTTTTCTCTGAGTGCAACCAGTTGCCTTCAGAAGCTGCCTGATGGTTGCGAATGACTAAACAGAGTCCACCTGTGTGTAACCTGATCTCAGAACAACTACAGCTGCTCTGTGGCGCCTCAGAGGCTGGTTAGCAGAATACTGGGAGCAAACAGCATCATGAAGTCCAAGGAACACAGCAGACAGGTCAGGGAGAAAGCTGTGGAGAAGTTTAAAGCAGGCTGAGGCTAGAAAAAGATTCCCCAAGCTTTGAACATCTGACGGAGCGTTGTTCAGGCCATCATCTGGGATGGAAAGCGTATGGCTCAACTGTAAACCTACCAAGACGAGGCCGTCCACCTAAACTCACAGGCCCAACCAGGAGAGCGCTGATCAGAGATGCAGCCAAGAGCCCCATGGTGACTCTGGACCGAACGCAGAGATCCACAGCTCAGGTGGAGGAATCTGTTCACAGGACAACTATTAGTCGTGCAAGGCACAAATGTGCTCTTTGTGGAAGAGTGAGAAGAAGGAAGCCATTGTTCATAGAAAGCCACCAGAAGTCCCGTTTGCAGTTCGCCAGAAGCCGTGTTGGGGACGCAGCAAACATGTGGAAGAAGCTGCTTCAGTCAGACGAGACAAAAACAGTTTGGCCAAAATGCAAAACACACATCACTCTGAACACACCATCCCCACTGTCAAATATGGTGGTGGCAGCATCATGCTCTGGGAGTGCGTCTCTTCAGCAGGGACAGGGAAGATGGTCAGCGCTGATGGGAAGATGGACGGGGCCAAATCCAGGGCAGTCTGGGAAGGAAACCTGCTGGAGTCTGCAGAAGCCTTGAGCCCGGGGCGGAGCTTCGCCTGCCAGCAGGACGACCACCCTAAAGCCAGGGCTGCAATGGGACGCTTAAAGCAAAACATATTCATGTGTTAGAACGGCCCAGTCAAAGTCCAGACCTAAACCCAATCAAGAATCTGTGGCAAGATCTGAAAACTGCTGTTCACAAACGCTCCATCTAATCTGACTGAGCCTGAGCTGTTCTGCAAAGAAGAAGGAGTCAAACTTTCAGTCACTAGATGAGCGAAGCTGCAGGAGACAGACCCTGAAACTCCGGCAGCTTCCACAAAGTATTGACTCAGGGGGGCTGAATACTTTTCCACACCGCACTTTTCAGTTTTTTTATTTGTAAAAAAGTGTTTTGAATCCTGTATAAATTTCTTTCCACTTCACAATCGTATACTACGGAAGCCTAGAGAGGACGTGTTACGCATAATCTTTATCCCGATGGTTTTCTCGAGATAACGACTTAATTTTGAGAAAACAAACTTTGTTTTCTCGAGATCACGAGATGATTGTGTGTGTTCAACCCGGTCCACGCGGGGGAGGACGCACATGTGTAAGTCATTGCATGAATGTGCAATTCTCTGACTAATTCTGTGAAGAAGGGATAGGATAAACCATAATGACACCTCGTCGCTGGTCGAATGATTAAACCATCGGGAAATTATCTCGTTACCTCGAATACGACCGCTCTCGGCTTCCGTCCTCTGTCGCTTTGCGTCTACGTTTATGTTTGTGGTCGTAATGTGACAAAATATGAAAAAGTTCAAGGGGTGTGAATATTTTTTTCAAGCCACTGTGTTTATCCTCCATGCAAAATGCTAAACAGCATGTGGCTGAAAACAAATTCTGCACTTTAAACATTTGGGGATGTTTTTTTTTTTTTTGTTTGTGTGTTTTGTTTTTTTTTTTTTTTTTGTTTGTTTTGTTTTTTTTTTTTCTAATCCGAGTTGATGGGAGGACAGATGGAGCTGAATCCAGGGCAAGATCCTGCAGAAGACTTGCGGACAACAACCCTATGCAGCTACAAGGCCAAAGTCTGAGAACGGTCCAGACCTGAACCCAAATGAGGACGAACCCGTCTCCACTGCTGCACAGTCCGGCGGTGCGTCCAACGCCTCGCATCGCGCTTGACGACGCAAAGCTTGGGTGTTTTAGAACCGTAAACTCAAAGACCCTCTTACCTGCTGCGATGGCTCCGATCAGTGGCACCAGGGTGAGAGCCCAGGGGTAATTCCAGGCCCCAATGATGAGCACCACTCCCAGGGGCTCTGGTTGAATATACACCTCGTCTGATATGGTGAAGAGGCTCTTCTCCACGGGACGAGGAGCAGCCCACTGTGCAAGCTTCTCTATGGCCAGCTTGATCTCATTCTCAATGCCGATGAGCTCCAGGAGTGGTGTGTCGTACTGGCTCTGTGGGAAACCCAGCAGGTATGAAATCAGTCCCGGGAATAAAACCAGCGCATGTTCTGGTCCGCCAGCTGCTGCGCGTCCTCTCACCCTGTTGATGTCCTGCTTGAGAGCAGTGGAGATCTCCGTCTCCTTCTCTGTGATCATCCTCTGCAGGGCGTGAAGCTGCTGGAGTCTGAACTCCAGAGGTCGAGCCCTGCCGCTGAGGAAGGCCTCCTTGGCCTTCTGCAGCAGCTGCCTTTCCATCGGAGACCTGCAACGAGACGTCAGCATCCATGCTGCTGGAAACCACACACAAGCAGTCCCCAGCTGCCTGCGGGCGGTCGAACCAACAACCTTCTGGCTGCAAGGCAACAAATATTTCCTGTTCTCACATTTACAGCTGTCAAAGGCACATTTGATTGAGTTTTATTATAAATTCAAAAGATAAGGCAGGTATATTTGTTTACACTGCAAAAATCCAAAAATCTTCCCAAGTATTTCTGGTGCAAACATCTTGAAAACACTTGAAATAAGAGGAAACTCACTTACAAGTAACTTTTCAGCAGATAGAGGAGCTTGTTTTAAGTCAATAATTCCTTAATACTGATTAAAAAAAATACTGTTTGAAAGTGAAATAATCTGCCAGTGGAGCAAGACATTTTCCCATATTACAAGTTAAAATGTCTTGTCCCACTGGCAGATTTTTTCACTGATAACTAGAACTTTTTCGTCAATATTAAGGAATTATTTTCTTACAAGCTCTCGTTTTCTATATTTTGTAGCTTGTTTGGGTATTTTTTGCGGTGTAAGGGTTTTCATTTGATCCAGATGGAATTAAAGCTGCAGTGAGAACAGACAGGACTGATTTCACACGGAACAAAAAAAAAAAATCTCATTTCAAATTTGTCAATAAAAACATCCTATAATGTTTTTTCCCTTAATCGTCTATCTCACTATTTTTAAATGCATAAATAAATTATAAAAATGTCTATTTCAACCCAAATATGCGCTGTTGAGGAATCCAGCGTTATTCTTCGGTAGCCTTAACGTCACTTTAACCAACCTGTTGGGTTGAAAACTTAATTCAGGGTTCTGGATTAAACAAAAACAAAACAAACTTTTTAAGACTACCGATATTTTGCTGATCGTTCTGGCACTTTTTAAACTGAGTCTGAATCATCTCACCAAAGCAGGCCGACAGAAAACAGATCTTTCTGCTGCATTGCATCTTTCTGTTCTGACAGCAAACGGAGCAGAAAAGCGGATCGACACTGGAGATGACCCGTCTCTCCGCTCTGGACTCACCGCAGCCGGACCGGGGGGGCTGATCTGGGTCGGATCGGAGCCGAACGTTCCCTCTGAGCTGATCTCGGATGTCTGCAGGGCTCCCTGCTCACCAGCTGGCTGCCACTGGCGCAGCTCTGGGATCAGCTTACCGGGCAGCTGTGAGGGGCCAGCCCCCAGCCCAACCCTTTTATTCAGCAAATAAGCTCCTTTCCTGCTGCTATTTTTACTTTTTACAGCCTTTAATTAGCGGTTCAGAGGTTACTTTGTCTTTATGGCAGCTAATCAGTGAAGGCAGCCATCCATAAATCCTTGGAATGGAATATCAGGACACATCAGCAGGTACAGAAAGAAAAGAGTCGAGAAATTATATTTTTTAGCATTTTTTTGTTTTTGTTTTATTTATGAAGAGAACAACAGTACAACTTGAGCAACAGCCAAAAATACTACAGACAGGGATTAATATTAACTAATGAGTGATCATGGCAACAAACTGAAACTACACTGACTCTCACTGTTAAACAAATCACCATATTGCAGATAATATAGAAATTTAAACATTAAAATGTAGCAAATTTCAAACACTTTCCTTACATAAAACAGATCTAAAAAGATCACAACTTCAAAAACAGCCGTGTATAAATCATAAGTCTGTGAAACATATTACAGCACCCATGAGCTGCTGCTGCAAACTACACATCAGTCTCCAGCAGTCTGTGGGCGTTCGAACCAACAACCTTCTGGCTGCAAAGCAACAAGCAGCTTATTCCCTAAGCAGTTGTTTTAAATAGTTCCTATTCTCACATTTACAGTTTTCAAAGGCAAATTTGACGTAGTTTTAATATAAAATCAAATGATAAGGCAAGTATGTGTGTTTACGCTGCAAAAACTCAAAATCCTACCAAGTATTTCTGGTCTAGTTTCTACTGCAAATATCGTGAATAGACTTGAAATGAAACAAAACTAACTTACAAGTAACTTTTCAGCAGATATAGGAGCTTGTTTTAAGTCAACAATTCCTTAATATTGATGAAAAAGTTTTAGTTATAAGTGAAATAATCTGAACAAGACATTTTGACTTAAGATATTGGAAAAATGTCTTGTTCCACTGGCAGATTATTAAAAGTTACTTGTATTTGTAGTGGAAACTCGACCAAAAACACTTGTTAAGATGTGTTTTTGCAGTGTAGCATAAACATGAAATGCTATGGACTCGTCTCCACGGGGCGTTCGCTCAGCGGTGGACCGAGACGGGCTCCGGCTTCAGAAAACCTGCATCGACTGCTCAGCTTCAGCGCAGGAACCTCTGCGGGCAACAAGAGACAGAAAACAGACAGCTGGACTGTTTCACAAGAGCACAACAAACGTGGACGTCAACAGCAGCGGTGGAGCTGACCCAAACAAAGGAGGCCTTCAGCCAGGGGGAGGGAGGCATGCTGGGTAATTAAAAGGAGGGTAGATGAGGGGGCATTTTGTGGGTGGGCTTCCTGGACAAAACCGCATTGTCACTCGGAGACAAAGCCATTGTTGTATGAGGGGACAGGCACGCAAGACGGTAGCTGTGTGTGCTCATCTGATCAACATGGAAAATAGTATTTGATAATATTTCTAAAGCTGTAAACAGAATTTGCTGAGAGTAAAACTGCTAATAATCCCGAGCAGAAATGCTGGTAGAGGGAGGAGAGTGGTGCCAGCACTGATCAGCACTCAGATCAGCACTGGATGAAACAAAAAAAAAAACCTTTGTGTCAATTATTAATAATGAATTAATGCTGGAAAGATAACATTCAGGAGGTTTTACACAGGAAACCACGACTGACATCTAATGGTGGTTCACCAGTAAGAGGCGTTTGTGGGGTAAGGTTACACGATTATCCGTGTCTGACAGAGAAATGTCATAATTTATCAGGTTTATAGGTTTTAAATAGAGATCTACAAGATTTTATGAAATGATGATTTTTTGCCAGTTTTGAAAACAAATTATTTATGGTTTGCAAGACATAATATAAAGAAAAAGTATGACTGTTTGCACAAAAAATGTCGCTTCTTTACCTGGTTAAATCATGAATAATGAACAAGTAACTGATAGTCTCTGTAAAGTAATACTAAATAAACCAGACTGTAAAGCTGTACTTCCCAAATAGTGCCCCCCCCCCTCCTTTTTCTCATTAAAAAGTCTTTTTATGAGAAAAAAGCTTCCATAGAGTTACCGTGAGCAGTTCTTTCTTTGAAATGGACAATCGTTTCAAAGTCCTGCGGGTGATTGTAATTTGATCCTGATGAGTTAAAAGATGAAGTATTTCCTTATTTGTAAAACCAAAACAACGACAATTTCACAAGACGCTCAGTATTCCTCATTCTAAGCCATCTTGGTCGAGTTCTCTAAAGTTACAACTTTATTCTTGTATTAAAAACAAACCATAATACTCCGTCGTAAGCTAATGACTGTAGCTCGCAGAAAAAGGCCAGGAAATAGAGCATATTTCCTGTGAATGCACTTTTCACCCCTTTTTGATAAGCTGAAATATAAGCAATATTGTTGCAAATTTTGCACTGAAAATGTTAAAAATCTATATACCTTTTCAAAAAGGAATAAGCTGGAGAAGTTGACAAGTTAGCAATGTTTTCAGTTTTAAAACGTTTTATTGTGTTTACTCTAAAAATGCACGTCCCAGTGAATCATCTCCACATTTTCTCTTGATTAAATGTCACTTTTTGAGTCAATAAACTGAACTTGGTTGTTTTTAGATTTAAAACAATAACCTGTGTTTATAATCCGGTCATAAAATGCTGGAGCCAGTGGTTTGTACTGATAAATTATTAAACATTTTCAAATTCTCAATAGTATTTCAGTTCAGGGGGTGTGTGAAAAAATGTAGTGGGGGCGGGGGGAAACAGCAGAATATGTGGCGTGAAACTGGGGAAAAGGTGTTACCTGCAGTGATTCATGTCTGGCTCCCTTGAGTCAGGACTCTGAAAACAACTGCGAGTTTGTTGCTGGACAGAAACTGCTTGACGGAAAACTGACGAACAGTCACGACCTTCTGCTTGTATCTGATGTGCAGAGGCATGGCGGTTTTTCCTTACCTGCACCACAAATGCTGCGAGGCCAGTTAGTATCGCCAGCACCACCATGTTGCGCAGCCTCCGCACGTTAAGGTGTGAGAGCACGAAGCGGCGGGCCCAGCTGAGCTTCTCTGCGGTGTGTGGGGGGTATCGCATGCTGTTGAGCCCCTCCATTTTCAGCTGTTTGATCATGCAGCTGCGAAGGTTGCTGAGCTGGTCGAAGGTGTGGCGACCGCGGTACCGGCCCATACCACTGTGACCTGGGGAGCGACAGATTCAAAGACTTCTGGAAAAATGCTGGTCAACAGGCGGACAGATGGAACACACTCACCAACTCCTCCGAACGGCAGAGCGCTGTCCAGGAAGTGGACGACACAGTCGTTGGCCACCAGGGCTCCGCTGGACGTCTCGGCTATCACTTTTTTGATCAGCTGTTTAAAAGACAATCCTTTAGCATGAAGAAGAGGAGAACATCTGTCTGTCACCTGAAGAACATTTCCAAGATTAAAGGATTGCTGTCTCAGCAAGATCTAGAGAAACTCATCCATGCGTTTATCTTTAGTCGCATTAATTACTGCAACAGTGTCGTAACAGGTCTGCCTAAAAAAAAAAATCAGTCAGACAGCTGCAATTGATCCAGAACGCTGCTGCTCGTGTTCTCACTAAGACCAGGAAGATGGAGCACATCACCCCAGGTCTCAAGTCCTTTCACTGGCTCCCTGGAGCTCAGAGAATAGAGATTAAAATACTTCTGTTAGTTTATAAATCACTGAACGGCTCAGCACCAAAACTCATTAAAGACCTGTTGTCGTTGGATCAACCTTCCAGACCACTCAGGTCTTCTGGTTCTGGTCTGCTCTGCATCCCCAGAACCAGAACCAAACCTGGAAAAGCAGCATTTAGCTTCTATGCTCCTCTAATCTGAAACAAACTTCCAGAAAACTGCAAAACAGCTGAAACACTGAGTTCCTTTAAATCAAGGCTAAAAACCCACCTGTTTAGAGCTGCCTTTGATTCATAATAACTGGAACATTGAACTATATTTGCTTGATGATCCTTATGATTTTGATGCATTGATATCTGCTCTATGTTTTTGCTTATTTGCTGTATACCTGATTGATGTTTTTATGATGTGAAGCACTCTGAACTGCCTCGCTGCTGAAATGTTCGATACAAATAAACTCGCAGCTGAAGCATTTACCTTGTCATCGTGGGAAAACACGTAGAGAACTAACGGCTTCTCTCTCTCATTGATAAACTGGATGGCCTCATCCACACCATCCACTGTGACGATGGGCAGAAGCGGTCCAAAGATCTCCTCCTGCATCACTTTGGAGTCACCAGTTACATTGGTCAACACAGTGGGACCTGGAAAAAACAAGGAGGGGTGGTAAAAGATGCGTACAGCAGTGTGTTTACTGTCTGTTACTAAACAACCTGAAGGAAAATAATGCAAAGACCACCCGGTTTACTGTTTTAAATATGTTTAAATGGTGAAACAAGCATCAAATAAAAGGTATTATACATAAATAAATCTTGTCAATCTTTATGCTTAAAAGGCATGTCTGCGCTACTACAGCAAACATACATCTTCAAAAGCTTAAAGGGGCAGTATTGTGTTTTCCAGCCACACAGAATCATTTTACAGCACAATCAAGTAACTATGTACCTTAAATTGTTATAAAAATATTGCATATATCAAATATGACTGAAGAAATTTGACTTCGTAATTAAAGCCTTGAAATTGGGCCTCTGTCTCTTTAAGAAAGTCCCGCTCTTTCTGAAACTCCGCCTTCAGGAAGTCATCACAACATCATTTCTCTTTTAACCCTTTAACAATGTTTTTTTTTTTTAATCAGTGTTTCACTGAGAAGTAGCTCGTATAATGAGCTCAGCAGATGCGTAGTTCCAGCAGGTGTTTGCTAATTGCTGCTTTTGCTAGTCCGTGGAGAAGTCGGGGGGTCTCTGTGAGGTTTGAAAGCTGAGAAACTGCAGCTCCGAGTAGGGGCTGCTCCTCAAAAGTGAAGCTAGGTCCACCCAGGCATTTTGCACAGCTGAAGGGCTGTTACAGGAGATTAAAGGATTTCTCAGACATGCATGAAAGAATCAAAGCAACACTCCAGGTGTGTTTTTAATGAGGGAATAACATTATAACATGATGTAAAGCTAAAAAAAAGTCAGTTTACATGATACTGCCACTTTAAGAGTGTCAGGGATGTCTGCTGCCGGGAACAAATCACTTACCAATGTAGCCCCGGGCTTCATCAGCATCTCCACCAAACGCAACAGTGCACCCCTCCATGAGACCCATGATCCTCTTAAACTGACGCTGGTTGATGATGCGGCCGTAGTCGTTGCTGGTCTTTGGGCTGTCGGAGTAAAACTCCTGCAGCGACCCCAGGAGCCCAAGGAAAGAAGGGTTAGAGAGAACAGAATAAAAGAAAACATCTTTCTTAACACCCCTGTCATAAACAGAAAACCATACAAATAACAACAACAACAGGGGTGTAATGGTACACAAAAATCACGGTTCAGTACATACATATTTATATGGAAACTTCTTATACTTCCTTTGTTTCTTTAAAATCCATACTTCTCACTGTAATGTGCACAACTTTGCACCTCTGCTGTCTTTATTATCCTTTTCTCAAACCAAACTAATATGGAATATTAGCTTGGTTTATATTTTGGTTGTGCTTTCCAAGCACTGTGTGTGAATTAAATTACATTCTTCATGTCAAACTAGGGCTGGGTGATATGGCTGAAAAATGTATCCCAATATAAGCATTTCATATCAGTTAATATCAATAATTATTGATTTTTTATTTTTTTTTTTTCAAATATCTGAAATAATGCCAAACTGGTGGAGTGATTTTTTCTTTTTTATCTGCAGTTTTCACTCTACGCCGTTGTTTATTTCTCAGCAGTTATGAGGCGAAACCTTAAACTGCTGTGGCGCAAGTTACTCAACAAGTTGTTGCTAAGCAACCAAAGAGAGAGTGATTTAGTTGATGCCACAAACCTTCACTGCAAAAACACATCTTACCAAGTATTTCTGGTCTAGTTTCTACTGCAAATATCTTGAATTTACTTGAAATAAGACAAAACTAACTTACAACTTTTCAGCAGATATAGGAGCTGGTTTTAAGTCAGTAATTCCTTAATATTGATGATTTTGCATGTTTTTATACAGGTCTCAACTGCTTCTAAAAGAAGCCCAAATACTTAAAAAAAAAACCACCCAGTCATTTTTTGGTAATAAGTTTATGCTTTTTGGTGTCTGGAAAATGAGCCATTTCAAAAACCTCCCGACTGTTAAGTCACAATCAGTAGGCACTGCGCCGTTATCTAGCAACTATAGCTGAGCCCAGCCTTTTTCAGCAGATAAAGAGCTTGTTTTAAGACAATAATTACTTAATATTGATGAAAAAGTTCTAGTTATAAGTGAAATAATCTGCTAGTGGAACAAGACAATTTAACCTATAACATGGGGAAAATATCTTGTTCCACTGGCAGATTAGTTCACTTATAACCAGAACATTTTCATCAATATTAAGGAATCATTGACTTAAAACAAGCTCCTATATCTGCTGAAAAGTTACTTGTGAGTTAGTTTTGTCTTATTTCAAGCATATAAAAGATATTTGCACTAGAAACTAGATCAAATGTTGCGTTTTTGTTGTGTAGCTTAGCTGGTCATGAGAGGTTGAGCGGCTAAAGTCTTCCCTCTGCCTACATCCCCCAGAATGCTGTGTTCTTCCGGATCGGAGTTCAGTGAATATTCTGACATATTATCTATTGATACTGACCATGTGTCCATCGCGACATATACTGTTATTGAGTTAGTGTCCAGCTTTATGTCGAACTAACCTTGACGCACTTCTTGATCTCTTCCAAGACTTTGTCTTGGACTGAAGGTTCACACAGAATAAAATCTGGAGCGATGCACGTCTGACCACAGTTTATAAGCTTCGCCCATGTGATGCGGCTGTGTTGGAAGAAAGACCAGAAATGGTGCGGGGTGTTAAATGGCTCAGTGGAGCTGTGTTGCGTTGTGACAGACAAAAGACACAGACCGACAGGCAGTCCTGACGTCGCAGTCCTTGTCGATGTAGCAGGGGCTCTTCCCTCCCAACTCCAGGGTCACGGGGGTGAGGTGGCGAGCTGCAGCCTCCATCACCAGTTTGCCAACAGCGGTACCGCCCGTGTAGAAGATGTGATCAAACCTCTGCTTCAGCAGCTCCTGGGTCTCTGGCGCTCCACCTTCCACCACTTGGTACAAATCCTACACACAGTGTTTCCAGTTATACACAATCCCACATCAACGCAAACACTCAGTAGAGGTGCAAAGCAAAAAGCTAACCTTGTCTAAGTAAAGGGGGAGAAGTCTCTCAATGGCCTTTGAGGAGTTGGAGCTGATCTCAGATGGTTTTAGTATTACTGCATTACCTGAGCAATCAGAGAAAAGATAAACAGATTCAACATGGAAAAACCAGGAAAAAACAGACAAACTGAAAACCTGATCCATAATATCATTGTGAAACATTTTAGCTTATAATATGGGAAAAATGTCTTGCTCCACTGGCAGATTATTTCACTTATAACAAGAACTTTTTCACCAATATTAACTGTCATGTTGGGTAGTGGAAGTTGTGGACCCAAATGCAGAGAAGCAGAGGCAGCGAGTAGTTTTGGAGATTTATTAAAAATGATGAACAAAAAAAAAAACCTTACAAAACCACAGGGAATACAGGAAGCCAGAGCAGAACAAAAACCAGGAATCCAGGGAGCAAAAACAACAGCGTACGAAAGGGAAGAAACCGGGTAAGTAACAGGGAAACAACAGGAGGATCCAGCAAAGAGTGGGAGCAAGAGAAGAGCTTAAATACTGTGAGTGTGAATGCTGGAACAATGACTGGGGGTGCCTGGCTAACAGTTTGCAGGTGTGAGGAAGGAGAGCAGAAGGGAGACTGAGAAGAGAGAGAATGGCAGCAGGGGGTGAGGGAGAGTAAACAAGGGAGCAATTTTTGAACTATATTTGCTTTATGATCCCTAGGATTTTGATGCGTTGATATTTTCTAGACAATTTTAATGTTTTTGGTGGATTTTTCTGCATACTTGATTTATATTTTCATGATGTGAAGCACTTTGAACTGCCTTGCTGCTGAAACGTGCTATACAAATAAACTTAACTGAAAGAAAATTAATTTAATAGCAACAGAGGATAACTAGAGACGGGAATTAATAAATATATTTAAACTAGGATAACTAAGAAAAAACTGTTTTAAAGTTAAACAGAAACAAGGCTAATCTAATCAACTCAAGAAACACAAGATTACAATAATCAAAAACTAAGAGTCAGAAGAATAACCCTCAAAAACAACCCAAAACCACCCAGGTTTTGACATTAACAAATTATTCACTTAAAACAAGCTCCTATATCTGCTGAAAAGTTACTTGTTAGTTTGTTTTCTCTTATTTCAAGTGTATTCAAGATATCTGCACGACAAACTAGACCAGAAATACTTGGTAATATTTTGAGTTTTTCCAGTGTTGACTCAATGGCACAGGAAACCACAGAGCATGCTAGAAGAAGAGGTGTAGTATCTGACCTAAATTTTAGAAAAGGCTTAACGTTGAACAGTAAATCAGTGCATGGTTTTATTTTCAGTAAGTTCGATTCCTGTCTTTGGACCTAAAGAGGAACGATCTAGAGTCAGCACGCAGCTTCAGTTATTACTGCTAGAAACTAGTGATCAGGCCTGAAATCTGGGTGTCGTGATGGACTCAGACCTGAACCTTCAGAGACACATAAAACAGTTACAAAGTCAGCCTTCTATCGCCTGAAGAACATTTCCAGGATTAAAGGACTAATGTCTCAACAAGATCGAGAGAAACTCATCCATGTATTTATCTTTAGTAGCATTGATTACTGCAACAGTGTTTTCACAGGTCTGCCTAAAAAAAAAAAATCAATCAGACAGCTGCAGCTGACCCAGAACACTGCTGCCGGCGTTCTCACTAAGACCAGGAAGACAGAGCACATAACCCCAGTTCTAAAGTCCTTCCAATGGCTCAACAAAACCAAGATAAGCTTGGTTTTCCAAAGGGTGGAAGTTTGAGTGTAAATCAGTTAAATAAAGTAAATGAATCATTGATCAATGTTTCTGGTGATGATTTTCATGTGTATTTGCTAGATAATTTTGATGATTTTTCTCAGTGATTTTGATTATTTTGCTGTATACCTGTTTTTATGATGTAAAGCACTTTGAACTGCCTTGCTGCTGAAATGTGCTATACAAATAAACTTGACTTGACTTATATTTATGTCATTATTGATCTCTGTAAAAAGTAATCAGGCTCATCTAAAGTGCAGAGCCCAGAGCCCTTTCAATGTCGTTTAAGGGTTCACTTTACTAAATCATAAGCTATAGGTCTAATCCATAGAGGACTGGAAACAAAGCAGCTACCTGCTGCAATAGCGCCAACTAGTGGCAGCAGAGTGAGAGACCAGGGATAGTTCCAGGGTCCGATGATGAGAACAACACCGAGGGGCTCTGACCAGACGTAGACTTCATCCAATAAAGTGAAGATGTTCTTCTCCACCAGCCGAGGAGCTGCCCACTCTGCAAGCTTCGTCATCGACAGGTGAAGTTCTGCCTCCACCACCAGGAGTTCGTACAGCTCAGATGCACGTTCGCTCTGTAAAACAAAGGTAGGGGGAAAAAATTCAGTTCTGATCCCTTCACTATTGTTTAATATTTCAGTCAATTGTCCACTCATGAAAACTGATCTTTCGACATCCCTCAACAATATCCACCTTAAATTGTACCACTCGTACTAAAAAGATCACCACTGGGGTCTTCAGTAAATCATTTGAGACAATCTTGGGTCTGACTGTTGCAAAAGTCTGCAAGCAATGTTGTGCATTAATAGGTTCAAAAACTCAGTTCAACAGTAACATTGGTATACAGGTAATAGTTTCCGAACATTTCCCCAGTTAGGGAGACTCAGATTTTCTCTTGTTCCTGGTTCTGAATAGGAAACAGGACACAGAAAACATCTTGATGTAAGGAGTGTTATTGGGAATTTGGACACATTAAAATAACTGACGTGAGTGCAGGGAACTATGGAGGACCGAATCTGAGAAATATAAAAGCAGAAATGTATATATTTTGTTTTGCCATTTCCTTATACAAGCATTTGCTCTTTTTACATTTCATCGTCTCCTCTTTTTACTTTCCCGTCTGCATTTCTGCCTCATTATGCAAATGAGGATGGCTGCCTTCTTGGTCCAGCTCCTGACCAAAACACATGTATAAGGAAAACAAAAAAGAAAATATATACATTTCTGCTTTTATTTTTAATCATGCCAGTTTCAGTCCTCCATAGGAGGACTTTGTCATCAAATTTAAGGAATTATTGACTTAAAACAAGCTCCTATATCATGCTGAAAAAGGCTGGGCTCGGCTGTGGTTGCTAGGTAACGGCGCAGTGCCCTCCAATTGTGACTTAACAGTCAAGAGGCTTTTCAAATGGCTCATTTACCAGACACCAAAAAGCATAAATTTATTGCCAAAAAATGACTGGGTGGTTCTTTTGAAGCATTTGGGTTGTTTTTAGAAGCAGTTGAGACTTGTATAAAAACGTGCAAAATGTTAACTTTGCATAATAAGTCTCCTTCAATATCATAATAAATGGTAGCGCAAAAATCCAGCAACTTTTTACTCAATAGATTTGGGCACCCAGTCATTAAACTGGGCTACATACAGCAAGGATTTTCAAAAAAAGTTCTCATTGTTGTCGCTGTGATTAAAAAAAGCCAAACGAATAAAAAAACATTTTCAGGATCAACAAATATAAAGCAATATCCAAAAAGTTAGAAAACTATACACCTTTCCTTTATTGAAGGATAAAAACCAGAGACTGTTTTCGGGACCTACAATAAATTGTTCTTTTCTGCTTTGTTTCGTGAAAATGCTGCATGTTTAAATCACAAAAATTAAAACCATTTACAATAAAATTATTTAGCATTTTTAATTAGAAAAAATTCTGGCCCCTGAGGGCTTTCAACTTGGGCCACTTTTAAAATTTGGCCCACAGTGCAACAAGTTTGGACACTCCTGCCCTACAAGGACAAAGCAGGTATAAAAAATAAAAATCATTTAATTTAACCCAAATATTTCTTGTTTAGCAAACCAGGCTATATGTTACCATTTTCATCCCACTCTCTGGGAGGTTTAACATTAAACACTAGTCAGTTTAAACTATTTTTGGGTTAAACCCCTAACCCTGTGTGCTGGGTCAAACCTATGACCAACTCTGTTCTGTTAAATCAACCAGATCAAGAACTCATATTGGGTTGTTCCAACGCAGCAGGTTTTAGTGTAAAGGAGTGGATTGAACTGCTTTGTTTGACAACTGCAAAAAAAGGAATAATTCTGTCAAATCCAAAGAGCATCAGTGTTTTTGTTATAAATGAGTTGCCAACCTTGCCAAGGTCCTTCTGCAGAGCATCTTTAATGTCCCCCTTCCTCTCCCTGATGAAGCTCTGCAGCCTCCTCAGCTGCTGGAGTCTGAACCCCAGAGGTTTGGTTCTGCCGGTCTGGAAGGAGCGCCGGGCCTGCTGTACAGCCAGCTGTTCCCGAGACATCTGGGTGGAACGTCACAGAAACAATTTCTGACTACCAGCGTACTCATGCGTACAGCTGCTACTAACGAATGTTTTAGTAATAGTTTATTCTGACAATTAATTGGTTAAAAAACTGGGATATTCTGCAGACTTTTTCAATTTAACCTCTTAGGCTTTTTTTATACAATATTAGAATGCATTAAACGAGGCAAATAAACAAATAATTAAATTCTTCTTTTTAAATAACAAAATAAACATTTTGCTGCCTAAAATGCAATACCATAGCTTTCCTTTAGTGAATTTGAACCGGGTGAAGCTAAAACTGCAACTTGAGGAGTTTTGTGTAGCACAGATTTACAGGTTATTTTTTTTTATCTTAAATGCAAAATGTTTATATATTTTTTACAGTTTTAGCTTAATTACTGCTCCGGGTGTGTTGTTTTTCCAGCAAATTACCTTCTTTAGAGTCTGTTTACTCTAGTTAATCAATTACAAAATTAGTTGATTATTTCAATCATCGATTCATCGGTGCAGCTCAACTCATGGGTAATGTGTTAGCAAGTTTAAACCAAGAATGACTACTTTTTCCAGAACCATTCCTGATGTGATCAATGCAGGCTGTGCCTAAACACAGAGACACACCTCCAAAGGTGAAAACACAACCTAACCTGGCTGCTCACAAAACAGCTATAATATGGTAATAACCAGCTTCCTACACAGAATGTTCATATTAGTAATAGTGCTGTCAATCGATTTGAAATTTTATCAGATTAGTCACGATTAATAAGAAACAATAAGAAAATGTTTTATTGTTTCAAACCAAACTTCTCAGTTTTCCAGGTTTTCATATTCAGGAAGGTTTTTGTTTTAAAAAAAAAAAAAAAAAAAAAAGTCATTTTGTTTCAAACGTAATTTAGAAATGTTAATTATAAACTGGTTGTGCTTCAGTGGAAGGATAATTCATCGTTTCAACGAGTAGACCACATACTACCTCGACTGTATCTTTTTTTTCCTGTTCTAAGACTTTTTTTTGGCACTAGTGGCCTTTGTTTCACAGTAATCCAACAGGAAAGGGGGCGGAGGGAAAGGGGTAAAGGAACCCGGGACGGGATTCGAACCCGGGACGGGCGCATCCAGATCTACAGCCTCTGTCCAACCGCGGTGTTTTTTAAAGCGAAATTTGCCGCTGAGCTCACCAATCTGACTCTCATCGATCATCTTTTCACTCGTGTTTGCAACTCTGCGTTGTTGAACGCAGCACAAGACCGAGTAACGCGCTGCTTTCATCTAAGTAATTATTAACATCTTAAAGATTTTAGATTAACCGCAGGCGTTAATGCCGTAACGTTCCCGAATTAGTAGGCGCACGTCTGAATATCAGTTACCGTCAACAAGCCTACACCCTCCTCGCTCCTCTCCACCGGCAGGTTTCTTCTTCTTCTTCTTTCTGGACGGTTGACAATCAAAAATGGTGCAATACCGCCACCAACCCGTATGGAGTGCGGACCAGAATGTCCCTCAGGAATTAAACTATTGTGCAGCTGTGTTACTTTTAGATAACAAAATATCTGATAGATTTTCCTTCCTGAGTTACTTCTAAATAAATCAACTTATCTAATTTAACTTTAATTCCATTTCAATTTTGAATTAATTGTTATCCTCGTATTTTTTTTTTTTTTTTCCCAGTGTAACATAACGTGCTCTGTTTCATTTATTCGACAGTATTCACATTTACCATTACAATGTTTCCCTAAACTTAAGAGTGCTATTTAACCCAGTGTGCCCAAGTCTGGGATGAGAAATGACAAAATGCTGCCAACAACTTAACATTCTCCTTTTCCTGCCGTTAACTTTTTCGTTTGTCTTTAACATAGATCCTACATCAGTGTTTGTGTTTCTGTTTTGTGTCTCTGCTCTGTCTCCTCAAACCCCGAGTCGGTCGTGGCAGACGGCTGCTCGTACCGAGCCTGGTTCTGGTTCTGCTGGAGGGTTCTTCCAGTTAAAAGGGAGTTTTTCCCTCTCCCTCGTCGTGGCATGCATGCTTCAACCTGTGAGAAAGCTGCATAGAAATGAGCACACACACACACAGCTTGATTTCTTCTTTTAATTACAAAGTTCCATCAAGAACAACGGGAGACGCCCCTTGGAATCAAACGAGTAGAACGTTAACATCTCACTTTGTAAAACTGGTGCTCAGACAGTATATAATAAAGGTCGTGACAGACTCCTCAATATGCATTCAGTTCAAGCTGCAGAGGTGCAAAACAACAGGGTAGATACATTCAACTTTCTAGAGGTTCTACAGGGTAAGTTGCACACTGGATACCCATGCTTCATCTAAAAACGCTCCATGTTTTAATACAGTCCAAAATGATAAAGTTTCAGGTGGTATTTTCCGCCCACCTTATTAGTTCCCTCGGTTTGTGTGCAGTAAAAGGCTTCATGTTGATCAGAGTTCATGGCAAAGAGGAGGGAAAACCTCAAACAGAGATATGTTTAGAGAAAACGAACAGTACATCTGGAATATAGGCCTCGAAACCTCTCCGTTTTTCTTTTTTTAAACACATATTCACACCTGTACAGAGGAGTAGGCCTGTGTCTGCTTTCAAGAGAAGAAGGCACCTCCTTTTCTATCCGACAAGATACTACTGACCTTAATGCACACCTGGCAACGCTGACATACAGTACATACAGTGTTGAGAACACACCACATGACTCTAGAGCGGGGGTGTCCAAACTTTTTGTCACATGGGCCAAAAAAAAAAAAATTTTTTTAAAACTAAAAACACACCAAAAATGCAAATTTTATCTTTTAATCTACTCATATTCAACAATAAACCAAACATGAATGAAACTGGGGTTTTTTTTGTTTTGTTTTGTTTTTTTTTTTTTTTTTGTTTTTGTTTTTTTTTTTTGGGGGGGGGGGGTTGTAGGAATGGGATCATAGATCCAAAACTTCAAGCACTGAAAAATTAAGAAACCCCCCCCCCCCCAATCTCTTCCCTGCAATAAAAAAAAGGATCTAGGTCAGTCTTCATTTGAAAACACTCCCTGTATTTAGCTAAGTTTTAATACAGCAGTTAAAAGCAGATTTGGGTGCACCAAAGCATAAATCAATGAGTTGCTATGGTGCTAGTTACCATGACAACAGAAGGAAACCAGGAAGCTGGGAAAAGATGATCAGTTTGTGTTGCATCTAACATTTTTGTAAGCAGATTTTAACTTTAAAAAGTCGTAGTTTTGTCCTAATTTATTCTTGAACTGTGGTCAAGGGGGCCACAAATGGCCCCTGGGCCCCCACTATGAACACCCTTGCTCTAGAGCACGTGTGTTAAAGTCGAGGCCTGGGGGCCAAGTCTGGCCCGCCGTAACTTTTTTTATATGGTCCTCTACACCCTAGAGAGACGCCTAAATAGAGCTACCAAGAAAACAGTTGTGTGCCTAAATATTGTTTTATCAATCAAATCAAAGCAGTTTTCATTTGTATTCTGCCAAATTACATTAATGTGAAAAGATGCTCAATATTATTTCACTTTAAAGTTCTCATCGAATGCAGAGACACAAATTTACTCATATTTTAACAGTTTACACTGCAAAAAACACAATCCTACCAAGTATTTTTGGTCTGCACTGGAAATAAGACAAAACTAACTTACAAGTAACTTTTTAGAACGATTTAAGTGCTTGCTTCACATCAAAAATTCCACAATATTGATGAAAAAGTTCTAGTTATAAGTGAAATAATCTGCCAGTGGAACAAGACATTTTTCCCATATTACAAGTTAAAATGTCTTGTTCCATTGGCAGATTATTTCACTTATAACTAGAACTTTTACATCAATATTATGGAATTATTGACTTAAAACAAGCTCCTCTGTCTGCTGAAAAGTACTGGTAGTCAGTTTTGTCGTCATTTCAAGTAATTCAAGATATTGCACTAGAAACTAGACCAGAAATACTTGGTAAGATTGTGTTTCTGCAGTTTAATATGTAGTTTTATCAATATATTTTGCCACAACTGGCCCTCTGAGTACATTAATGAGCTTGATGTGGCCCCAGATATAAATGCGTTTGACACCCCTGGTCTAAAGGGACTGACTGGACATGATGGGAAACTGACGTGTCACGTTCTAAATGAGAGCTAACGGGTGCGATCAACAACAAACAGTCCCGGTAGAAAGACTGGAGCTGCCGTGAGCCTTGTTGCAATCTTTGGCACGCTCCAGGTGTGCCAGAGATCGGTTTTTCTCATCCAACCCTTGGCAAACACAAATACAAGCAATATAAATTCAAATATCTACATATAAAGATTTGTGCTCTTTGACAGAAGGATTCATCCACACGCCCCACAAAAAGGGGAATCCTGACATGCTGCTCATTCACGTCTACACACATTTTAATTTTTTCAAACTGAGCTACAGTTCTGATAAGATAAAAAGCTGCATTTGATTTGGGTTTGTTTTTCTTTTTGTTGTTGTAGTAGGAAAATGAATGTTATTGTTGGAACTTGTCAAGTAATGCGACAGATCAGTTTCACTTCATCAGGGCTTACAGTGGAGACCCGGCCGGTTTCCTCTCCAGACGCGGACAAACCCACCTCCACCGATCCTTACGTGATCTACAAGTCATGAGCCAGGGGTGTCCAAACTTTTTGTCACATGGGCCAAAATTGTCGGGTCAAATGTACTCACAGGCCAAGAAGAAAAAAAAAAAAAAAAAAAAATGCCAAAAAACTAAAATCAAGCAAATAAAGTAGTCCAATTTTATTTTTCTGTCGGAAAAGGATTTTGCACGTTTTTTACATTTTTTTTTTTTGGTTCAACTGAACAAATTTCTTCTCGGTATAAGAACAGGATTGGAGTCACTTTCTTTCAAAACACTTGCTGTATTTAACAGAGTTTAATGAATTAAATAAAAGCAGATTTGGGGGCAGCAAATCGGCTTTTCAGTGAAAGTTTCTGGATAAACACGGTTCTGATTAATATAAAAGCTCGGTTATAAAAACTCTTTGTGTTGTACTTAATACTTTCCATCGTAAGAAAATGATGTTGGTAATAATTGGGAATAAAAAGTCTCCATCTGCATCAACCACCTGTACTGGACGGGCCAAATTCTTGTCGTTCTTCAATCGCACAAAATCAAGCCAAAAATGGCCCCCGGGCCGCATTTTGGACACCCCTGTCACAAGCAGAACCTTCCGGAAAAAAAAGGCAGAGGTTTTAAAACAGCTGCATCTGCAGCCCGTTTATCCTCCGATGCGAACGCACGTACGCCACGACTTCATCATCCGTGCGAAGCAGGTTTGCAAAGGAGCGATGAGAAAACCGTCCACCTCGTCTTCACATTTGTTTTCCACAGCTGTCCTCTCCTCCTGTTCCAGAATAAAGTGCTTGAGTTTAAAACACACAAAGTTGAAACTAAAGTGATTACAAATCTACAGGATCCTTTGCTCTCACGGCGGTCCGGTTCATGTAACAGCAGCTCATGTATTTTTTTGTTTGTTTTTTTTTGTTTGTTTTTTTTTGTTTGTTTTTTTTTTTTTTTTAGACGGCTGCAAGCTGTTGGCTTTCCTTCCAACTGCAATACTAGAGGTTTTTCCCGAAAGGCGGAAAAGTCTGTGTTCATTTCCAAATAAATACACTGAAACGAGAGTAAAATAACCTTCGATTCGATCTCAAAGGTTTCTTCAACCAGAGTCTTTTCAGAGTCCACAGCACTCTCAGTCCTGTCAATCCGCCTTTTTTTCCTGCTAAAAAACAAAAATATCCAGAATTTATATGGTGACCTGATGGGACGCCGCCATCATAGCATATTAAAAAAAGCACCGTTGAAAGAATGCTTTGATGTCCACATCTGGTTTTACTGCGTTTTCCTCTTGATTTGTTGTCATCTTTGGTTGGAATAACGTGCATCACTCAGAGCTCAGTCCGCAACGCAGCCGGAACGACAAAAATGATGACGAACGCCGATTAAAAACAAACAAAAACAAGAAGGACAAACCAATGAAAAGTGCTTGAGCTGCTACAGGAAGGAACAGGAATCTTCTGCTGTTCCAGAGTCTCTTCAGGACGTGGTCCCTCTGTGGGGTTCAGGTGAAGCCCGCTACTCGTACAGTGTGACCGTGCAGTAGCACAAGGAGGAGATCCTGCGCTCCACGCTGGCTTTATCTGCAACACACACACACACATATATATATATAGCCAGATTAAAAAGCATGTCAACTGATTAGGTGAAAACAATTCAAATGGAAACAAAAGTTGTATCCATACACACACAAAAAAGGACATATTATTCTAAATTCATTACTTAAAATTATTTGAAGCTATAATGAAAAATGTGATGAGTGAGAAGGAAAAATAAAAAAAGATATTATATATTTATTAATTAAACAAATAGGGAAACAAAACAAATGTTTGTAAATATGGCTGAAACGATTAATGAGATTAATCGCGATGAATCGATTATTGAAATAGTCGTCATCTCATTCGATTAATCATTAACTGGAGAATAGACAAAAAAAAAAGGCCAGTTGCTGAAAGAATATATTTACAGCAGTAGTTAAGCCAAAAATGTACAAAAAATACCTACACTTTGCATTTAAGATTTAACGCCCCCCCCCCCCGTAAGTCGCCCCCCTCCCCAGTATGGAGGACCAAAACTGACATAATTAAAAATAAAGTGCATTTGTTCTTTTACATTTCCTCCTCGTCTCCTTTTTTACGTTACCGTCTGCATTTCTGCCTCTTCACGCAAATCGATTGTGCATGGCTGCACCTATGGCTTCAGTTTAGCAACCAAGCGATCTGCACATGGCTCCAGCTGCTTCCTGCTTATTGACCAATAGTAGAGGAGGTGGGCCAAGATGGCCACCGTCCTCATTTGCATAATGAGGCAGAAATGCATACAGTAAAGTAAAACAAGAAGATGAGGAAATGTAAAAAGAACAAACGCTTGTATAAGGAAAAGGCAAAACTAAATGTATACATTTCTTTTATTTTTAATTATGTCAGTTTCAGTCCTCCATACCCCAGGACCACTGCTGCTGCCAGTCGCTATTATCAGCACCGGTCCAAGGACAGCTGTACTGAGTTTTTTTTTGATTCAGCTGGTTATGAGGAGAATTGTACTCACTGCAGTTTTAGGTATTGGTTTCAAAGCTTTTAATATGGCAGTAATGGTGCCAATAATTTCTTTGATATGAAGTCAAAACACAGGGCCATGTAAGTGTGGATTTTTTTTTTTCCCTCAATGATAAAAATCTTCATTTAAAAACCACATTTTGTGTTTGTGTTGTCTTTGACTTGCATTTAAGTTGTTCTGATGCTCTGAAACACTGACGTGCGGCAAACATGCAAACAAAAAGGAAATCAGGAAGGGGTCAAACACTTTTTCACACCGCTGTATGTTAGTATCGTGAAGCCTTGTGCAGCACTGTCTCAGAAGCGGCTGTTTTAAAGCGCTTTATAAATAAAGTTGGATTAGAAAAGCTTTTCTGGCACCAAGTAACGAATAAAATGTTCATCTGTCGTCGCTTCCTCACATTTGAGCACGTTCTCGGCATCGGCGGGATCCTGCAGGATCTTGGAGAGGCCGTCCAGCAGCATGGCAGCCTTGCTGTAGCGGTACGCTATGTCCTCCGTTTGTTTAAACATCTCGTCCAGAGCTGCAGACTGAACCTGGTGCACACATCATGGAACCGTTAGGCTTCACCAGCATGATCAGATCACAGCGTCACCATTCTGTGCTTGAAACTCACAATCTCCACTGCGTGGTTGTAGATGAGCTTCTCAGCAGTGACGCTGTTGATCTCGTCCACAAAGCGCTGCTTGTCAGAGAAGAAGTGGTTGAGTTTGTCGGTCAGGTGCCGACAGAAGGCGATGCAGCTTTTGTAGCGCTCGTTCAAACTCTTGACCACTGAGAAAAATGAGCAGACAAGCTTTAGTTAGCGTATGCTTGGATGCTGCAAAGAAAAACACAACTAACGTGACTAATTATAGCGAATATCCATTGTCAAATAAGCTTAGCACTCTGAATTAGGGCTGCAGCTAACGGTTACTTTTGCAATCAATTATTCTATCGATTAATCGGATTTTGCAGATTTTCAATTAACCACTTAAGCTTATTAGAAATACAATAAAAAAAAGGCAAATAAATAATTCAATTCCATTTTTAAACAAGAAACTAAACAACATAGCATTCCTTTAGTGAATGCTTGATCATTTTTAGGAAAAAATTTGCAGCTTAAAAAAGCCTTTATCATCAATACAGTGCAGGACTGATCCATTAACCAATTAATTATTTAATAGCAAAAAGTGCTTAATAGGATAATTTTTCAAGAATTTGAACCATGTGAAGTTAAAACTATGCAACTTGAGGAGTCCTAGTTAGAACATATTTACAAACAAAGGTTTTTTTTTTATCTTAAGTGCAAAATGTACACATTTTTTGTACAGTTTTGACTTAATTGCTGCTCTGACTGTTGTTCTTTCAGCAAATGGCCATTTTTTAAAGTCTGTATCCTCTAGTTAACGAATAATCGATCACTAAATTATTTGACGATTATTTTAATCATCGATTAATCTGCTTCATCAGTTCAGCCCTAATCTGAATAAAGTTACACATGTTCCCACCTTGTTTGACTGCACTAGAGGGATTCAGCTTGGCAGATTTGATCTGAGCCTTTGCCAGATGGAGTGAGGAAGCAAGGAGCTGAGCTGCCTTCATGTAGAGCACCAACTGCTCCACCTGCCTGTAGGGGGCAGCAGAGTCCCGTTATGAAACAAAAAGACGAATGGACCACAGTTATTGGAGGGGTGTTTTTTTTTTTTTTGTTTTGTGTTTTTTTTTTTTTTCCTCAGGCGCTTACCCCCACTCTTTACTGAGCTGGCTGATCTGGTCCACAACCACACTGTCCTGAGGGGGGTAAAGAGAGGCAGCAGACATGCCGAGCTCCGCCCCTCCAGCTCGTACCGCTGCCATCTCAAGGATGCAGTCGGTGAAGGAGAGCATCATTCGAAGGTGCATCAGGGTGTCTGTGTGCTCACGCTGCGCCAAAGAAAACAAAAAAAAAAAAAAAAAAAAAAAAAAAAAGCTTTTAACCAAGAAGCAGAGGAGAAACAACAACAACGCTGCCAGATGAGATGGAGGGTTTGTCAATATTTGTCATTTTTTTAGTTAAAAATTTTAGCTTTAAACTAGGGCTGGGACTTTAACGTGCTCATTTTGATTAATTAATTACATTGATTTTAATGTGTTAAAAATTTCAATCCAATTAATAACATTTTAATTTTTATTTATTTATTTATTTTTATACAAAAAAAACAAAAAAAAACCGATATGGAACCTTTGTATTGTGTTTCTGGTACGTCCATAAATCTGACATGCAAGAAACCTTTGCAAACAACAGTTTTCTAGACCCACTGGGGGTTAATTTCTGCTTCTAGAACCGATCTGACGGGACGCTGGAAAAGACTCTAGTTGTGTTCAAGTTGTGCTAAAAGCAGTCGGCCTATCAGAGAAGCTATGCTAGTCTAAAATAGCATCTCGATGTTAAACATGTAGCAGCAGCGCTAATGTCAGCGTCCACAGTCCACATTTCTAAAGAAGCTTCATGAATGATCAGGGGTTCCTGAAACACTAAAGATGAACTTTGCACCAATCTGATGGTCGAAGAACCTGGAGAACAAATTAAAAACTATAAATATATTCGATGTTGAGCTCATAGTCTATTTGTTCAGTAATTTAACAGCAAAATGGGCTTTTGAATTGAAAATGTTGCTTATTTTTACGGCCGTAACTAACGATTATTTTAGTAAATCGACTATTCTTTCAATTAATCGGATAAAAAAAAAAAAACAAAAAGAAAACATTCTACAGATTTTTCATTTAACCACTTTTTTATACAATATTAGAAAAGCATTAAAAAGATGCAAAGAAACAATTCAATTCATGTTTTATATAAGAAAACAAACATTTTATTGCCTAAAATGCAATAAACAGCATTCCTTTAGTAAATCTGATCTGGGTGAAGCTGAAACTAGGCCACCTAAAGAGTTTTGGCTAAAACATATTTACAGATAAAGGTGTTTTTGTCTTAAATGCAAAATTCATAAGTTTTTTGTACAGTTTTGGCTTAATCACTGCTCTGATTTGTCTTTTTTCAGCAAATGGCCTTTTTTAGAGTCTGTATACTCCAATTAACGATCAATCAATTACTAAATTAGTTGACGATTATTTCAATAATCAATTAAATGTGATTAATCGTTTCAGCCCTACTTAATTTGTTGATGTATTAATTACAGACCCTGCAATTAAATCGATTAAAAACTTGAATTAAGTCCCACCACTAGTTAAAACAAACTCAGATTTTACAAGCCGCATACCTCAACGGTTGTAAAAACCAGACCGACTACTAACGTGTCCCAGAGCCCACCATCTCACCTCCATCAGAGTCTCCTCAGGCAGCTCTGGGGCTTCAAAAGTGATGAATCCCTCCATGCTGGGAGGGGAGGTCCCATAGGGAAAGTAGCGCAGGCTGCTGGGTCCTCCATCTGCTCCTGGAACACCCTGCCCAACCCCTAAGCTTCCTGGCGGAGAGGAACCTATGGCCATGCCTGGGGGAGACCCCACACACACCCGGCCGCTGGTGGAGCACAAGGAACCAGCCGAACTGTTGGAACCCACTGAGAACACATGCGGCCCGAGAAGAACTGGGATTATTAACGTGCAAAATACTGGGAGCATCTGACAGTAGCTCGAAAGAGCGGGAGGAGTTTGTCACCGGAAGTGGTGCGAGGTCTGGCGCCCAGGTGGCTGCAGGTGGGAGGCGTGTTGCTGCTGGGTGGCGAGCCGACAGTGAAGAGGACGGTACGGGGACTCGCTGATCCTCCTTGAGCCATGCTAGGGGCTGCAGGGAAAGGAAATGATGTCATTCACTGGCAAACAGAAAGTACTGCGCAGCAAACATTTATACTCCTAACCATGATGCATTTTTTTGTTCTCTCTGAGAACGGCTGGATTTGGGGCTAAAATGATTAATCAGCTGGCTCTGATAACAATCATCAACTAGTTTAACAGGGCTGCAGCTAATGATTATTTTAGTAACCGATTATTCTGATGATCGGATAATTTTTTTTTTTTTTTAACAAAAAAAAAAAAAAAAAAAAAAAAAGACATTTTTCAGATTTTTCATTGAATCATTTTTTATACAATATTAGAAATACATTAAAAGATGCAAACAAACAATTCCTTCTTTAAATAACAAAAACAAATATTTTATTGCCTAAAATGCATTAATGTAGCATTCCTTTAGTGAACGCTTGGTCATTTGTAGCAGAGGACGCATCTGCAGCTAAATAAATCAATCAACGTGTGAAAAGCTCGGCCTTTTCTGCTGGACTTAACATCAGTACAGTGAAGGGCTAATCTGGTGATTGCTTTTTCAATTAACCAATGATTATTTGAACAGCAAAAGGTGCTTAATAGGAGGTTTTTTGTTTTTTTTAAATTGAATTTGAACCAGGTGAAGCTAAAACTGCCACTTGAGAAGTTCTGGATAGAACATATTTACAGACAAAAGGTTTTTTTTTTTTTTTTAATTTATTTTAATATAAAATGTGTATATTTTTTTGTACAGTTTTGGCTTAATTACAGCTCTTAGTGTGTTCTTTTAGTAAATGGCCTTTTAAGTCTATATACTCCAGTTAACGATTACTCAATTACTAAATTAGTTGATTATCTCAATAATCGATTCATCACAATTAATCATTAACTAGAGAATATAGACCCAAAAACAGGCCATTTGCTGAAAGGAAAACATATTCAGAGCAGTAATTAAGCCAAAATTGTATGAAAAATACATACATTTTGCTTTTAAGATAAAAACAAAACAAAACAAAAAAAAAAAAAAAAAAACACCTTTTTTTGTAAATATGTTCTACCCAGAACTCCTCAAGTGGGATAGTTTAGCTTCACTTGGCTCAAATTCTGTTTGAAAACAAAAAAATCTCCCATTAAGCACCTTTTGCTGTCCAGTTATCAAAACAAATAATCACCAGATCAGCCGACACTGTATTGATGTTAAGTCAAGCAGAAAGAGATGAGCTTTTCACATGTTGATGATAGAAATATTTTTTTTTAGCTGCAGATGCATCCTTTGCTACAAATGATCAAGAGTTCACAAAAGGAATGCTGTTATTGCAGTTTAGGCAATAAAATGTTCAGTTCTTATTTAAAAAAAAAGGAATTGAATTTTTTGTTTATTTGTATTTTCTTATGTATTTCTAATACTGTAAAACAAACTTAAGTGGTTAAATTAAAAATCTTCAGAATGTGACAATTTTTTTTATCAGATTACTCGATTAATCATCAGAATAATCGATGACTAAAATAATCATGAGTTGCAGCCCTAGCTGGGACTCTGAAACCCTAAAAGAAAATCTAGTTCAGCAGATTCACTTAATTAGTTAACAGAGTAAAAAGGGAATAAATGCACCGAATGAAAATTATTTTAAGATTTTAAATCTGATATACAGATTAAGTCTTTGTTTTCAGGTAAGGTGAAAAGTGTGGAGAGAACATGTTGTGTACCTGTGTCCATGGGTCGCTCAGTGTTCAGGCTGTCAGTGCTGCCCTGGTAAGCTTGTCCGCCCAGAGTGATTCTGATCGGCTGATCAGACAGACGACCTGTGCTAACAGACCTACGAGGAAACCACAGACGTCAGCCATGAGTCGACAAAGTGACATCACATGATAAAAAGAAAACAGACAAGCAGAACATCACTCTTGGTAAATATGTGCAGATTTAGGACTGAAAGGCAGTGCAGGAACAGATCCTGTCAGGAGCTTCTGTATGCCGTCACAGCGGAGTAAACCTAGCGCTCCTCTACCTGCCGAAGGTTCTGCTGGCCTCTGGGGCGGCGGCCCGTCCCGTGAGGTACGGGTTGCAGTGGTGGCTGCAGATGTCCCGACAATCCGCTAACGTCTTGCTGGGAAGGGGACTATCGGCCAGCGCCATCAGGTTACAGGACGCCTGCGTTTTTGGGATCTTGAACGGTGCAGAAATCGTCTGAACACAAACGGGTAATTTAGAGAAAGTTATCCGAGCTGAATCAGGACAAACCACCTCCACTGCAAAAACACATCTTACCAAGTATTTTGGTCTAGTTTCTGGAGCAAATATCTTAATGCACTTAAAATAAGACAAAACTAACTTGGAAGTAACTTTTCAGCAGCTATAGGAGCCTGTTTTAAAGCAATAATTCCTTAATATTGATGAAAAAGTTCCGGTTATAAGTGAAATAATCTGCCAGTGGATCAAGATATTTTTCCCCATATTACAAGTTAAAATATCTTGTTCCTTTGGCAGATTATTTCATTTATAACTAGTATATTGACTTAAAACAAGCTCCTATATCTGCTGAAAAGTTACTTCTAAGTTAGTTTAGCTTCATTTTAAGTGTATTAAGATATTTGCAGTAGAAACTAGACCAGAAATCTTTGGTAAGATGTGTTTTTGCAGTGCATACATGCTCATGACTGCTCTCACCTTGGTGGGGGAACCAATGATTGTTGGCAGCGGGGACTTCTGAAGCCAGTCAGACGTGCGTGGGGAAGACCCCAACAACTTGGTGGGGGAGGAGCCGAGATTGGCTGGCCGGCCGAGCTGCGGGGAGTGACTGCAGGAGGATGAGGAGCAGGAGGAAGGCTGCACGGGGTCGGACAGTTGCTTATGGAGCTTCTGCCTGGTCTGGTAGAACTCCGTCAGCGTCGGGGCGCTTTGGAGCCGAGCGCCCAGGAGCTGCGAGGAGGGAACCGGGGAACCTGAAGGATGGAGAGAGACTAGATCAGAATGAATCCAGCCACGTTTCTGTGGCCGACGGAGGAATCGGTAAACATTTAGCTGGACTCAGGGCGTTTTCACACCTGTGGTTCATTTATAGGGCTGAAATGATTAATCAGATTCATCCTGATGACGTAACCGTCAACTAATTTAGTAATCAATTAATCATTAACTTGAGTCATAGACTCAGCAAAAGGCCATTTCCTGAAACTCCCCTCCCCCCAACATTTTCAGAGGAGTAATTAGGCCCAAACTGTACAGAATATATCTACATTATGCATTCAAGATAAAAACACCTTTGTCTGTAAACATGTTTTATCCAAAACTCATAAAGTGGCATTTTTTTATACTCACCCAGTTCAGATTTACTAAAGGAATGTTATGTTATTGGATTCTAGGCAATAAAATGTTTATCTTCTTATTTAAAAATGCAAATAAACATTTTATTTCGTTTTATAATGTATTACTAATATTGTATAGAAGTATAGAAAAGGCTTAAGTGATTAAATGAAAAATCCGTAAAATGTGCCAATGTTTTTATCTGATTAACCGATCAATCGTCAGAATCAGATGAGAAGTTTGTTAACTTTTAACTTCTTCGAATGGTTCTCTTCACAAGGGAAAAAATTTAGGGATGCACGATATACCGGCACTAACTTCAGTATCGGGCGATTTTAGTCTTTTTTTTTTTAAAAAAAAAAAAATTAAATTAAAAAAAAAAAAAAAAAAAAAAAAAAAAAAAAAACATCAGTATAAGCCTGATGAGTAAAACTGAAGAAAACTTCAAACAACCCAAAACCTCTCACTAAAAACTACGTGAGAACATTCAGTGTTTTTTGGTCAGGAAGTGAGATTGTTGTGTTCACATCTGCATCTACAGAATCACAAACAGGCCATTTGCAAAAAAATAAAATAAAATAAAAAAATAAAACATTCAGAGCAGTAATTAAGGCAAAACTGTGCAAAAATATATATACATTTTGCATTTAAGATAAAAAAATAAAAAATAAAAAAAAACACACACACAACAAAAAACTTTTTTGTAAATGTTCTACCAAGAACTCCAAGTGGCATAGTTTTAGCTTCACCTGGTTCAAATTCTGTAAAACAAATCTATTAAGCACCTTTTTCTATCCAGTTATTAATTATTATTTGCACCTTAATGCATTTCTCATGCTGTATAAAAAAGGCTTAAGTGGTTAAATGAAAAATAGGCAGAATGTGCCAATTTTTTGATCTGATTAATCAATTATTCTGGCGATTAATCATCAGAATAATCGTTAGTTGCAGCCCTATTAATATCTAACGTCTGCCGTTCTAGAATCAAGCAAAGCTCTCAGCGTGCAGGAAGTTTAGGGATCAGATCTGGACACAAACCGACCTCCTGAAGAGCTGCGGCTGCGAGGCTCCTGGTTCTGCAGGTGGCAGCAGCAGTGACCCAGCTGCTCAGGGATGGTACCCACTGCAAACACAAACAGCAGCAGAACATCTCACCTTCATGTGTGCCTGTCTTTAAGCTGCCCGCCTGCTTGCCGACTACAATCACGTCTTACCGAGAGGTGAAGGGGAGTAGGGCCGAGAGCTGCCTGTAGAGAGGCGCCGGCCGGCAGTCTGAGGGGCGTCTGCCGAACTGGGAGACCCTGAGCCCACCTTTGGAAAGCCCATAGGACTTGTGTTGGAGCGCCTTACTGTTCCTGACCTGGGGAACCCAAACAAACATCCCAGAAATAAGAGAACTATGTTAAAAAGTTAACAAGAATGGTGCTTTTGCTTCATCTTTGGTAGCTTTCAAAAGGATTTATATTCCTGTTTAGTTGAAAGCAGCAATCCTTCTTCCTGTTGTTCAAACATCACAATCATTGATGCGGGTCACAACAAAGTGAGTGTAAATTGCCTGTTTTTCACACTAAAATCAGCTCCATTCTCTGGAACAAACAAATCAAGGAACCCTGAGGACTTTGGAAAAAAGTGGCTATACTGGGAAAACGTTTATTAACGCTGAAACGATTAATCAGATTAATCGCGATGAATCGATTATTGAAATAAGTCAACTAATTTAGTAATCGATTAATCGTGAACTGGAGTATACAGATTACAAAAAAGGGCTATTTGCTGAAAGAACAACATATTCAGAGCAGTAATTAAGCCAAAACTGTATCAAAAATGTACACACTTTGCATTTAAATTAAAAACAACCTTAGTCTGTAAATTTGTTCCACCCAGAAATCCTCAAGTGGCCTAGTTTTAGCTTCAACTGGTTCAAATTCTGTAAAAATAATAAAATCTCTTATTAAGTACCTTTTGCTTTCCAATTTTTAATCAAAAAAAAAAAAAAAAAAAAACAAAACCAAAAAAAAAAAAACAAAACAAAAAACTCATCAACAGATCAGTCCTGCACTGTATCAATGCTAAGTCCAGCAGAAAAGCCTGAGCTTTTCACATGTTTATGTTAAAAAGATGTTTTTAGTTTCAGATGCATCCTTTACTACAAACAATAAAAGCGTTCACTAAAAGAACGCCACGTTTTTGCATTTTAGGCAATAAAATGTTTTTCTTATTTTTTAAAAAAGGGATTTAACCATTTATATTTATATGTATTATTCAATTTATTTCTAATATTGCATAAATAAGCCTAAGTGGTTAAATGAAAAATCTGCAGAATGTGCCCATTTTTTATCTGATTAAATCAATTAATCGTCAGAATAAAATCGATTGTAAAATAATCGTTAGTTGCAGCTCTAGTTTTTACTGCAACATTTGTCTCAAAGTTCAACACTATTTTCATATCAGATGGATTTGATTAACTGACACAAAAAGTAACTTTTTCATCAGTTATATACACATGCAGGGTAATTATACAGGATTTGACGCATCTTAGACGCAACACTGTTGAGCATTCTGAATCGGAGATAAAGCATTTGACACAACATTCATCTTCTGAAAACCTCCAAATTCAGAACTGTGTGTTTACAGTTCATTACACATTTACAGCAATGTCACCATAGTAAAAGTGGACCTTCAAATAGCTCAGAGATGCTGCAAAATTATTCATCTTTGAAACTAATAAACAGCTTTTAAAACAAATATAGCTAGCAGGGATCAAAAAGAAGGCAGTTCTCCAGGATCAAACCGTCACGTTGGCCAACAGAACCCGCTGAAGACACTAGGGCTGAAACGATTCATCAAATTAATCACGATTAACCAATTTTTGAAATAATTGTCAACTAATTTAGTAATCCATTGATCATTAACTACAAAAAATAGATACATTTTGCATATAAGATGAAAAGCCTTTATAAATATATTCTACCCAAAACTCCTCAAGTAGCCTAGTTTTAGCTTCATGTGGTTCAAATTCACTAAAGGAATGTTGTATTATTGCATTTTTGTCAATAAAATGTTTACTTTCTAATTTAAAAAAAAAAAAAAGGGATTGAACTATTTATTTGTATTTTGCAATGTATTTTTAATACTGTATAAAATAAGCTTAAGTGGTGAAATCAAAAATCTGTAAAGTGTGCCAATTTTTTTCTATCTGATTAATCATCAGAATAAATCGATAGAATAATTGATTACTAAAATAATCATTAGTTGCAGTCCTCAAACGCAAATGTTAGAGACTTTAATCTTCAGCCTGACGAGCACCTAATTATTAACCCTGTTACCAAAACATCCAGTGAGTCTCAGCTTTCAGTACCTTCATGAAACCATTCAGACAGCATTGACAGTAAAAATAGTGTCATTATCCATTAACAATCAGGCGCCACCCTTTTACCTTCTTCTCTTCTGTCTGCTTTTTAAGCCCATAAAACCACCCAATGCCCCTCCCAGCAAGAGGCTGGAAAACCAGAAACTTAGGTAGGCACTGAGTTGATGTCATTTCACTGATCTGATGCAAGAATAGTCGTCGTTTCTTGATCCAGTGTGAACATGGATTTGGTTGATTTAACTCAGGGGTGTCCAAAGTGTGGCCCGGGGGCCATTTGTGGCCAATGAAATGATTTTGTTCGGCCTCTGACCACAAGTCAAGAACAGTAAAAACGTCAACAAAAACCAAAAAGAATTTGAAGACCCCCAAAAAATGTGGAAATTGTTTTTTCCTCTTATAAGGCAACAGTCTGTAGCCCTTCTTATGATATTTAATAATGTACATAAAAATGTTTACTGTTAAGCAGATAAAACATAAAACAAAAAAAAAAAATAAGAAGCACAGTAAACAAATTTTTGCATTTTCAATTTAATAAATTTTGTGTTGGGCTGCAACGATTAATTGGATTAATCAATTATTGAAAAATCGTCAGCTAATTTAGTAATCGATTAATCATTAACTGGAGAATACAGACTCTAAAAAAAAAGGCCATTTGCTGCTAAAAAAAAAAAAAAAAAAAAAAAAAAAAAAAAAAAAAGCATTGTCTGTAAATCCGTTTTATCCAAAACTCCTCAAGTGGCAGTTTTAGCTTCACCTGCTTCATATTCACTAAAGGAAAGCTATGTTACTGCACTTTAAGCAACAAAATGTTTATTTTCCCCATTTAAAAATTTTCCTGTTTTTATTTGTTTGCCTCTTAATGTGTTTCTAATATAGTGTAAAAAAAAAAAAAAAAAAAAAAAAAAAAAAAAAAAAAAAAAAAAAAGCCTAAGAGGTTAAATTAAAAATCTGCTGAATGTTCCAATTGTTTTTAAAATCTGATTAATCGTCAAAATAATCGTTAGTTGCAGCCCCAATTTTGTGGCCCGCCAGGAGTTTAAGCAGGCAAGGAGCTTACCTGGGGGAGCTGCAGAGGGTGGTACTCGGGCTGCTGGAGAGGTTCTGCTTGATCCGCTGGTAGTTCCGCACCTGGGTGGGAACAGGGATGGGCGTGGTTTCTGCCCGCTGGGACACCATAGCGGTCGGTCCTTGGGTGGGCTGCGGCTGCCTGGGGGAGAAGAACGGTGAGCAAATTAAATAGGCTGCTGAAGAATGTCCTCAGGGGCACTAAGACCCGTGATAACAAAAAAAAACAAAAAAAACTCTGCAACAAAGACAGATAAGTCTGACTGGTTCTGCTTCTCCAGCTCCCAGCTTTTTGTTTGAGCGGCCTAGAAAAAGGTAGAACTTCAATACTGGGAGAAAAAAGTAAAAACAAAGAGGGGGGCTGGACTTCCATGTAAACAAGGCAAAACAACCAATCAGCTTGAAGCACATTCTGCTGAAGGCGGGGCTAGAAGCAGTCTGCGGCACGTGTCGGACCAGGGCTCTGTGTTATCAAACACAGGAGGGGAAGTGCATGAAGGCACAGCTCATTAGTATTGTTTTGTTATCCCAAATGTTCTGAACGTTTTATCATGACCGAGTGACCCTGCAGGGGAGATCTGTCTGCATATGGGTGGATGTAACAGGAGAGAGAGAGGGAGAGCTGTACCAGTTGGGAAACTGGTGTTGTGCAAACGCTGGGAGGGTCTTAGAGAGCGAGACATGTGAGCGGAGGACTAGTCCAGACAAAGACCCACAGAGGGAGCAGCCTCACTCCGACATGTCTAAACGCCGACATGTGCTGCACTTCTCCACACTCCAGCAGCAATCAGATGATTATGAAACCCACGCAAATGTCTTCTGGCTTTATTGATCCCAGCTAGGGCTCACTATAGAGGGAGGAGGGTTGCTGCGTTCTTAAGAGGAAGGACGGAAATGTGTAATCCATTTACAGAAAGTGAACCAAGGAGAAGATGAAGCTGCATGTGAATCAAGTAGGCCAGCAGAGGGGGAAGGGATCTGACACAGCTACAAAAACCTGTTATTTATGTTAGCCCTCATGCATCCTGCTCATTGGCTTTCTAGTCCGACAAAAACATTCCATCCCCCTGCCTCCCCGTCTCCTTGCACAGACGATTCAGCAGAATCAGAAGAAGATAAACACTGCTACAAATCAGGAGTACAGCGTTATTGCTGTCAATAAATCAAAAGACGCAACTCCTATATTATGGAACAGTTTCTTCCAGTGTCAATTATTAACTAATTTATGTAACAGTTGTTGACATACAGGAAGCAGGTTGTAGGGAGAGGAATATAACAGATATAAATGGCTGCAGTAGGAAAGAAGAAACTGAGCAACAAAAACAAAAAATAGAAAAAATGATTCAGATCGAATGAACGTTCACATTTTTTCATACCAGATCTGATTTTAATCTATTCTTCTTATCCCTTCTCTTTCTTTTTTAAAAAATGAATTAAAAATGACAGAAAATATTTTAAAAAAGTGGCTTTTATTTTAATTAGGGCTGGGTGATAAAGCAATAACGATATATATATCGCGATGGACAAGCGATCAACGTCAATAGAAAACACGTCTGATAGAAGTTTGATCATTTCACTGAACTCTGATCCAGAACCGCCAGGCTACAAGAACTTTTGTTTATGAGAATAAAGTTATAATATTAGCAGTACAAAGATGCAATTTTACCAGAAGAATGTCTTAAAATTATGAGCAAAAAAGAAAAAAAGTCGCTTTAATGAGAAAAAAGTTTGAATAATTAATTAGTTATTTTTCATGTTGGAGTTCTCATAAAATTACTACTTTATTCTTCTAATATTACAGCTTTATTCTGGTAATGTTAAGACTTACGTCTTCTTGTATTACTACGAATGTATTGTTGTAACATTATGGCTTTATTTTGGTAAAATAAATCGTAGCCGGGCCCTGATACGCCATCATAGAGTTGACCTGAATTCAAAGTCCAAATAAATAGAAGCTGTAAAACCGGCTTTTCAAACAAAGATGGCCGCCCTGGGCACGCTGACATCACTGGAGTAAGGAAACACAAGGAATTTATCGCCCAGCTCCAATACATAGTGTATAGTTGTTAAGTGGGGTGAATGCTTGTCATTTTTTTCCACAAAAGATCTGAAAGGTGTGCTTGTTAGAGTAAGTGTACATAAGTTATTCTACTTTTACTATGTTTCTTAATGTTGATGTGATGATATATGATGTTGTTATGAAACATGTTCTGAGAACTGTTTCCAGGAGACAGCAGCTGTGGGAGGTAGTGCAAGCAGTACCAACCGCTGCACGTGGGGGAGGTACGGATGCCTCATGAATGAATGCAGAAGCGACACTGAGATAACGTATGTAAATTATACGTAAGGAATGTGAGATAAGCAAGCTTCAACTGGTTGTAACTGGTTTTACCCTTCCCCTTAGAAGTTGAAGCTCCATGTAACCAGGGCGTTCCCACTTCTAATAAAAAGCCTGGAGAGCGGAGACTGCCTCAGAGTGGTTGGAGGATTGTAACTGAGCAGTCTCCGAGCACTCTCCTTGCAAGTAAAAAGCATTAATTCTCTGTGTCTTCTTTTGTGCAGGTTGCATGTAAAATGTTAGGGGTTTAAACCTAACAGTGCTGCACATTCACTCTGATGCACCGAATGACACACCTCTGATACACCTAAACAAAAAAAAAAAAAAAAATTTTTTTCAACGTAACCAGTTGTCTTCAAAAGTTCCCAAATAAATAAACAGATTCCACAGATGCTCTGTGAAGGCCTCAGATTAGGGCATTAGTAAGCAAACATAACAGCAAACAAGTCAGGGATACATTTGTAGAGATGCTTCCATCAGAGGTTACTTTAAAAAACATTATCACGAAGCAAAACTCAGAAATGCGGATGCTCTCCATCCAACACTGGCCTCTATTTTAAGACTGGCAGCAGAAAAAGCTAAAGAAATCCAGTTCAAGTCAAGTAGAGACACTTCAAACATGCTGAAGATGGAACCCCAGTCAGACGAGACCAAAATATTCTGGCCTACACACAAAACAGTCAGTGCAGAAGAAGACGAACACTGCACATCACTCTGAACACAGCATCCCCATCACGAAACATGATGGCGGTGGGATCATACTGTCTGGATGCAAAATTTGATAACTAATATAGAGCTGAAACGATTAATCGGATTAATTTTTATTAATATTTTATTTAAAAAAAAAAAAAAAAAAAAAAAAAAAAAAATAGTCAACTAATTTAGTAACTGAATAATCGTTAACTGGAGTATACAGACTCAGAAAAGGGGCATTTGCTGAAAGAACAACACAGTCAGAGCAGAAATTAAGCCAAAAGTGTACAAAAAATATAAACATTTTCCATTTAAGATGGGGAAAAAAAAAAAAACAAAAAAAAAAACAAAAAAAAAAAAAAAACCCCCCTTTGTCTGTAAATCTGTTCTACCCAGAACTCCTCAAGTGGCAGGGTTTTAACTTCACCTGGTTCAAATTCTGTAAAAATAAAATCTCATATTAAGCACCTTTTACTAACCAATTATTAATTGGTTGATCAAAAAAAATAATCACCAGATCAGCCCTGAACTGTACTGATGTTAAGTCAAGCAGAAAGGGCTGAGGTTTTCACATGTTAATGTTAGATTTTTTTTTTTTTTTTTTTTTTTTTTTTTTTTTTTTTTTAATCTGTAGATGCATCCTTTGCTACAAATGATCCAGGGTACATTAAAGGAATGCTAAGTTATTGGATTTTAGGCAATAAAAGGTTTATTTTCTGATTTAAAGAAGAAACTGAATTGTTTGCATGTGTTGTGTAAATAAGGTTTAAGTGGTTAAATTAAAAATCTGCAGAATGTGCCCATTTTTTTTTAATCCAATTAATCATCAGAATAACCGATTTCTAAAATAATCGATAGTTGCAGCCCTAAACTGATTTTCAGAGATAGAGTCCTAATATACATTAAAGTTTGTGATTGCTATGTTTGTTTGAGAAAGTTTATGCAAAAAAACAAAACAAAAAAAAAAAAAAAAAAATAGAATTTGGTTTCACGAACTGGATCTACCTTTATTTTATTTATTTATTTATTTTTAAACTGGTTGGAATAACATTCAGGCATTTGAGGGACTATAACAGTCCCTGTTTGCTGATGCAGGTGATGATCTGGTGGATGTGTGAAGCTATTCCTATTCATGCAGTCCTCTGTTGGTTGGTGCTGTTTTTAGCGCAGCACCGCCTTGTTTTTTTTTGGCTCTGTGTCTGATTTGTAACTGACTCATCATGCAGATATCAACATGCACATTCACCAACAGCATGTTTGAGATCTCACACCCTGCTGAGAGGAGGCTATTTTTCTTGGAATGACGTGATAGAAAAACAAAAAGACTGGTTGACCCAGAAATATCACACAAGGAAAACATTTCATGGGTGTGAACTTAAGACTGAACGTAAAATGAAATTTAGAGGCATTATGACACATATCCATTACACTAATAACACCAATAAATGCCTTCATGTGTGTGACACTTCATAGAGCAAAATATGCAGCATCACAACATCCTGTTTTGTTCTTTGGCAGTTTAATAATAGCAAATTATAAATGTTTTCTTTTTTTCCAAGGATCAGAAAATAATGTCTGGAGAATTTGGATTTACAAGCCAGACTTTTACACACACTGAAGATTTAAGATTAATTGCCATCACAGTTAAAAGAAGCTGTTAGAACCAACCTGCCAGGTAATACTGAAGAGAACTCGAACAAGTAGAAGCTTTGAAGTCATAATGGCAGCATAATGTCCCATATAGTGAAATTTATTTTAATGTGACAATCTGTATGTCACCAGGTGACTCCGAACCCATCCAAGCACTAAACAGATGCTTAGAACGTGAGATGCATGAGGTGCCAAAACTTTCTCCAGCTGAACAGAAACAAAACTGAACTTATCTTTGGACCTCAAGAGGAACGATCTAGAGTCAGCATGCAGCTTCAGTTACTACAGCTAGAAATTAGTGATCAGGCCTGAAATCTGAGTGTAGCGATGGACTCAGACCTGAACCTTCAGAGACACATAAAGACAGTTACAAAGTCGGCCTTCTATCACCTGAAGAACATTTTCAGAATTAAAGGACTAATGTCTCAACAAAATCTAGAGAAACTCATTCATACGTTTATCTTTAGTTGCATTGATTACTGCAACAGTGTCTTCACAGGTCAAAAGTCAACCAGACAGCTGCAGCTGATCCAAAATGCTGCTGCTCGCATTCTCACTAAAACCAGGAAGACAGAGCTCGTCACCCCAGCTCTCAAGTCCATCCACTGGCTCCCTGTAGCTCAGAGAATAGACTTTAAAATACTTTTATTAGTTTATAAATCATTGAACGGCTTGGCACCAAAATACATTATAGATTTGTTGTCGTATCAAACTTCCAGACCACTCAGATCTTCTGGTTCTGGTCTGCTCTGCATCCCCAGAACCAAACATGGAGAAGCAGCTTTCAGTTTTTATGCTCCACTAATCTGGAACAAACTTCCAGAAAACTGCAAGACAGCCGAACCACTGAGTTCCTTTAAATCAAGGCTGAGAACCCACCAGTTTAGAGCTGCCTTTGATTAGTAGTCTGGACCATAAATCTGTAAACAAATCTGGGTGAGATTAGCTTGGTTTTCCAAAGGGTGGAAGTTTCAGTGTAAATCAGTGAAATAAAGTAAGTGGATCATTGATCAGTCTTTTTTAACTATATTTGCTTGATGATATTTGCTTGATATTTTCCTGATGATTTTGATGCATTGATATTTTCCTGATGATTTTGATGTGTATTTGCCTGATAATTTTGCAGTTTTTGATGATTTTGCTGTATCGTTGATTGATGTTTTTACGATGTGAAGCAGTATGAACTGCCTTGCTGCTGAAATGTGCTATACAAATAAACTTGACTTGTAGCCATCTACATGCCTATTTTGCCACATGCTGGTGGCCATTCTGCCCAGGCGGCAACAATAGATCCATTTAGAAATGAGTAACTAATGTTTGAAGGCTGTGGATTATTTTAGTAAATCGATTATTCTGGCGATTAATCGGATATAAAAAATTGGCACATTCTGGAGATTTTTTTATTTAATCCCTTAAGCCTCTTTTATACCGAATTAGAAATACATTAAAAGATGCACATAAATAATTCAAGTCCTTTTTAAATAAGAAAAATATTTTATTGCCTAAAATACAATAACAGCATTTCTTTCGTGAATGCTTGATAATTTGTAGCAAAGGATGAATGTAGGGCTGATCTGTTGATTATTTTTTTGGATGAACCAATTAATAATTGGATAGCAAAAGGTGCACAATAGCAGACTTATTTTTTTCTTTTTACAGAATTTAAACCAGGTGAAACAAAACTATGCCACAGGAGGAGTTCTGAATAGAAAATATTTATAGACAAAGGGTTTTTTTTTAATCTTAAAAGGAAAGTGTATATATTTTTTGTACAGTTTTGGCTTAATTACTGCTTTGAATATGTTGTTCTTTCAACAAAGGCCATTTTTATTTGAATCTGTAAATTCCATTTAATTGATCTGTTACTAAATTAGTTGCGATTATTTCAACAATTGAGTCATCACAATTAAACAGATTAATCGTTTCAGACCTCCATCCAGTGCCAAAAATGTTAAAGATATAAACTAAGCACATTTATCTGAAACAAAATGACACATTCAGTAACAATAGATATGAAAAATAATTTACCAGCCTCTAAACAGTTTTTGATTTAAAAAAAAAAAATTAAAAAAAAAATTCCTAAGGCTGTTAAATAGAGTTGGCTGTTAAATATTTAAAAAAACAAAACAAAAAAAAAACAAATGAACATAAGTCTTGTACTCACCCTCCTCCACACATAAAGTCATTGGACGGCCGGTGACCAGCTCCTACTGGGTGGTCATCTGTGGAGGAAGACAAAAAACACACAAGCAGAAGGATTAGGAGTCTGCAGCAGCCTTAATGAGTAGAAATAAGAAGAGGAGGAAATAAAGCAGATCTTTAAACGTCACCTCACACTCCCAACAGCATGCTCCTTCTCTGCCTTCATTGTTTGCAGACTGATAGGACCAGTGTGTGTGTGTGTGAGAGAGAGAGAGAGAGAGAGAGAGAGAGAGAGAGAGAGAGAGAGAGAGAGAGTGTGTGTGTGTGTGTGTGTGTGTGTTACTTAGAGCAGCTGATATGCATTGGTTCAATTTACTTAGGGCTGAATAGCATGAGACAAATGACAAATATTGCAATGATGACATTGTGTCCATTTTCTTCTTTCCTCTCTCATCTGTGCTTGCATCACTCTGTGACCTTTAGCATTTTGGCCAGTGTTGCTAGACTCTGCCATTAGACTCTGGCCAATTGGGTAAATATTAGGGCTGCAACTAACAATTATTTTGGTAATGATTGTTTTGGCAATTAATAGGATAAAATAAATAAATAAATAAATATTGGTCCATTCTGCAGATTTTTCATTTAACCACTTAAATCTTTTATACAATATTAGAAATACATTACAAGATGCAAATAAATCATTCAATTCTTTTTTTAAAATAAGAAAATAATGATTTTAGTCAAGTTTATTTGTATAGCACATTTCAGCAGCTAGACAGTTCAAAGTGCTTCACATCATAAAAACATCAGGTATACAGCAAAATCATCAACCAAATATCAATGCATCAACATCGTAAAGATCATCTAGCAAATATAATTTGAAAATACTGACCAATGTTCGACTTGCTACTAATCAAAGCCAGCTCTAAACTGGTGGGTTCTCAGCCTTGATTTAAAGGAACTCAGTGGTTCGGCTGTTTTGCAGTTTTCTGGAAGTTTGTTCCAGGTTTGTGGAGCATAAAAACTGAAAGCTGCTTCTCCATGTTTGGTTCTGGGGATGCAGAGCAGAACCAGAAGACCTGAGTGGTCTGGAAGGTTGATACAATGACAACAGGTCTTTAATGTATTTTGGTGCTAAGCCATTCAGTGATTTATAAACTAACAGAAGTATTTTAAAGTCTATTCTCTGAGCTCCAAGGAGCCAGTGGGAGGACTTTAGAGCTGGGGTGATGAGCTCTATATTCCTGGTCTTAGTGAGAATGCCAGCAGCAGCATTTTGGATCAGCTGCAGCTGTCTGGTTGACTTTTGACCTGTGAAGATACTGTTGCAGTAATCAATGCAACTAAAGATAAACGTATGGATGAGTCTCTCAAGATCTTGTTGAGACATTAGTCCTTATATCCTGGAAATGTTCTTCAGGTGATAGAAGGCTGACTTTGTAACTGTCTTTATGTGTCTCTGAAGGTTCAGGTCTGAGTCCAACACTACACCCAGATTTCAGGCCTGATCACTAGTTTCTAGCTGTAATAACTGAAGCTGTGTGCTGACTCTAGATCGTTCCTCTTGAGGTCCAAAGATAAGTTCAGTTTTGTTTCTGTTCAGCTGGAGAAAGTTTTGGCACCTCCACGCATTGATTTGTTCAAAGCACCTGTTCAGTGCTTGGATGGGTTCAAAGTCACCTGGTGACATCGTAATGTAGAGCTGTGCATCGTCTGTGTATCATTTTATTGCCTAAAATGTAATAACATAGCATTCCTTTAATGAACGCTTGGTCATTTGTAGCAAAGGATGCATCTCCAGCTAAAAAAAAAAAAAAAAAAAAAAAAAAAAAAAAAAAAAAAAAAAAAAAAAAAATACTTCAAACAACATGTGAAAAGCTCAGCTCTTTCTGCTTGACTTATGAATATAATGTAGGGCTTATCTGTTGATTATCTTTTGGATCAGCCCACATGTGTCAAACTGAAGACCCAGGGGCCAAATCCAGCCCGCCATAGCTTTTTATTTGGCCCTCAAGACTTCAGACACCAAATTACAACAATCAGTCGGTTTTTCACGGAAATTCATGCAAAATCAGCAGATCCTCACATCCTGCAATGAAACTCGCGAAGTTGCGAGTTAATTGCAAATTTTCCACAAAAATGGTCACAACATTGGGTGTAACTCCTACATGCAGGTAGCAATCTTCCTTACTTCTACTACACTGCTGTCTCGGCCATTCTTGATGTCAAATTATATCGTGATCGATATGGCGAGTAACAACAAGTCACATTTAACGTCATACATAAGCACAAAAATTGTAGAATTTCTTGCAAATATTTCTAAATTAGCACCACAAAATCTGATTTTGATCGCAAAAAGTAAAAACCAATCGCAAAGTCCTGAAGGGACTGATCAATGTGAAAAGATGTTCAATATTATTGAATTTTAGAAAGTACTTCTTGAATGCAGAGACAGCAATTCATTAATATTTTAACACTTTGTTAATGGGTTTTATCAGTACATTCTAGCACAACCAGCCCTTTAGGAACATTCATCATCTTGATATGGTCGGTCCAAAGTGAAAATGAGTTTGACACCCCTGGAATAACTGATTTATATTTGGATAGAAAAAGGTGCTTAACAGGAGATTTCGAACCAGGTGAAGCTAAAACTGCCACTTGAAGAGTTCTGGGTAGAACTTCTTTATAGACCTTTTTTTTGTTTTGTTTTGTTTTTTTATCTTAAATGCATAATGTATATACTTTTTGTACAGTTTTGGTTTAATTACTGATCTGAGTACATTGTTCTTTCAGCAAACTGCCTTTTTTGAATTAAAGATTAACCGATTACTAAATTAGTTGACAATTATTTAAATAATTTGTTCATCACGATTAATCGTTTCAGTTTTAACATATATGCATCAGTTTGCTTCAATGTGATGGTAATATGCTCCAACTGTGATACAACTATAACTCTACCACTTTATACAAGTGTTGAAAGGCTGTAATAAACTATTCCGGCTTTATATTGGTGAAGTCAACAGGGTCAAAGTTTTTTTTTTTTTTTTTTTTTTTTTTTTAATGTAGATTTGCTAAATGCAGTACATACTGGGACACTTACAACTCTCAGTGGAGATGTGAGGCACCAGAACAAAATCGTCAGTGTCGCAGGAGGAGTTCTTGCTGCTGGTGCTTCCTGCAGACTCTTTGGACAGCTGCAGGAAGTTGGGAGGACCGAGTGGAGGGGAAGACAGACCATCCTCAGCTAAAGTCTGCATATCCGGAAGAGACTGTGTTCAGATGGAGAGGAGCCATAAAGGGAAGAATAAGAGGATTTAACTACTCAGTGCCTTTAGCTAAATGAATGAAACCACACAGAGAACACAAACAGTAGAAATTGACTTGCTCTGCATTCACTATGCTGCAGTGATTTAAGATGAGCCTGGGTGATACGCCAAGCAAGTTAGATAATAATCAACTTCCATTTGTTGTTCAAAAGCTTTTTTTTCCCCCCTTCTTTCCCAGGTTTTTGAGGTGCTGTTTATATAGTAGGCTACAAGTTTGAACAAAAAGACTAATAGTACCTCCATGGAGCTATAAAGTTAATTTAGCTGCCATTTAACAATAGTCCCTTCTGAATGAGGAGTCATTAAGCACCATCAAACTCACAGGTGGAGAGCTGTAGCGGATGGACGGGGAGGAGCCACAGGAACCTTCTGTCACAGCGTTGGGGACGCTGGGGACGGGCACTGGACACGCTGAGGGAAATATGGTGACTACTATTAGCATTTACAAGACATTGTACTGCAGCAGGGTTGAGGAAATTCTCAAGTTGTTAATCGCTATACTTACATTTTTTGATGGTGGATGACGGTTCCAAGAAAGGATGGTTGAAAAATGTGTCTGCACAGAAGGATTTACAGATTTAGGACAGAGCATGAGACCCCTCAACATGCCTGAAGGCTGAGCTCAAGTTAAGCAAAACCCCCTTCATTAACCACAACACATTGAACACTTGGAGAAGGGTTCAGCTAGGGCTCTGCGATATGACTTAAAATTAAATTTCCAATATTAATCCATTTTTTCCTCACTTTTTTGCCCTTAAAAAAATACAAATGATAGAAAATACCTTAAAAACTGGCTTTTATTTTAATAATTCCTTATGTATATTCTTGAAAAATTCAATGGAGTCGCACCAGTGCGCCCAGTCATCTGACACTCTAGTTCTCCCTTTGGTTCAACGACAGATGCACATTAGGCCAATATGGTGGTCTAAACCAATCAGAGATGGTGACAGGCAAGACACCCCCACCCGATTGGCCGTGATCCAGCTGTTTTTGAATGTGTCTACGTTGTCAAGTAGGCTAGTCAGATAAACAGTAGATGCAGCTCAGATGAAGAAACAATAAGGACAAGTTAAGGGGGCAGTATTATGCATTTTCCAGCCACATAGAATAATTTTATAGCACAATCAAGTAACTATGTTACCTTCAGTTACAAAAATGCTGTAAATGTCAAATATGACTTAAAAGAAATTTGACTTCATAATTTAATGCCTTGAAATTGGGCCTCTGTCTCTTTAAGTCCTGCTCTTTCTGAAACTCCGCCTTCTGGAAGTCATCACAACAGCACTCCTCTATTAACCCTTTAACAACTTTTTTTTGTCAGCGTTTCATTGAGAAGTGGCTCGTATAATGAGCTCAGCAGATGCACAGTTCCAGCAGACAAGCCAACAGCAATTAGCAGAGTGGGGAAGTCGCGGGGAAGAGGTGCTCTGTGAGGTGCTCAAGCTCGGAAGCTTGGAAACTGCAGCTCCAAGGAGGAGCTGGGTCTCGAAGGCAGAGCTAGGTCCATCCAGGTGTTTTGCACAGCTGAATGGTTGCCAGGGAGATTAAAGGATTTCTCAAACTTGAATGAAAGAATCAAGGCAACACTCCAGGTATGTTTTTGATTAAGCAAAAACATTATAACATGATGTAAAGCTCAAAAAAGTCTATTTTACATAATACTGCCCCTTTAAAGTCTGTGCCGTCCAAAAATCATTACCAATGCTCTGACGCGGACCCATCAACTTCCAAGGTTATGTGCATCACACTCGCGGGGGATGTGGGTGTTTTAACACCAAATCTTTTCCAAGTGAGAAAAACAGCACTTCCAGTCTGATCCCTCCATTCCGTGCTGCTAATAAATATGCCGTTATATTTGTACCCCAACCTGAGTGTTCAGTGACACTGATGTAAGCGCATATATTGATCGGAACAAACGTGTGCTGCGTGTGTTTAAATCTAGCACACCTGGCGTGTTCTGGCATGTACTCCAATCTGACTCTCCAACCGGCCGTTCTGCGTTTGCAATTTAACAATGTGTATATAAATGAACCACTAGATAATTAGATTTTCTTCCATTTCATTCATTTTATCTTTAGATGTTTTTATGTTTTAATTTCAGCTCATTGAAGCACTTAACACTTTTTCAATAGGTTACTGGTCTTGTACAATTCTGCTTCAACTTTACGTTTACTAGACTGCTAATTAATTGTCTTTATGGACAGTAATAAAACAAATTTAAAAACCTGTAAAACTGTGATGCTGTCGAAAACTGGGGTGCACTTAACTTTTTTGCTGGTGCACCCAAGAAAAAAAGTTTGGTGCACTCGTGCAACAAGATAGTCTATAGATCTGTCCTTTGGGATGTTATTTGTAAATTGTGTTCCTTCCCATGTTGGTGCATTGGGTTCTTCACAATTGAATGTTACTGTCACTTTAAGAGATTCTGATGTTTCTTGGTTTTGGAGAAATTAATGTCTAAAGAACGGCTGTAGTTGCTTTCAGCGGTACAGAATAAACACAACAGAGTGGAGTCAAAAAGAGAGCATAGGCAGCAGATTTGTTGCTTTCAAATCCCCCACAAGCTAAATAACAAAGAACCTAAAAACCCCTTGTATCTTTAGTGCTACTGTGTTATAGAAATTCAATATAGATGTAAAGTTCACAGAAATAAGTGCTAAAATCAGCCTTTTCTTTTGCCTTTGTAATACAAAGAATTGGTCATTTCTATATCATTTATGCTTAAAGTTACAAAGAGCCACTGTAGTGGTGGTAAAGACCCACAGGTAGCTCCCTTGACCCCTGATGTAGAGAAAACACTCACCGAAGTCCATCCGGTCTTTCTGATTCCTCTGCAGCAGCCCAAGCAAAAGGTCACCAAGTTGAGGAGAAGTCTCTCTGGGGATTCTGCGGAATGACAACATCAATATCTGTTTTACGATCCGGGTCAACAGAGTTAAACAAGCCAACAACACATCAAATAAGAGGTGCATCAGGTTAACTCAACCGAGAAAAATGGCTCTAAAGCACAAGCCGTCCGTTTCCAGGTAGGAAGTGGTGCCTTCTACTGTGGGAGGTTTGGTACCAGCCAAGCATTAATTCGTACCGTAAAAAAGCAGTTTTTTTCCCTCTATGTTTTCATGCAATGTATGCATAATATTTCCACAAAGAATGAACTAATGTGAGGAATATTCATTTTAATGAAGTAACTTTTTTGTTTATAGGTTACAAACAAACTGTAAATGCTCCATTGAAGAAAATGTTAAACCTCAAAACAAAATTATTGTTCTTTAATTTAATATCCTATAGTGTGTGTGTGTGTGTGTATATATATATATATATATATATATAGGACTGAGATGTCTGATGTTGTTCCTGGGATCTGTTTTAGCCACTGCTCCAGCTTGGGGGTGACTGCCCCGAGGGCCCCGATGACCACAGGCACCACTGTGGTCTTCACCTTCCAGGCCTTCTCCAGTTCCTCTCTGAGGCCCTGGTATTTCTCCAGTTTCTCGTGTTCCTTTTTCCTGATGTTGCAATCGCTTGGTATTGCTACATCCACCACAACGGCTTTCCTCTGTTGTTTATCCACCACCACGATGTCCGGTTGGTTCGCCATTACCATTTTGTCTGTCTGGATCTGGAAGTCCCACAGGATCTTAGCTCGGTCATTCTCCACCACCTTTGGGGGTGTGCCCCACTTAGATCTCGGGGCTTCCAGTCCATATCCTGCACAGATGTTTCTGTACACTATGCCCGCCACTTGGTTATGACGTTCCATGTACGCTTTCCCTGCCAGCATCTTGCACCCTGCTGTTATGTGTTGGACTGTCTCAGGGGCCTCCTTGCACAATCTACACCACAATCTACATCTATATATATATATATATATATATATATATATATATATATATATATATATATATATATATATATATATATATATATATATATATATATATATATATATATATATAAAAACAAGCCATTTTGTTTCAAAGAAACAAACGTTATGGATATGTTGCTTTTGATGCTCTAAACAAAGTTGTTTCAGCTGGACCGAAAGCAAAAATGAGTCTTACACTGCAAAAATACAAAATCTTACCAAGTATTTCTGGTCTAGTTTCTGGAGCAAATATCATGAATTCACTTGAAATAAGACAAGACTAACTTACAAGTAACTTTACAGCAGATATAGGAGCTTGTTTTAAGTCAATAATCCATTAATATTGATGAAAAAGTTCTAGTTATAAGTGAAATAACCTGCCAGTGGAACAAGATATTTTTCCTATAAGTTTAAATGTCTTGTTCCATTGGCAGATTATTTCACTCATAACTAGAACTTTTTCATCAGTATTAATGGATTATTCGCTTAAAACAAGCTCCTACATCTTCTGAAAAGGTACTTGTAAGTTAGTTTTGTCTTATTTCAAGTGAATTCATGATATTTGCTCCAAAAACTAGACCAGAAATACTTGGTAAGATACTGTGTTTTTGCAGTGAAGGGTTGTATAGGTTGCTGAAACCTGGTTTAAACATATGGGTATGAAATAGTTAACAGGAAGAAAGTGGACACAGGAAGTGATGAAATTCTAGTACAAAATAAGGGAGCAACCAGAGGATGACATCAGTACCAAGGATGGTACTTACATGGGTTGTAGATTCTTGTTCTTCTCATAAAACATCCTCAAATCCTGGGGACTGTTAGCCTGAGAAAGGTGACAACAATAATATTAAACCATACATGCATCATTAGACCCACTTATCTGGTCCCTGTGTTTGTCTGTGCATTGTATTAACCTGGAATGGTGGCTTGCCAACCAGACACTGATAGATAACCGTCCCGATGCTCCACAGGTCAGCCTTGGCATCATAGTTCTGGGACATGATGACCTCTGGGGCCTGACAGAATATATCACAACAAAGACACAGAGCAGGGAAGATTATGGAGAAAGCTGCTGACCAAGGCAGAACTGCAAAGGTTCATCTGTATGTCGCTCCCTAACAAGGTGAACTTTTTTAGCTCCAAACGAGGGATTCAGTAAAAGCTCAGCTGTTCCATACGAGAATCCTGAATATTATCCCTCAGTTAAACTTTCATTTTTTGATAAAGCTTATAGTTAGACTGGCTTAAATTATCCTGAGCCATCTCTGAAGCGTTGCTGCTACAGCCTTAGGCTACTGGGGGACAAACTGACTGCTTTTTCTCATTTTCTTCTCCTACTACTCTCCAGTTTACATTATTTGCTGTCAACTCTTAAAACTTTTTGTTTTCTCTCAGTTATTTTTTCTCCACAGAAGCTACACCTGGTCTGGCGTTCTGTTTGGCTGTGATGCCTTCCTGGAGGAGCGCTTCAGCTGAGATAATGCTACCATCAACTCATCGTTCTCCTTCTCCTGCTGTTAACTTTTTACTTTCATGAACATCAAAAATAATCCTACATCAGTTGTTCTGTTTCTTCTTCTGCATTCTGCTCTGTCTTCTCAAACCTCCAGTTGGTCGTGGCAGACGGCTGTTTGTACTGAGCCAGGTTCCTGTTCTTCTGGAGGTCTCTTCCTGTTAAAGGGGAGGTTTTCCTCTCCACTGTCGCTACATGCATGCTCGGTATAAGAGATTGCTGTAAAGTCAACAACAATGCAAGCGATTTCCTACGGTCGCTACATGCTCATCCAGGTGGAGTGAATGCTGCAAGTCCAAGGCTCAATGCTCTCTGGGTTTCCTTAGATAGAAACTCTTTAAACTACTTTGAATAATTAATTGAACTTAATGCACTTCTTGATAACTTTGATCAATGGGAATGTATGTATGATTGAATTGAAATAACTTTTTGTGAAGTGCCTCGAGACGACATTTGTTATGAACTGGTACTATAGAAATCAACTGAACTGAATGAATCGATCTGAACAGAGCCACACGGATGCTAGGAGAAAACCCCTGACCACCCCAAATCTACCAGTTGGGATAAAAGATGAGTTTATACATGTACAGATTTTACTTTTAAACTTGGTGTGTATAAAAGAAAAAGAAATAAATAAAACACATCTTCATATAAACACACAAAAAGATAAGCATTTGAAATGAACTGACCATGTACATTGGTGAGCCACAGAGCGTGGCTGCCATCATGTTACTCTGGAGGTATCGTGCAAAACCAAAGTCGGCTGTAGGACAGAAAACCAGAAGAAACTGGTGACTACCAATGTTATCACAGACAAGAGAAACCTTTACTCTAAAAATCAAAAACATTACTGGAAAACAAACTATGCAAAGAGTAAGAAGAGTTAGACTTTCTGAGCTCTGTGTGGAGTTTTTCTAAGACGACACCATCGGAAACATCTTAAATGTATTCATTCCAATCGCTGTAAAACTGGGCACACAACCTTTGTGTTCTCCTAACTTCTACTAGTGCAGCAAGTAATTCGGTGTTTCAGCAAAATCTTTCGCATGCAGATACAAGAACCTAACTTGGCACAGATGTTGCTGGGGGCTTGCTTTGAGAAAAACAAACATTAGCCACTGAAAAATTCAAGATGGCTCCCATGGACGTCACTGAAAATTTAGTTTTGCTCTAAATTTGCCAATATTTATAACAGATGAATATTTTAGTGTCAAATCTTGATAATTTTTAACTGATAATTTTTTTATTTTTGAAGATGGCCACCATGGTTGTTACGGAAAATTTATTTTTTGCAGTAAAATAGCCAATTAGATAAATCTTTGGTGTCAAATCATAGCCTACATATTTTGAACCATCGAAATCACATATACATTTTCTTGAGCTTGTGTTTCCTTTTTCTAGTAGACATTTTTCAAAATGGCCGCCATGCTTGTAATGGAGAATATAAGTTTGAAATAAAATCGGCAGTAGTTATTGCCAGCGATGGGCACAGCTAACCAAGAAGTTAGGTTCTCTAACCACAAATTTGCTAAACAAGAATATTAGCTCTGCTAACGCTAAACCAATTTAAAAATTAGCAGAAGCTAACACTAACCATTAGGACAACTGTCTCTCAGTCTGTGTCACACACTATCTCCTTCCAGTTGATGACTGGTGTGAGACTTGCATTAGCAAAGTGCTCAGTTTCAGTTTTGGCTTCTGATTTTGCTACATATTACTACTTTAAAGTTGTATAAATAGGATGACCAAAGTCAAAAACATTTGTATCCACACCTGAAAGATTTTTACAGTAATTACTGCACTATATTTTTCAAATATGAATCAAAGCAGAAACATTGTTTTCTTCTTTTACCAATTTTGATTCTGATGCCACTTATGTTGGACCTCTTGCGGCCCACGTATGACAGGAGGATGTTCTGGGGTTTCAGGTCACGGTGGATGATCCCTTTGCTGTGAAGGGTGCGCATGGCAGCAGCAATCTGCTGGAGGAAAATCCTCAGTGTGTCCTCTCTCAGAGTCCCTTTAGCTTTAAAAAAAAATAATAATAATAAATAAATTACCACTCAAAAGTAGGTTCAAATAGTGACTGTTAGTGGTTATAAGGACTTGAACTAATAACCATGCAAAACAGTTTTATTTCTAAACCTAATATCCCCCTGTCAGTTTTAACCTTAAGGATAAAAACACCATTAAAGAAAAAAAACCCAGTAGGGTTTTATAATTTCCACAAATCACGAAACAGGCTTCCCATTCTGCAGCGTGGTCCAGAATTTCTTTGCTGTATCTTTATTAAATACTTAAAAATGGGTGGAAAGGATCATCACAGAATACAGATAACCTTTAAATCACAGTTTGTGAGCAGTCATTTCATTTAATCCAGAAAGGAGTAGTTTCTATGCTCTGTTTGACATCAACTCTGCAATTCAACAACTTTGGCTTCAGTTTATAACCCAGAATTAAAAGGGATCCAAAGGCTAAAAACAACCATTAAAAGTGTCCATTTTAAAAATTTGGACTGAGTGCATGATGTTTGAGCAAGAAACTAAAACCAAAGCAATTCATGAGTGGGACAAAAACTCAAACTAATCTAGAATCCTATAATAATTGTCATTTTCTGAATACATAGTAAATCAGCATAAAAAGCCCTATAATTGCCAAAACACATATTTTTAATCTATATAATGGAAAAAGAAAGTCTGGAAACCAAAACTTTAAAAAAGATTCCCCTACTTATTCAGAACTGGAAAATGATACAACTCCATATTTTTCCAGACTTTAAACTACGGCTGCACCAATTGCTGTTTTCTGGCTAATCACCAATAACCCATCTTTAAAGAGTCTGATCTGTCGATTTTGATTTTGGCCGATACCAATTTCTTTTTTTGTCTGAAAAGTTGCTAAATATAGCGTCAAAGTCGCTAAGTTGGCAACAGTGGGGTGACTATTGTTAACCGCGCACCTGGAGGGCGGGTCTGTCATTCAGTCCTCTATCACAGCACAGCAAAAGGGGACAGTGGCTGATTTTCAGATCTTTGCAGAGGTAGATACGATCAGTTTTACATGCAAGTATCGGGCGAACGCCGATCTCCCAAAATTAAGGAAATCGGGGCCTATTTAATCAGCAGGTCTTTGTTTCAGTTCAGTTGCTAAAATACTAGGCCGACTAATTGACACCAATTATTGTCCAGTACTGGAGAAAGTTTGATACGATTCAACTAGGCAGTTTTCCCATGTTGTTTTTTTTTTGTTTTTTTTTTTTAACCAAACAATGTCGATTTTATTTATAAAGCACTTTAAAAAGCAGCTTGTAACTGCACCAAAATGCTGCACAGTAGTCATAAAACCAGCTGAGTTTGTCTTCCTCACAAGCAAAGAAAAAGTACAGCAGTGTTCTTTCAGCAAGCAAACCAGCACATTGGAGAAACAGGTTGGGGAGGGGGAAGTGCTCTATGCTTAAGTTTAGGCCTGGAACGATTAATCGGATTAATCCTGATGAATCGATTATTGAAATAATCGTCAATTAATTTAGTCATCGATTAATCATTAACTGGAGAATATAGACTCAAAAAACACCATTTTCTGAAAGAACAATACAGACAGGGCAGTAATTAAGCCAAAACTGTGTAAAAATAGATACATTTTGCATTTAAGACAAACCCCAAAAACTTGTCTATAAATATGTTCAACCCAGAACTCCTCAAGTGACAGTTTTAGCTTCACCTGGTTCAAATTCTGTAAAAATAGTGAGAAATATAATCTCTTAAGCACTTTTTACTATCCAATTATTTATCAGTTAATCCAAAAAAATAATCACCAGATCAGTCCTACGCTGTATTGATGTTAAGTCAAGCAGAAAGAGCTGAGCTTTCCACATGTTGATCTTAGAAGGATTTTTTTAGCTGCAGATGCATAAATGCTATAAATTTGCTATAAATGATCAAGCGTTCACTAAAGGAATGCTGTTATTGGATTTTAGGAAATAAAAGGCTTTATTTTCTTATTTTAAAAAAAAGGAGTTGAACTACTTGCACCTTTTAATGCATTTCTAATATCATATAAAAGTAGTTAAATGAAAAAATCTGCATAATGTGCCAATTTTCTTTAACCGATTAATCAATTAAAAACGTCAGAATAATCCATAGAACAATCGATTACTAAAATAATCATTAGCTGCAGCCCTAGTTAAGTTTCTGAGGTTCAGACACTGCAGCTTTTATAAACTGTCTACTTTGACAGGGGTAACTAACCCCTGTCTGCTCAATACTCAAACACAAATAAAAGCGCATGCGTAGCTGTGGCTGGTGAACTTAATGATGAACAAAATAAGTCCATGTTTAGAGTTTTTCCATCTCTATTTTAGCATCTGATTTCACCTCACAGCAAACTATCCCCACATAAATGAAGGCTGTTAATTATCACAGGCCATAAACACTGTATTGTAGGATGGGGAAGAGAAAGACCCCTTTGTAACAAGCTACAATTACCCTCCCCCTCCTTCAAACACCCACATAGCTCCACAGGGTTAAAAAAAAAAGACAATATGTTCTTTACATCATGTCAACTACACATCTCCCACAGAACCCCCCCCCCACACACACACACACACAAATACTTTGAACACCTACTGCAGTCTCATGACTGTTTTGATCCATGATAATCTGTGTGCATGTCACACAGATTAGTGAGAGGCTTACCTTGCAGATAGTCAGCAAGATCACCTCCATTGCAGTACTGTGTGAGGAGACAGACACCACCAGGAAGCATGTAAAAAAATAACAATAAAAAAAATAAAAAAAACCTCGTTTTGTTATCATGAGAACATACAGTTAGTGTTAGAGGGTGTTCAAATCCAAGCCCTGATAAAACACACTGCAAAAACAACATCTTACCAAGTATTTCTGCTCCAGTTTCTAGTGCAAATACTTGAAATAAGAGAAAACTAACTTACTTTTCAGCAGATATAGGAACTTGTTTTAAGTCAGTAATTCCTTAATATTGATGAAAAAAATACTAATTATGAATGAAATAATCTGCCAGTGGAACAAGACATTTTTCCCATATTATAAGTTAAAATATTTTGTTCCACAGGCAATTATTTTACTTATAACTAGAACTTTTTCATCAATATTAAGGAATTATTGACTTAAAAAAGCTCCTATATCTGCTGAAAAGTTACTTGTAAGTTAGCTTTGTCTTATTTCAAGTGTATTAAAGACATTTGCTCTAGAAACTAGACCAGAAATACTTGGTAAGCTGTTGTGTTTTTGCAGTGCAGGCTCATCAACTGCTGGGCTGAATGTCTGGAGCCTTATCAGTGCTGACAACCGTTTCCACTTAGTTAAGGAGAGGAAAACAAGAACAAGCTGATAAGATGCTGAGATGCTAAAAATGGTGACTTTCTGGGAGAATAAAGAAAGAGAGATTTATGGGCCGATTCTTTCCACCTCAAGCACATCTGAAACAACCATAACCTTTGGACCTTACTGCCACATAAGCTGCTTTCTTTGGCCACATTGGAAAACAGCAAATAGCTGATTTCATCTTAATAAAAGAGAAACTTGTGAAAAAAAAAGAATCAAACTGCACTTACTGGAGTCAATTGTAAAGTTGCATTAGTTGGAAACAATTCAAAAAGGTGCCTGGTAAAATCCTCCTTATTGTTTAATGGAGTTATCGTATTGGTATTATTTTTAAGCTACAGTTAGCTTAAAATTTCTGCCACTTCCATATGTGGCACTAAATCGGATCCGATTGTTTTGAAAGCATCTGCAGCCTGAATGATCATGTCACAAATAAGCCGACTTTTACGTCACTGATGTGAGATGCGTCATAATTCTGCACCAGAAAGAGCCAGACGCGGTACATCCAGACGTAAACGATGGCTGAAAATTGTGAACTTATGAAAGACATCTGTGCCACTGAAGCGTATCACATTACAATCCCACCACTCCTGGTTCCGACGACACACCCAAGCAGACTTCTCTACAGAAGCAGCAGTCAAAACTCCACCAAAAAAAAAAAAAAAAAAAAAAAAAAAAAAAAAAAGGCATTTCTGTTAGTTCTGCTTTCTTTTTATCAGCTTCCTTCGTCTTGTTATGATCTTGTGACGATGCTGTTGGCTCTCATTGCTGAATAAATTTTAAAATCGATTCATAGACAGTGGAGTCCATTCTTTCTTCCGTAAACAGTGCGCTGCTGTGTGACGTCCAGGGACGGGAAGTGATAAGAATTTATCGATACAGATTCCATTATCGATTCTCATTGAGTTGTATGTGATTCAAACTAAATTAAAGATGGCTTAAAAAATAAAAATCTCTGTCAAATTAACATTTAACATGAAATGCAACTTTTTGCACATCAACACTTTTTGCGCAGACAAATCTGCACGTTTGCCTTTTCAGGAAGGATCTAAAGAAAGACTTAAAAGGTTGTTTTCAAAAGGTGCTTTCAATCTGACAAAGGAGCCTCATGGGAACCATATTCTAATTTATTGAACAAGACTTTAAAATGTTAATATGAGATGGATATTATTCATACAGCATGGCACTAACATTAATACGATAACCAGGACCTGCAGGAGTTTAACGCTACCTGACATTCATGGCAGGAGACGCTGCGCTGGAAGCTCCGCCCCCAGAGTCACCGCTGTCGCTAAGCAACGTATCAAACACTTAGTGCCAACCAGCTGTCTGCTGTGTGGTCAGCTGTCTGAGGATGTTTGCTGTATTTCATCCTTTTATTCTCATTAAAGAGCTACACATGTTGCAACCGGCTCTAGTATCGTCTGTTTTTTGTGAAACGGAACCAGACTTTGGAGCGCTTCTGCCGCGACGCCATCTTGGATATTTTCCTGAATCAAAATACGACCGCGTACGATACGTCATCACGCAAAGTTAATGGAAACCAACAAGCGGAATCATTAAGCAGGCGGAATAACGACGCCAAAGAATTGAACTACTGAGAACCGGTTCTCGATTCCCATCCCTGGTGACGTCAACGCTTTTCTTCTGCGCACGCGGGCCGCACAGGAACACAATTAGCATGTCGCTTGGGTGAAAGCTCCAGAATCATGGGTCACGCCCCATCTACAGGCTTAACAGGAATGATGTGAATCACAAAATGATTCATTAATGGGTTTTAATAGTAGTTGCTTATTTATGTGGATAAGAATGCAATAAAAAAAAAAAAAAAAAAAAAAAAAAAGAGAGTAGGACTTACATACGCTAACAGGAGGATGCACAATTTTCAGTATTTGAATTAGATCACTCTACAATTCAAATGAACTGAATCTCTTTGCTGTATTTGTTCAACACAACAGAACTGCTCTCATATATTAAGTGTAAGATGAACTGTAAAGAAGTTCCCATCGCATTAAAGTGTATAAGTTGCATCTTGAGCCGAGTTTCTAAACTTACCTCCATGACCAGGAAAACAGAGTTGGGAGTTTCCTGGAAGAGAGGAGACAGAATCAGTAAGAGGAGCCATTAGTCCTGAAGCAGCTGTCTGCTTCACCACACAGCAACAAGAACCGTTCTAAAGTATACAGCACTTTATATTAGTGTTAAGACCTTTTCATTAATGGCTACTTCTCTGAAGCTTCACTACATCTATAGTGAGCACGGTCTATTGCTCTCACTATACAGATGTCAACAAAACAGAGTGAACTAAAATCAGTGTGCCTGTGCAAGTCTTCGAGATGCTTATAAAAAAGACAAATGCAGGATTCATATAAGTTTTAGTATGTTACATTTCTCTATAAAAAGAGGCCCAACTTAGTTATTTAACTTCCTGGTTTAATGAGTCAGTTTAACAACTAGAGCTGCAACTAAAGATCATTTTAGTCAATTATTCTGACAATAAATCAGACTTAAAAATTGGAAAATTCTGCAGATTTTGTCAGTTAACTACTTAAGCCTAAATATTAAGAGATACAAATAAACAATTCAAATCCTTTTTTTAAATAAGAAACAAACATTTTATTACCTAAAATGCAATAACATAACATTCCTTTAGTGAACAAATGCTCCTTTAGTGAGCATTTGTAGCAAAGGATGCATCTGTTCCTAAATAAATAAATAAAATAAAATAAATAAATCTTCTAACATCAACATGTGAAAAGCTCAGTTCTTTCTGCTGGACTTAACATCAGTCCAGTACAGATCTGGTGATTATTTTTTGGATTAACCAATTAATAATAGGATAGTAAAAGGTGCTTAATAGGAGATTTATTTGCATTTTATTTATTTAAAACAGAATCTGAACCAGGTGAAGCCATTTTAAATCCAAAATGCTCTCGGAAGCCGAGTGCGAACGTGTTACGCATAACTTTTTTCCTGATGGTTTTCTTGAGATAACGACTTCATTTCGAGGAGATCACAAGATGATTGCTGTGTGTGTTAAACCTGATTCCATCATTCAAATGCATGCCACACCAGCAGGAGAAGACTTATAAGTCTAAGTCATGGCATGCATGTGTAATTCTGTGAATAAGTGATAGGCAAACCATAATGACACCACGTCGTTGGTGGTATGATTAAACCATCGGGAAATTAACTCGTTATGTCGAGAAAACGGGCATCATTATTTCGTGATAATTACATAATTATCTCGAGTTAACGATCGGGAAAATAAACATGCGAGTACGACCACTCTCGGCTTCCGTACAAATCAGATCTAATATGAAAAAATAAACATCAGAGATTTCATATTTAAGCCATATCGCCCAGCCCTAAGAGGTAGCAACTGTATTTTGCCCTTTGAATCATTCCCAATAAAGTAAAGATGGCAGATACAGCAATACCTCCTTTGACTTCTCCCTCTGCAGGTATTTTGTGTGTGTTTGTGGGGGGGTGGAGGGGGCACTGTATGCTTCCAAGTGTGTTAAAGGGAGGTTGCATAATAATTTATTTTGCGTCACAAATTGGAGAGCGGGGCTGGGAACACAGTGTGCGAGCTGGCAGCAACCTTGTCACTGGATGGGACAAGGGTAACTTAAGTCCCCAGCACCAGCAGAAACACACTGATCTACATTCAAGGGTTAATTAATAATCTTTAATGACAGAATATTATTCAAAATAACCTCCCTGATCCAGGATCAAGGAGAGAAGCTTCTGCTCCTGCAGCTTGCTGTAAACAAGGCAGGTTGAGGTAGCTGTACACAGGGCAGCCTTTGTTTGTACAGTTAGAGGAAGTAGCCGTTAACCGTTATGAAAGAAACAGCTGCTCAAATCATATTTTTAGGTCAATGTTTTCAGAAAGCTTGTGTTCACACACACCGTTTTGGTTTTTCAGCCGCAGATGGCGAGAAGCCAGCCCAAAGCCGGGCTCTAAAACAATCCCTTCCAGCTCAAAATCTTCCAAAACAACCACAGTATAAATAGCCACGTCTGTCATCATAACATGCTCACCGTCATGTGACGGTTTCACAAGATATGCAGAAAAAAAAAAAAAAAAAGCACACACGTAAACAGAAATTAGACTGCCAAGAATCCGAAAAACACGGTTTGTTTGGCTGCTGGGTTGTTGCATCACATTCCAGCAGCAGCAGCTGAAGGTTATCCAACAGCATGTGGAAAAGGGAAAACAGCAACGAGGAGATGATGTGTGCGCCCGAATACGGGTTTGTGTGTCACGCAAACGTAATCCTGCACATTCAGAACTGCGGCACGCAATATGTCTGAATGAGCAGGAAAACATGCCACACGGCAGGGACGAAAGGCCAGCAACACGTTTAGATCCCATGATCCCAAGCTGGTCTCCAGGAGTCACTACTGTGCATCGCGCGGGTGTTTTAACTCCTGCTACTTTGGTGAACCAGCAGATCAACACAAACGGCACATGTGACGGCGCAGGTGACTGGGAGTGTGCTCACGTGCCTCAGTCAGCAGCGGTTATAATGCTTTCCTCAGAGTCTCGGTTCCACCCCGTGAAAATGTCTGGAAAGCAAAACGCTGAAGAAATGTACACAGAGGGAGGCTTTCTAGGAAAACCTCCAGCTGGTTCCCCATCCCGCTAAACAAATCCAGAAACATTCACCCCCTCTTTCCCTTTTCAGTTCGCCTCCCCTCAATCCAGCAACAATGTCTTGTGCAATTACTGCATCCACATGAGACCAGCCCTCCCCCTACAGACAGGCACACACAAGGCAGGGGCACAAACAGCCCTCTGATGGCTCAGCTCCCAGCGTTTGCTACCATGGCTTTCAACAGCTGACACAAAGAATGCTGACTGTGTGTGCTGCACTGCATCCCATGATCTGGACGGGGTGAAAGGACACTTTCAGAGAACTCAAACATAAAAAGACGCATCTGCAGGGCTGTTGTAAACAATCATTTTAGTAAGCGAATAATTTAACGATTAATCGAATTGAAAAATTGTCTCGTCCTAGAGTAGCTACAGTATGCAACTTTGAACCGCTCTAGACCTAAAACAACCAATCAGAGCCAGGAGGAGGGGCTTAGCGCTGTCAGTCACGGTCGTGTACGCGCTGCTAAATGTGCTAATGGTGGAGAAACAACTCACCGTTCCAGGAAAACTGTTTATCCGCCGTCATCGGTGGCCATGCTAACTAGCATTAGCAGCAGGCTATGGGTTGGGGGAGTGTGTGAGCGACGCGTACATGAGGGTGATTGACAGCACTAAGACCCTCCTCCTGGCTCTGATTGGTTGTTTCTCGATAGCACTGGGAGCACTGGGAGAAGGCAGAGGAGCTCGATTTTTTCACCGATTATCTGTCTCATACCATTCTGTCATGACATGATGACAGTTTTAACAAATATGTAGAAAAATATTTTTGATAAAAGTTACATACTGTAGCTTTAAGCTCGTAAAAGTAAAAAAAAAAATGCTAGGAAAAAAAAATCTTTTTTTTATTAAGAAATTGTTTTTTTTGTGCTTAAAATGCAAAATGATTCAAAAATCATTTTCAGTCTCAAGTTTGAAGTATGAAAAATCTTTTCTATAACATATTTCTAATCAGTTTATTATTTTTTTCACATTATTACTCATTGATAAGTACAACAAACGATAAAATGCAGCTGGATGATTTTAAAAGGGCAGTATTGTGTGTTTTCCAGGCACATAGAATCATTTTATAGCACAAGTAAGTAAATACGGCTACAGTCACACTGCAGCCTGAAGTGACCAAAATCTGATTTTTTTTTTATTTTTACAAATGCGACCCAGGCCACTTGGATACGTGGTCCAAAATCCGATACGCATCTAATCTTTTCAAATATGACCTGCATCTGTACGGCCAGGTCGCATTCATCCGACCTGTATGTCATACTCGACAAACGTCACGATCCCGCGTCCTGATACGTGGAAACAGGAAGAAAAACAACAACCATGGCGAATGATAATGTGGAGAGTAATCAGAGGAGAGAGTTGTTCATGTGCTGCCTCCGGTTGGACAACTTTGAAACCGCAAGATATGCTCCTCCGTTACCATCCCTGGTTACTTCTGCAAACACTGAGCACGCTCGCTACGTGTGACGTTGTTGCGGGACACATTCAGATTGTTTGCAGTTCACACTGGAGATCACACGCAAGTCGTATATATTTGGAAATGTGAACGACCACGTGAAAAGAATCGGATTTCACAAAAAAAAAAAAAAAAAAAAAAAAAAAAAAAAAATTAATCGGAACTGAGCATTTAGATCTGCAGTGTGAATATAGCTTATGTTGCCTTCAGTTGTTGCAAAAATGCTGTATATATCAAAATTTGAAATTTAACGTCTTGAAATTGGGCCTCTGTCCCTTTAAAAACTCCTGCTCTTTCTGAAACTCCACCAGCAGGAAGTCATCACAACAGGGCTCCTCTATTAAGCCTTTAACAACATTTTACCAGCATCTCACTGAGAAGTGGCTTGTATAATGAGCTCAGCAGCTGCGTAGTTCCACCAGGTTTTTGCTAATTGCTGCTGGCTAGTCTGAAGGAGCTGAGTGGGGAAGTCGTGGGGGAGGGGTGCTCTATGAGGCGGAAGCTCAGATGCTTAGAAACTGCAGCTCCGAGAAGGAACTGCATCCCGACGGTGGAGCTAGGTCCATCCAGGCGTTTTGGACAGCTAAATGGTTGCCACGGGAGATTAAAGGATTTCTCAAACATGCAAGAAAGAATCAAGGCAACACTCCAGATATGTTTTTGATGAAGGAATAACTTTATAATATGATGTAAAGCTCAAAAAAGTTGATTTTACATAATACTACCCCTTTAAAAGTTGCCATGGTGGATGCAGGATAACCATTAGCATTAGCTTTATATTTTCTTATATTGCAATTCTTTAAAAAAAATTAAAGAACAAGAATCATCCTAGAATTATCAGGTCAGAAGTTTTCCTAAGGTATGATGGAAATCAGCCACAAAACTCAAACTTACATCTAAATAAGACAAAACAACTATGAAACAAGAACTCCTCAAGACCATTATTGGACACACAGTTTAGATGCAATCCCCATCACCTCAAAGTCCACACTTCTTTTTCCACTTACCTGTACGTCATAAAGAGCCACAATGTTTTCATGTTGCAGTTCCTGAGTAAAAAGAACAGACAAGCACCATATAGAAATGTCAGCATTAAGCAGGGCTGTACTAGCTAATATATGTCAGTACAATGAATAGTTCATTCAGGGAAAAGGATCAGTGAGAAAAATTTAATCATTTTGCTCACCTTCAGGATTTTGATCTCCTTGCCAAGGAGGATCTGAGACTTGGACAGGTTCTTCTTATTAATGCTCTTAATGGCCACCTCCCAGTCAGTTTTCTGTACAGCACAGAGATGAAAACAGGGTAGAGTACATTTTTTGTCATGATGTGTCTGTAACAACAGCAATCCCTAAATTACATGCTTATTTCTTCAGTTTCAGTCATCTCATCTTCTGATTAATAATCATTTCTCATAAAGACAACTCTAGGGCTGAAACAATTAATCGAGTCGTAAAATAATCTTTAATTTAGTAATAGATTAATCGTTATTTAGAGTATAGAGACTCAAAAAAAGGCCATTTGCCGAGAGAACAACACTGGATGCCTCAACCCGCCTTGTTTACAGTTTTGGCTTCACCTGGTTCAAATTCTGTAGCAAATTAAAAAAAAAAAAAAAAAAAGATTAAATCACCTTTTGGTGTCCAATTATTAATCCAAAAAAAGTCAACAGATCAGCCCTATACTTTATTAATGTTAAGTCAGGGATGTCCAAAGTGCGGCCCAGGGGCCATTTGTGGCCCCCAACTGCAGTTTAAGAATGGTACAAATTTGACCCTCCAGCAAAGGGAGCTGATGAAGACAAACACTTTTTATACGTTTTTAGGATGAAATCTTACTTGGAAAATGTCCAGTAAAACTAAAAGTATTTTTTATTTTACTAGCCACATTTTTTTTTTTTTTACTTTGATTTTAATACAATAAGTCGGACCGCAAAAATCCAGCAAATCAAACAGACTTGAGCAACCCAAGGCTGGGCTTGGCTGTGGTTGCTCGGTAATGGTGCAGCGCCCGCCAATTGTGACTTAACAGTCAGGACGATTTTGCCATTTTGACATTTTCCTGATCAACAAATAGAAAACACCACCCAAAAAGTTAGAAAACTATGCACTTCTCTTTTCTTGAGGACAAAAAAATAAAAAATAAAAAATAAATAAATCAGACCTACAATAAATTGTTCTTTTCTGCTTTGTTTCATGAAAATATTGAATGTTTAAAAAAAAAAAAAACAAAAAAAAAAAAAACAACACAAAAATGAAAGATTTAAGATAAAATGTAGAATTTTTAATTGGAAAAAAATAAGTGCTTTCAACTTGGTGAATTTGGTCCACAGTCCAACAAGTTTGGACACCCCTGTGTTAACTCAAGCAGAAAGGACTAAGCAACTCACATGTTGATGTTAGAAGTATTTTTTTTAGCTGCAAATGCATCCTTTGCTGCAAATGATCAAGGTTTCACTAAAGGAATTCTACATGATTGCATTTTAGGCAATAAAATGTTTATTTTCTTATTAAAAAGGAAATTGAACTGCTTATTTGTATTTTCTTGTGCATTTCTAATATTGTATAAAACAGGCTTAAGTGGTTAAATGAAAAATTTTCAGAATGTGCCAAATTTTTTTTTATCCCATTACTCAATTAATCGCAGGAATAATCGTTAGCTGCAGCCCTAAATCCATTCATTGCTCTACTTCCTGGGTGCTGCTTTTTCTTCGATTGCAGGAGTTCTTTCAGATTATTTCCAGAGAGCAAAGCTGTGGAATAACTAACCGCGTCAGTGAACTTAAACTGTAGTCTCTTTTTGTCCTTTTAAACATACGATATTTTAAACTGATCCATCACATATATTATGTAAACAAGGGGATATGCATGCGCAGAAGACGAGCCCCGTGCTTCACAGCACCTTATGGCATCACTGTGTAACGCGATAAGATGAACGATATGCTGAATGATGAGGCCCTCAGATGACAAGCAGAACAAGTGCCAGACTACTCTAAAAGCCATGTGAGACCACCCCCCCCAACGCCTGAAATATCATCCAATGTTTCCACATGGGTTAATACAGCAACTTTAAAAATAAAGATTCCTAGAGCTCACACACATACACTGCAACCCCCTAGGTCAGTGGTGTCCAAACTTTTGTCATGTGGGCTAAAAATCAGCAACTCAAAAGTATTTGCAGGCTCAAAAAATGTCTAAAACCACAAGAAAATACAGTATTTTTTTTTTCTCTGCTCAACAATAAGCTAAATATACAATAATTCTAATTAAACATGTAATGAAGTCTGTTTTTTTTGTAGGAAAGGGACATTTAAATCATTGTCGAGCCAAAACTTAGAGTTTTTTGCAAATCATTTTGTACTCGAATGACAAAAACAGAGAAAAGCATTTAGCCTATTTTTGGCAATAAAAACAGGATTTGAGTTACTCTGTTTAAAAAAAAAATGCTCGCTGTATTAAGCCAGATTTAATAAATTAATTAAAAGCAGATTTGCGTTCTCTAAAGTCTGTTTCTAAGTAGAAGTCAGTCGATAAATGTGCTCCTTATTTACTGTGAAATTAAAAAGAAAGCAAAAATCATGGTTGTTTTTAGACAAACACTTTGTGTTGTACTTAGTATTTTCCATTGTAGAAAAATTTGAATTTGCCAATAATAATTTCACTCTAAAGAAAGAAAAGTTTCCATCTGTGACCTGTTCTGTCGGGTCACACAGAAAGAGTCAGGGGGCCTCAAATGGCCCCCGGGCCACACTTTAGACACTCCTAAAGTCGCTGTTTACGAGAAACGCATACAGAGTTTGGAACTGGGCATCAGTTTATACAGCTACAGCACAAAAACAAGTCTGCAAAAGAATCTAGGTTAATAGGAGATGTTCCTTTTCTGTCAGCCTAGAGGAAGGAAAAGGACCCAGCATGGCAGTGAAGCTGCATTAAACTGACATGAATCAGTGTATGAGGCCGTGCAAGTGTGTGTGTGTGTGTGTGTGTGTGTGTGTGTGTGTGTGTGTGTGTGTGTGTGTGTGTGTGTGTTGCATCCATGACTGAGCGGCCACTACAACTATACGGTGGTGGGGGTCAGGGGATAAGTGGTCCCTATGGCCCGTCATGTTTGAACAGAGGGTGGGGAAGAGTGGAAATAAATATACTTTCCATCCATGAGTTAAGCAGCAAACACCAAGTTACCACGGTCTGCAGTGTCATCCTTTAAAAACGGAAGCCGGCTCTCGTTTTCCAGAATAACACATGATCTCATTTATGAATCACGGCTGATTATAGACTGAGTAGCAGCGGGATTAGCTTAGCGTCAACAAGCAACAGCGACATACGGTACATTTATTCTGGACTCATGTTTGGGTGTTGTTTAGCTGACAGCATTTGTTAGGGATGGGCAATAAGGACTTAAAATTTTAGCACAATATTTTGTGGTGCTGTTGTGATAACGATAAAAGTGATGTTTTTTTTTAAAAACTATTACTTATTTGCAATCTTCTTTTTAGGTAGTTGTCAGTCTGTGACTGCTTGTTGCCCCGATCACAGCCCCATAATTCCATAATTAATAGTTCTTGTAGCATGTCCCCAACAATCCGCGGTAAAACTCACAGAAGGGATGACTGACATAAAAGCTACTTTCTGAAAATATTTTCTGTCATTTGTAGTTTCTTTTTTAGAAAACGAGGGGAAAAAAAAAAAAAACGATTAAAATCGGATCTGGTATGAAAACAATCGGAGATTTTATCTTTAAGCCATATCGCCCAGCCCTACGTTTAAGTGGTCCTGCTCAGAGCTAGTTAATGGATTTTTATGTAGTGAGATGAAGAGTGAACAGCTTGTGCATGAATGTACATCTTCTGCATCACTGTTCTACTCGGAACAAAACAAAAACCCATGATCCCAGATTTCCTCTCAGGAACAAAGCTTCACATCAGTCAAATTTAAGGATTCAATTTCCTGACAATCATTTTATAATCTGATAGATTAATAAGATTCAGCATGAATGAACACTATGCAGCTGTTATATAAGGAAGGCTTGTATTCTTAACAGTCACTCCTCCTACCTCAGTACGTCAGCAAGTCATTCACTGTTGCCTGACTCATCCATTTCATGAATGAACCAAATAACATTAATAATTGTTTACAACTAATACAGTGTGAATAAAATATGTTGAGAACCAACGAGAGCGCCTGCGATGGTTTCTATGCGCCTATGGGTTCAGATGTTTGGCTAAAATGTTCAATAAATCACCATCCAGAGGAGGAGGTGACAGCCCACATATCCTGCTGCAGAGCTGCTCTCTCCACTGACTGACCCAGATTTTCTCATTAGGCTGCTACTTGTCCTCTTTCTGCAGAAATATTTAGAGTTACACAATTAAAATCGAGCCTTTTCATTACCTTTCTGTGTCTTCCCTTGAACACCACCGCGAACGCTCCATGTCCGACCAGGTCCTTCCTGCTGTACTCAAAATCTCCCACAGTTTCCATCGTGAAAAGGGAGAACTGCTCTCTCTCTTTTTTTTTTTTTTTTTGATGCACTAAAATCCTGCTTTCCTGCTCCTCTGAGGATGGATGGGGATGAGGAAAATATCCGCTGCGAGCTGATGCTGCAGAGTTATTTCATGGCAGGTTGCTCTGATGTTCCCCTTATGGTATAAATAAGAGATGGAGGCCGGAGATGATGCATTCAAGTGCCCTGCGAGTAGGCTGGGATGTTTGTAACATTAACCGATCAGACGGCTTTGAGTGCGGCTAGCATCAATCCTTAGCTTAACTGTGTCAGTGCCAGCTGTCTGGTTGTCTGTGACCCAGTTGAACACGCTCTGTGCCCGGTCACCTGACTGACTTATCCCGATAGCTTGTCTACATGATGTGAAGCCGGGTGGAGGTGACTCTGCGGAGCCTGGATCAGCTTGCAGATGCGGGGCACTACGTTAGCCTGACCGTGACATAACCCTGTGGCTACATAGCGTCATACCTAGCGTCTACCTAGCGTCATAGCTGCATACCACAGCAGGTCTGCGCAAACATGCTAACAATAACATTAGCTCAATAGGTCACCGCTCTAACGAAAACACAGACGGGTTACTGTAACCAAAAGCTAACCCAACATTTGCGAGCGGGTTTGCGTTCAGAGGTTAGTTTAAACATCTCAAGAATGTCAACACTGAGCTCCTGTTCATCCACACACGGCGGTCCAAATTACTGATCATCTTCCACAAGTCGTACAGGTCCAGAAGATATCTCTCCAAGGCTGAAAAACACTGCCGTTTTCCCAGCCTCGTGCCCGTTTCATCCGTGGGGGAAACTTCCAACAGCACTGGTTATCTTCGTTGACTAAAAGGTAACACTTGGAGCGACTGTCACCTGTAGTTACGTTTTTTTGTTTGTTTGTTTTTTATGTCAAATACTCTACACTAAAGTACCGATATAAATTGTAACGCTCCAGCGTATCACAGTGATAACTGCTATCCTACTGAGCTAAACAATACCTAGAAATAGTGCCATGTTCGGCTTTTATACGCCGTCCGTCCGCTACTCGCCAAACGCATGTCCTTCCGCCGCAGGAGCTAGTCCGTTACAACAAGCTCAAGCTCGGCAAATTCTTACGTAAAAAAATCAAACATAAATGCACTGTCAGCTGCTCTGTTTCATAAGATGTGTTTTTTGCTGTTTATGTGGAAAGAGACTACATGCTTCGACTCTGCTGAGGTGAAACGGTGCATAGATATGTTGCTCAGGACGACCAAGTCATTTGTTTAAAGACGTATTATCAGATAAAGGTGGTTGGGACAAAAATAAGAAGCCTAGGAAATATTGATAGTCTGATTACACTGAGACAGTCTCTGCAGTGATGCAGCATAGCACACTCTGGGAAACAGAAATGTGTCTTTAAACAACAGCAACAGCTCGGAAGCGCTAAAGAGGAACACACTATATCAAGATTTGACGCCCTCCAGTGGCTGGAAATATAACTGGCACATGACGAGAATACATCCATCCATTCATTGTCTTGGGGACATTATTGAAATAATCGTCAACTAGTTTTGTAATCTATTAATCGGTAACTGGAGTATACAGACTAAAAAAAAGGCCATTTGCTGAAAGAACAATATATTCAAAACAATAATTAAGTCAAAGCTGTTCAAAAAATACACACTTTTTGAATTTAAGATTCAACAAAAGCTTTCTTTGTCTGTAAATATGTTCTGCCCTGAAATTCCTCAAGTGGCATAGTTTTAGCTTCAGCTGGTTAAAGTTCTGTAAAAATAAATAAATAAATAAAATCTTTTATTAAGCACCTTTTGCTATACAATTATTAATCAGAAAAATAATCAACAGATTAATCCTACACTGTCTTGATTTTAAGTGTAGTAGAAAAGGTTGAGATTTTCACATGTTGATGTCAGAAGTATTGTTTAGCTGCAGATGCATTCTTTGCTACAAATGATCAAGTGAACACTAAAGGAATGTTATGTTATTACATTTTAGGCAATACAATATTTATTTTTCTTATTTAAAAAGGGAATTGAATTACTTGTTTATTTGCGTCTTTTAATGTATTTCTAATATTGTATGAAAAAAAGGTTCAAGTGGTTAAATGAACATTTTGCAGAATGCTCCAATTTTTTATCCAGTTGATCCAGTTCCTAAAATAATCATTTTAGGAACTGATCATTTGTTGTGTGTGTAAGCCTTGTATTTTTTTTAAAAAATTCTGACTAGATCAGTCTTGTTTTCATTTTACTCTAGTTCTGTCCATTCTTAGCTATTTTAGTTAGATTGTATTTATTTATTTGCTGTGTTTAGAAAATGTTGTCGCTTAGATTTATGTTTCTGAGCTCCCTGTGTCTCCTCCTTCTTGTTCCCTTGTGCCATCTCTCTCTCTCTTCCTCAGCCTGCTTTCTGCTCTCCCCTCACAGCTGCACTCAATTAATGTTCAGTCCTGGTCCATTGTTCCACCAACACTTTCCCAGTATTTAACCACCTCTCTTTCCCTCACTTATCACTTGTTCATCTGCTATCTGTATGTACTCAATCACTGTTCAGTTCCTTGCTTTCGCTTCCTGTGAGCTCCTAGTTTTTGTTTCTTTAATCTTTTCATTAAACTCTCAATATCTACTTGATGATTCTGCCTGTTTGCATTTGGGTCCAACTACAATCTACAACCAAAGACGTGGATATGCTTTGATTTAAACCATCCTATTGCGGTCATTGTCCTGCTGGAAGTCTCAAATCTTTTTCCACTAAGGTTTTTTTCTAGGTTTGGTCTGTATTTAGCTGCAGACAGCTTCCCTGGCCCTGCTGAAGAAATGTATCCCCACACCATATTTCTCTGACTACTGTGTTTCATTGTGGGTTCAAGGTGATGTGCAGTATTGGTTTCCTACCACACGCAGTGTTGGAACCAATATTCTCTCACCAACTTCTAAAATCCTCACAGAACAGTTGGATTTATACTGAAATTCCAATACAAACCAGTTGACTCTGTTTACCAGTAAGGTGACTTCTGAAGACAGTTGGCTGCACTTGGTTTTATTTAGGTTATCAGAGTCAAGAGAGCTGAATAAAAATGCACCCCACGATTTAGATTTTTTTTTTGTTGACGTTTCTGAAAACGACTATTTTTTTTTATCCACCTCACTATGTGAAGTTAATCTATCATATAAAACGCATTAATGTGACAAAACATGAACAAGTTAAATGGAATAATACGTTAAGAGGCACTGTAGGGTAAATCACAACTAAGGCTACGTTCACACAAATGCGACCCAAATCCAAGTTTTTTGTGGGGTTTTTTTTTTTTTTTTGCCTATATGCGACCCATATCCGACTCTTTCACTGCAGTTTGAACGGCCCAATTCTGATCTTTTAACCCCCCCCCTAAAAATCCAACCTGAGCCACTTGCATATGTGATACTAAATCGGATACATATCCGATTGTTTTCAAAGCGTCTGCAGTCTGAACGGTCATGTCGCATTTTATCCGACTTTTATGTCATTGATGTGAGACATGCCATAATTCTGCACCAAAAAAAGCCAGATGCGGTAAATCCGGACATAAACAATGGCTGAAAATTATAGTTATGAACTTATGAAAGACGTCTGTGTCACTGAAGCGCATCACATCACAATCCCTTCACATCTGGCTCTAATTACACATCCAAACAGACTTCTCTGCAAATACTGCAGTCAATACTCCACAATACCCAATACTCCGCTTTACTTTCAGCAGTTTCCTTTGTCTTGTTACGATATTGTGGTGATACTGTCGGCTCCCACTGCTGAATAAACTTTAACCTCGATCCATAAACGGCTCCATCAATTATTACTTCCGTAAACAATCCGTTGCTGTGTGACGTCACGTCAACGTTCTTCTTTTGCACTTGCGGTCGCTTTGGGGACGTAAATCGTTCACACAGAGGTCTGATTGCGGTCGGGTTCAATTAGTAGCATGAACGACCACACACACAAAAATAAATAAATCAATAAAAAAAATTACATTTCAGGAAAAAAAAATGGTAATTGACCACTGTGTGGCAGAAGCCTAAAGGGACATAATGACAAGCAGGCCCAAATTAAACCCAATTCATTCTAGTCTTAGGTTCACATACAATCCAGAGTTCAATCAGCTCAATAAGATTTTATTTTTACAAGCTAAATAATCCAGGCTGTGCACATACTGTATATGCAAACAAATAAGTGATAAACATTTTGGTCATATAGCTAACAACTCATAACGAGCAAAACAAACTAATTTAACATTCATCGAACAGATTCTTCTCATCTGATATTTTAAAAACATGATTCACATGAGCTCTTACATAAATGTATCAGTGCATTCACAGGTGGGGGACGATATCCTCTAAAATCAAGGTAAATTACACGGTTTTGTGTTGAATTCAGTTTTTCTTCTTGGCTTTGCCTGAGGTGCTTCCAGGTTTGGCGGTGGAGTTGTATTTGGAGGAGAGCAGCATTGTGAGCAGCAGCAGCACAGGGATCAGCAGGTACGGCGCGTAAATGGAGACCAGCAGCCAGCGCTCCCGGTTAGTTTGGGGACCAGGGTGGGGTTTGACAGGGAACTGATGGAGGAGGATGTGGGCTAGGATGGGAATCAGCGTGGTGGCAACATGCGTGGAATACACAATGGCAGGAGTCCGGATCCACTTACAGCCACCTGGAGGATGAGAGGGATCAGTAGAAGCTGCACCAGGCCGCATAATTTCACTGATGCTTAAACCGCTGGAGCTCCAGGATAGAAAAACATGGAAATGATGCACAGTGAACAAGCCTTATTTACAGGTTTACATCCTAATTTGTTTTTCACCATCACTGCTTTTCGCTGTGTTGAAAGAAAGTACACCCTCACCACATCATTACAACATCAAACATAATCTGATCTTTACCAGGTCTGAAATTTAAGCAACTTTAACATCAGATCAACAATAAAACATCACATTTTATACATTGATTATATTAAGCTAACAAGAGCTAAACCAAAATGTAAAAGCACGTTGAGCAGGGCGTACATGAGGGTGACTGACAGCGCTAAGCCCCTCCTCCTGGCTCTGATTGGTTGTTTCTGACTGGGTGGTGCATTTCTGCAGTTAGTACTGGGAGCACTGGGAGAAGGCAGAGGAGCTTGATTTGTTCACAGATTGTCTGTCTTATATTATCCTGTCATGACATGATGGTAAATTTAACAAATATGTAGAAAAAAAAAAAAACATTTTTCATAAAAGTTACGTTTTGCAGCCTTAAGATGGGACTTCTAGGCAGGAAGTTTTAGGCTAAGATGGGAGACCTCTGAGAGGACTCTGGGGATCTTTGTGAATACAGGCCTCTGTCTTTACAGTCTTTATAGTCGTGTGGTGTCCACATCTTAACTTTACCCGGAACTGACTTGATGATTTATTTTATTATCTAATCCTAACATGTAGATGCAAATTAGAAGATATGATTTCCTCACGGGGTATTTGGCTTTCTTTATGGAAAATCAGATGTCTTGCAGATTAAACGCAAACAGGCATTCTTTTTCTTTTTTTTTTTCTTTTTAAAGTTTACTCACCTTTCAGAAAAGCATAAGCTGCAATGGGGAAAAATGGCATTTGGAGCAAAGCCTCACAGAAAATGAACGACTTGAACCACTCAGGAGGGTCCAGCACCATGGGGTCTTTGAACTCCTCTGCATACCACCTCAGAAGGTCTTTGAGCTGATGTGGGGAGGATTGGGGGGGGGACTGGGTGAATAATCTCAGAGCAAACAGATGAAGAAAACACTGAGGTCGGAACTTACCGGCTGGGGATACACATGTCCGGGCAGCAGGGCTTGTAAATCAATAAATAACGTGATGGGAATATGAGAGGCAAAATAAAAGAAAAAGATTATTTCTAAAACACGAACGGCCATTATCTGTGAGTTGAGTGCGAAGGACAGACAGGAGCCAGGGTCCGAAAGTCCGCAACAGCGCTGTGGCGTAAAAACGCATGTTCCATAGCTCCATCCTATTGGCTCACTGGGAGAGGAGGCGTTCCTGAACGCACCACTCTTTCCTGTTTCCAGAAGGGAACTGTATGGAGGACCGCAACTGACATAATTAAACATAAAAACGGAAAAAGTACATATTTATTGTTTTTCCTTTTCCTTACACATGCGTTTTCATCAAGAAATGTATATATTTTGTTCTGTCTTTTCCTTATACAAGCGTTTGTTCTTTTTTGCATTTCCTCGTCTCCTCTTTTTACTTTACCATCTGCATTTCTGCCTCATTATGCAGATGAGGAGGGCTGCCTTCCTTGTCCAGCTCCTATGGACCTCTCCTCTCCTAACAAAATAGATACATTTCTTGATGAAAATGCATGTGTAAGGAAAAAGAAAAACAAAATATATACATTTCTTGACGAAAACTGCATGTACAAGGAAAAGGAAAAACAAAATATACATATTTCTGCTTTTATTTTTAATTATGTCAGTTTCGGTCCTCCATAAACCACAGATGCTTCAGGTGCTCCTTGTAAATGGCAGTGCTAAAAATCGCAACTTGTTTCTATCTTTTCATTTTTTCTCTCATCAAACAAAAGGTAAGATTCACCTTAAAAGTATGGAAATCCCTGTCATTCAAAATAAATACTGTTAATAAATTATTCATAAATATTCCATGAAATAAATAAATGTCACCATTAAATAAAACAAAATAAATATTTAAAAAAGAAATGTTTACATGATTTGTTTTTTCTTTCATTATTTATATACTTATTTATTTCTCCACATAAAAGTAGACTTTCAATTTGTGCTACAAAAAAAAGCTGATACTTTAAAATATTTTAATGAAAAGATGACAAATATAATACGAGTTTTAAAAAACAGCAAAAATAGAAAAGTATCTGACCCGTTAGAGAGGCTTAACTAAAATACATAACTTTAAGATGATATGAGTATTTTCCACTCCTCTGTCAGAAGTGCTTTAAAGTCAAGTTCATAGCACATTTCAGCAACAAGGTAATTCAAAGTGCTTCACATTATGAAAACATAAAAACATCAAAAACACATCATACAGTCACCAATTGTGAAACCAGTGACAAATATTACGTTTTATCAAGTGCCATCATTAAAAACATCAATACACATCAAATAAGCTGATCAGCGTTTAAAGGCCTAATGCACAAAGTAACATATATAAAACAATAATCCAATAGCTCCTGAGTTAAATTATCTATAATACCGCTTTGATAAACATACTGTTGTTTAAACATTATGTTCTTCGTTCAAGGCAACACTCCCTCGTAGACTTTTAGCTTCATGATATTCTTCCCGATCTTTCACCAAATTCTGCGGACTCTCCACATCCACATAATCCTGCAACAAAGGCGAATAATTCAGCTGATCAGAAAATCAACAGCATGTGATTTTTCTACGTGTGGCTACAAAACTAGGATGCCACACAATCAGTTTTGCATTTGCTCTTTAAAAGCATCATCAACCTTTCCAGAGAAAACTCTGTGGGTTCATTTTAAGCAGAAGAAATATAGTCTCTGATTCTCATTAGAATCAGATTTTTTTTTTTTCCAGACATTGAATTCATAGCACATAACTTTTACCTGCAAAATTTCACCTTGTAAAAATTGGTTGCAAAAATCCGTCTGCAAGCATGGTGACTTTCTGGTGACCCAAACCAAGCATCTGATTGGTTAAAAACTTTGACTGCTCCAGTGCTGATTGTTTTGGCATGGGTCACCAAAAAAACAGAAGTCTAACAAGAAGTCATAACTTTGAGTTCTAATTATGAGATTCAAACATGATTATGAGAGACTGGAGAATGTCACCTTAAGTGTGACTTTGTACCTCAAAATTATGACTTGATATCTCATAATTATGACTTTGTATCTCAAAATTATTAATTTTATCATAATTCTGACTTTGAAAGTCGAAATTATGACTTCATACCTTAAAATTATGACTTTGTATCTCATAATTATGACTTTGAAAGTCGGAATTATGACTTTGTACCTCAAAATTATGACTTTTATCATAATTCTGACTTTGAAAGTTGAAATTATGACTTCATACCTCAACATAATGACTTTTAATCTCATAATAATGACTTTATATCTCATAATTATGACTTTGAATCTCATAAATACGACTTTGTATATCATAACTTTGACTTTTATCATAATTCTGACTTTGAAAGTCAAAATTATGACTTTGTACATCAAAATTATGACTTTGAATCTCAAAATTATGACTTTTATCATGATTATGATGTTGAAAGTCAAAAATATGACTTTGTACCTAAAAATTACAACTTTGTATTTTATAATTATAAGTACAATCTCAGAAATATGACTTTGAAAGTCAAAATTATGACTTTCTGTAGGGCTTTTCTTTTTTCTTACATGGCAGAAATGGGCTTCCACAAGAAAGGTCACCACCAGGCTTATGACCTACATTTCATGCTATGAAATGAAATTTTATTTGCTTCACTTAAACAAAAGATGGGTCTACTTACTGCATCACTCTCCATGATGTTCTCCAGCATGGATACGATGTCCTTGAAGGAGGGTCTCAGGGTATAAGGCTCCTGCCAGCAGTCACGCATGATGTGAAGTCTGTGAGAGTTCAACATACTTTATTTCCTTTCACTCACATGTTCACTGACAAAAACCGTTTTGATGTTTCAGAGAATGCTGCATTATTTAAACACCAAGGCAGAAATATTCTAGAGTAATAAGGTTTATTTGGAAGGGCAAAAAGCCGAGAGGAAGACTGGAGACTCTCCAGTTACCAAAAGAGGAAGGAGGTATGGGACTCCCAAACCTCAGAAAATACTTTTATGCAGCCCATCTAAGATATACAGTAGGTGGGTGTAATACGGGGTATTTTGCAAAGTGGAAAGAAATAGAAAAAGAACATGTAAGATGCCCAATACAAAACATTATAGGAGATCAAGAAATGTACAGAAAGGCAGAAAACCAAATGACCCTATTTCAAGCTTCCCGCTCCAACAATGGTTCCACATTATAAGAGAACATAAGATCCAGAAGGATGCTAACCTATTAAAATGGGTAGCATATGACAGTAAATTTAAACCGCCTAAATATGACATTTAAACAGTCGACAAACAAGGGGACCACAGCATGGTGTGTTTTGATGAAGGATGGACAGATGGAGAGTTTCCAAAATATGAAAGAAACGTATAACTTAGACCAGAGAGAGTTTTATAGATACCTACAACTTGGAGCTTATTATATGAACAAGATCAGGTCAGAGCCGTCCAGGGAAGTACACGGAGTGATCCAAATAATAATCAACGCATATTAAAAAAAAAAAACTAAAGTTAGAATCATATCCAGTCTGTAAGAAAACTTGCCCATAAACAGATCCTCCATCAAATACATAAAAGCAAAATGGGAATCAGAATTTAACAGAAAAGTCACAGATGAAGACTGGCTAAACATGCGGAGGGTCCACACCACAACCACGAATTCAAGGCCCTGGAGGGAATCCTCCTGGAAAAATCTAATCCGTTTTTTTCTTTTTAATCTCACCCGAGGTCAAAAGCACACAAACAAAAGCGCACTCTGCTGGAGAGACCGCGGAAAATTAGAGGCAGATCTTAAACACATCTTTTGGAAATGCACCGAAATAACAGAATTTTGGAAGATGTTAAGTAATTCGCTCCTGAGAATCCTCGGTTACAAGATTCCTATGACCTGTGCCACACTATACCCGGGTAATTTACCTGAAGAAAGTAGACAAAAAAGGGACAGATATCTGGTTAAAATACTACTAGTGGCCAGTAAAAAGGCAATTACAAGGAAATGGGGGAAAAAAGACCCCTGACTATGGACCAATGGACACCGACTGTAGAAGAATTTCAAATTATGGAAAAGATGACTACAAGAAGATCAACGCAAAGAGAAATGGTCAAAATGGACACTACACAGAACAGCGACAAAGAACCTGGGACAAACATGAATGAGTAAAAGAAAAGAGGACTTTTCTTGCTTGGACTGCCGCTCCCAGCTGCAGACTTTTGTTACAACTGTATGGTTGTTGCATTTGTAACCGTTTGTTCCAACTGACTAGAGAAAGAAAACACGATTATAAAAATAAAGTGGGAAAAAAAGAAATATTCTAGGGTAAATGTCAAGAGTTACCATTCACATACATGCCAAGATCAAGATGTATATGGAAAAAGTTACAGCAGTGACAAACGTGTTTTTATTAAAGTTTTTTTTTCAAATTCAAATTCAACTTCAAATTCAAAAATACTTTATTGATCCCAGAGGGAAATTAAAAGTTGATGTAACTCATTTAATTAAGGAGTTATTATAGGTGGTGATGGCTGTGGGCAGGAAAGATCTCCTGTAGCAGTCCGTTTTACAACCAGTCTGAAGAAGCCTCTGACTGAAGAGACTCTGTTTTCCAATGAGTCTCATGAAGAGGATGTCCAGGGTTGTCCATAATTTTCTTGATTTTATGTAAAATCCTTCTTTGCATCATCATCTCCAGAGGTTCCACAGTCGTCCCCAGAGCAGAACCAGAACCAGAACCAGCCTTCTTTATCAGGTAGTTGAGCCTTTTTAAGCCCCCAGCCCCAACAGATGATGTCAGAGGAGATGACACTCTCAACAACAGACTTATAGAAGATCTGCAACATCTTGCTGCAAACCTTGATGGACCCAAGCTTCCTCCAGAAGTCCAGTCTGCTCTGTCCCTTCTTGTAGACGCTTCACTGCTGTCTCCAGTCCAGTCTGTTGTCCAGATGAACACCGAGGTATTTATATTCCTCAACCACCTCCACTTCTTCTCCCATGATGGAAACAGGGTTTGACCTAACCCTGTTTCTCCTGAAATCTACAATCATCTCCTTAGTTTTGTTCACATTCAAGATGAGATGATTGTTTCCAGTCCACCAGCTCTCAGTGCTCAGCTTCTTGTCCATCTCTGATCCACCCGACAGCTGCAAAGTCATCTGAGTGTTTCTGGAGATGACAGGAGTCTGACTTGTGCTGGAAGTCTGAAGTGTTCAGAGTGAAAAGGAATGGTGCGAGTACAGTCCCCTGTGGTGCTCCTGTGCTGCTGACCACCTGGTTAGACACGCAATCCTTTCTCACAAACTGTGGTCTGTTTGTCAGGCAGTCATGGATCCAGGCGGTCGTTGAGGCCTCCAGCCGAGTCTTCTGGAGTTTCAGACGAAGCAGCTCAGGCTGAATCGTGTTAAATGCGCTGGAGAAACCAAAGAACATGATCCTCACAGAGCTGCCTGCTTCGTCCAGGTGACAGTGGGTTCATTGAAGCAGGTGTGTGATGCCGTCTCCGTCTCCACGGCGATAAGCAAACTGCAGGGGGTCCTGATATGTGCTGGTTTGCTCACTCAGGTGGGCCAACAGGAGTCTCTCCAGGACCTTCATGATGTGGGATGTCGGGGCAACGGGTTTATAGTCATTACCATATTATCATTATTTTTTTAGAGTCCATTGTAGAATATTTAAGAAATCTTCACAAACCTCAGAGATTCTTATTAGCAAATACATCAAATTTATGCAAATATTTACAGATCTGATCTCCTCTCACAACGTCTGCACTTCGCTCTGACTGATCGAGACCAGCTGTCATCTTTTTGGCGCCTGGAGTCGATCACCGTTGCTCGGCTTTTGTTTCTTCACCTGCTTTTTGATTTTGATGATGGCATATGACAAAATGTAAAGCTCGTTGCTTGTTTCTTAATTGGTTACGTTATTATGTTTTTATGTTGTAAAACAGTTTGAACTTGTTGCTGAAATGTTCTATAGAAATCAACTTGACTTGATTTAAGCATCGTTGACCAATGAAGAGGTTTGTCCCTCTGTTTTCGCTCATAATGATTCCAGTTGGACTTTTTCACCTGGGCCAGGGATGTGACTGTACTGACAAGGAGTGATGTGATCCTTTTGTGCCAAAACAAAAATACAGTGGAGTTTTGTTCTGAACTTTCTACACGAAGGAAACAATTTACAATGACTTCTTGTGTAACTCATCCCTCTGTATAAAAATCTAAAACAAGGGCAACTGTTTCCACAAAAAAAAAAAAAAAAAAAAAAAGACAAAATCTGTGTCACTGCAAGCACTTTTGGTCATCGCTATGAACCACACATTTGTCACCGAGTAACTTTTTAAAGGTTAGAAGAAAAATTAGCATGAATCATCATCAGTTATCAGATATCATGGGTTGCATGTAGTGAAGTTTTACTCACATTTCTGGTCTGCATTCTTCAGGGTTTGTGTTCTTATGACCATTGCAGATGTGAAACACCACTTCCTCCGATGTATCCAGGTTTGGGTATGGTAATGTACCTGAAATTTAAAGATTTCCATATGAGTTGTGATCATTTAGAAAACACAGCTTAATGGAGATATGCTGTTTCCTTAACTAGAGCTATCGTTTGGCTCATATGATACACTTTATAGATTAGTTACTGTGTAAAAACAAGAAAAGATCTTTAAAAACTGTTATTTTTAAACATCACTTTGATGTTTTATATGTTATAACCTTAGAATAAATCCGGTATACATTTCGAAGAACAGAGCCTTCATGACTAAATACTATAAGCAGATCCTATGATAGGATACTCTCCATGTGTTTGAAGGGTTCTCATCTAGAGAAACTAATTATTCAATTACTCTGATGACTAATCGATTTATTGGGGAAAAAAATTTGGCACATTCTGCAGATTTTTCATTTAACCACTTAAGTCTTTTTTATACAATGTTGGAAATCCATTAAAAGATGCAAACAAATATTTCAATTCCTTTTTTAAACAGGAAAATAAACATTTTATTGACTAAAATGCACCAACATAGCGGTGATCAGTGAATGCTTGATCATGTGTAGCAAAGGATGGATCTGCAGCTAAAAAAAAATACTTCTATCATTATGACTTGGTTTTTTTTTGTTTTTTTTTTTTGTTTTTTTACATAATTTGAATGAGGTGACGCTAAAAATGCAACTTGATGAGTTCTGGGTCGAACATATTTACAAATGAAGGTTTTTTTTTATTTATTTTAAATGCAAACTGTATATTTTTTTGCACAATTTTTGCTTAATTACTGCTTTGAATATGTTGTTTTTTCAGCAAATGCCTTTTTTTGAGTCTGTATTCTCCAGTTAACAATTAATCGATTACAAAATTAGTTGACGATTATTTCAATAATCGATTCATCATGACTAATCCAATCAACCGTTTCAGCCCTAATAGACTCCACATCCTTACATTATTTGGGACGAGGCAGATGCATGTGAATCAGCCGACTCATAGAAGATAAGATGGAAGAAGATGGAGGGAATTTAAAAACAGAGAATAAAGGGTAAGGTGTATTTTGTATCAGTGTACTGTTGACAGATGACAGATAATACAGTCTTAGTGTGAAAAAAATTCAGATTGTTGTTGGATGCAGGGCCGGATTCACAAGGATGTGGGCCCCTGGGCTAGAGCCAGTTTTGGTATCCACTACAGAAAGACTCTTCTGCCAGTGCAAATTACAATACATTAATAGGTAGTCCTACACATAAAAGAGTATGAATTAATTCATGGTAGGTTCAATAGATCCCCTGAACAGCAGCTCCATGTCATTCCCCCCGAAAAATATACGATAACGTCCAAATTTTCAAATACCTGAGTACTGTTTGTGTTCATTGTAATCCTAATATATCAATACAATTCCCTTGATATGGGGCTGTGAGTTTTAAATAAAGAGCAATGCAAAACACACATTCATAAAATAAATTAAAAATTAAAATTAGAGAGAAAAATCTTTGGGGCCCTGGGCCCCTGTGAGCCCTTTCTAAAGTCTGGCCTTGGTTGGATGCCATTTAAGATGGCTGCAATCTCCAGTTTAACCACCAGAGGTCAGCACTTGTTGAATACTGTTCCATAAGCTCCAAAATAACAGGCAGAATAATTTGGTAGAGCTGTGATTTTCTTTTTATTTAGTTTAAGTAAAACAACTCTTTAGTGGTGACATGTTGATGGTTTTGAGTGTTACCAAGGAAACCCCCACCATTTTATAGCCACCTTTACAGTAAGCAACGAGAGGCCCGATGCATCTAGACTTCACACATCCTCCAGCCTCCCATTAGAGCATATTTCACGTTTGAGCCAACCACCTACCAAACGTCTGCATCTCCCACAGCACAATGCCAAACGCCCATACATCTCCTTTGAAGCTGTAGTAGTTGTTCTTGAAGTATTCAGGGGGGTACCAGCGCAGCGGCACACGCGGCTGTACAAAACACACAGTGGAAAAAGTATGTACACAGTCAGAGGATGGAAAAAAAAAAAAAAAACCCCAAAAAAAAACAGCTTTGTCTCGAAAACCAAAACTCATAAAGCAGATTAACATAAATCGAAACGATAAATGAAACAGCAGAACAACTTTAGATTTCTGAATATGCTTCGGGGTTAGAGCTGCAACTGCTGCTCTGTTTTTAACCCAGAGGCGCATGTCAATAAAAAGGCTGTTTCCTGTTCTAAACAATGTCACCACCGCCCCCACAGATGCACACAAAAAACAAGTTGATCTTCCATTCCAGACGCAGAGAGAGACGGGGACACAATGTGGTCAGTGCGGAGAGCTACACTCTGGATGACAGACGCTTCACAAGTCCCCAGGTTACAGTTTCAGCTGAGGCAAGTTGCTGTTTTAATAAGGTGAAGAAATGAGGTCATGGAGGAACAACCAATCAAAGAAGATTAGAAGCAAACTGCAGCAAATGAAAACGATGAAAAAATGAGGTGAGATAAAATGCTGCTAAAACTCCCCGTGACTAGAGGACTGAAACTGACATAATTAAAAATAATCATCTGCTACAAATGATCACACATTCACTAAAGGAATGCTACATTATTGCATTTTAGGCAATAAATGGTTTTTTCCTTGAAATGAGTTGTCTAGCTACATTTTTATGCATTTTTAAAAATTGTACAAAAAAGGCCTAAGTGGTTAAATTAAAAATCTGCAGTATGTACCAATTTTTTTATCCGATTAATCATCAGAATAATCGATTACTAAAGGAACTATATAAAGGATGAATGAAAAACAAAAGGGCCAAACTGCTCATACAAAACATACACAAAGTGATCTAAACAGGATGTAGAAGCGTGACCCTTAAAAACAAAATATCTTCCAAAGTATTTAAGTTTGTTGTTTTTGGATTTATTTTTTTTTTCTTTCAGAACAATAAAAGCAGAGCTGTCTGCAGGTTGGTTGAATGAAAAAGCAGGGAATGATATCAGGTGAACTAAAACAAGGTTCTGATGAGGTCACTGAGGGTGTCAGTGGTGCTCGACAAGAGAACGCAACAAAGAGAATACAAACGACTTCTTACTCGTGGGCTCCTCCAACGGCTGCTGCGGCGGCTCGCCATGCGGGACAGATCGCGGGCCAGACCGAACTCTGCTAATTTCACCTCCCAAGGAAACTTATTGACCATGATATTCCTCAGAGCTAAGTCACAGTGAATGATCTGCACAGAAGACCACAGCAGCACAGTTTGACATTTCTCAACAAAACCACTGATGGTTTTCTTCCTGGAAGTGTGTGCCAGAAAACAAAAATATTCAAGCTCATGTTCTTGCATGTCCAGAACATGCAAGAATATGAGCAACTGAGCCAAAAAGTCACCATCTGAGAGAGGTGGCAAGAGACTATTCTGAGGAAAAAAAATCAAAACTGGAAATTCAAATTCACCAAAGGAAAGCTATATTATTGCATTTTAGGCAATAAAATGTTTATTTTCCTATTTAAAAATAGAATTTAATTATTTGTTTATTTTCCTCTTTTAATGTTTTCTAGTATTGTATAAAAAAGCCTAAGAGGTTAAATTAAAAATCTGCAGAATGTTCCAGTTTTTCATCCGATTAATCGTCAGAATAATTGATAGAATAATTGTTGGTAGCAGCCCTATTTTGGAATAAAATCAGCTTTCAAAAATAAATAAAATTGCAAAATATGTCAATGCAGAAACAAGAGGGTACAAATGTGTTTACAATTTTCATCCCAGAGTCAACTAAAAGCTACATGGAATCGAAGTCATGTTGAGCAATATTTGTCCAAATCGTTTCTGCCATTGCAAACGGTCTCATATATGGTATCAATAAGACAAAATGTACCAAAGTTATACGAGATATATTGAGAACATGCAGCTGCAGTGTGAACAGGTTACCATCTTGGAGCGCAGGTGCTGCATTGCCAGAGCGATGTGGTAGGAAGCAATGGTGAGGAGGCTCTGCAGCTCTGGGTCTCCACTGAGGTGGGCTCTGTTGGTCTGGAGGAAGGTCCTCAGTGTGCCATAACTCACATACTCCATGATCAGAATATAAGGCTCTGCACACAGGAAGGTTCAGTCAAACACCACCAGAGCTGAGATATTTATTCATAAAAGGGATCTGCACTGTTAGCAAAGGTCCTGAGAAGCTGCTACAGGTACATCTCAGTGAATTAAAATGTGTGTTCTCATGAGGCTCATTTGTCAGATTAGATGTACCTTTTTAAAATAACAACATTTAAGCAGGTGCTAAACATACTTTTCATTAAGCCCTGATTTCAACATCAAATGATTTTTATTGGTCTAATGTAACGTTTTGTTGATCTAGTTAAAAACAAGAGCATTTTCTCATTTTAAGAAAATTTTTAAAAACTTGTTATAACCAAATTTATATCTCATTAAAACCAAAATATAGTCTCTTTTCAATAAGAAAGGTTGTAACACTAAAACAGCAACACCTCTTGGGATTTTTAGGTGTCATCGAGAAGAGCGTGAGAAGGAGAGTCACAGCGAGCCCATTTATGCCTTTTCGACAAGTCGTCATCTATCAGAGGAGCGCATTTTTATATGTCGTTATAATGAAAAACTTTCTCATTATAGCGAAACATAAAACTCATCTTGTAACAAGAAACTTTCTCGTCTTAATGACTTTTGCACCTCTTTATAATGAGAAACGTTCTTGTTTTAATGAGATATTTTCATTTTCTCGTCATAACAAGAAATTATCTCATAAAACGAAAAAGTTTCTCATTTTAACAAATTTTGCATCTCTTTATAATGAGAAACTTTTTAATTTTAACGAGATACTTTCTCGTTTTAATGAGGTAATTTTGTCATTTTAATGAGATAATTTCTTGTTATAACAAGTATCACGTAAAACAAAAAAGGTTCTTGTTTATAACAAGTTTTGCATCTCTTTATAACAAGAAACATTCTCATTTTAATGAGATATTTTCATGTTCTCATAACAAGAAAGTATCTCGTGAAACGAAAAAGTTTCTCATTTTAATTAATTTTGCATCTCTTTATAATGAGAAATGTTATCGTGTTAATGAGGTACTTTCTCATTATAACCAGAAAGTATCCCATAAAATGAAAATGTTTCTTATTTATAACAAGTTTTCCATCTCTTTATAACGAGAAACATTCTTGTTTTAACAAGAAGCTTTTTTGCTTTATTTACAAGCTCTGGCAGTCAAACACTTCTGTACATTTTAACCTTAAATGTTATGTTTTAGTTAGCTGGAAGCAAAAAATCTACATAAATAACAGAAAGAAAGGCTTGGAAACATAACGCTGTGTTACAAAAAAAAAATAAAATTATTTTTAAATAATATTCAGATTTTTTTTTTTTTTAAATGCACCTCCATTTGTTCATAAAAGGGCCTAAAACATGAAATTGGATCTGAATATTCTAAAATCCGCATTTGAAGAAAAAAAAAGTCATTATTGCGTTTAACAATACAAATAATTATTTATCAATAATACAACCTAACTTACCTTTAGCAAGAAAATTTTAGTCTGATTTACTGTCAGACTGTGAGAACAAATGGTTTAGTGTATTTTTTATACAGTTTTGTGTTAACATGTTTTTATTCAGTGATCTGTAAGGAAGCTCTTACGTTCACTCGTGTTCCAATCCAGTAACTGGAGGATGTTTTTGTGGTGAATCAGTTTCCTCATGATGCAAATCTCCATGTCCACATGTTTGGGACGCACACCTTAGGGTGAATAAAACACACACACACACACACACACACACACACACACACAAAATCAAACCAAAGCATTAACATAAACACTTTTCAGGTTAATTAATCTTTGAACCAAACACTCATTATAAAAATTAAAAACATGTACAAAAACACACACAAAAAAAATCATACTATTTATGTAGTCAACACACACAAAGCAGGTTTTATTCCATGTTTATATTTACATACTAATAAATTACTATTTTCAGAGCTGGCCCAAGGCAGAAGCAAGCGAAGCAGCTGCGTATAGGTCCTCCTCACCAGCAGGAGGCCCCGAAGAGCACCAGAAATGTCACAAAAGAAAGGTTGCCAAACATATACTTTCTGGACAAGGTAATGCTAATCTTGCCAAAAAATAAATAAATAAATAAATAAATAAAATAAAAGTTGGTTAATTGATATGTACAATTTTATCTGTTAAAAAGTGCATGACAGTGAAGAATAAATGTGTTGATGTACAGTCTGGGAGAACGTTTAGACGTGTCCCTGATCCAACACACCTAAATCAAATGACTGAAATGTCTCCACCGCATGCAGTCAAGCTCTACAGATCCCTTCTTCTTTTGAGTTTTATTGGCGGTTGGCAAACCAACTTAAGGTGCATTTACCGCCACCTAGCGGACTGGAGTGTGAACGTCAATGATAATCACTACAGGTCCCTGCTCATGAACTGATTATTTAATTCAGGTGGGTTTAAACAGAGAAATATCTAAAAGGTGCAGGATCCTGACCCGTGAGGAATATTTCACAACCATGACCTAAAAGAAGACAATTTACTCAGATAGTTTTATTAAAAGGTAGGAATTAAAAAGTCCCCTACTTACATTACAATGTTATAGTAAATGGTATGTTTACTATAAAAAAAAAGTCTTAAATTCATGCACCTAAATTTAAGGCCTTAAAATGTTTAAAATTAATTTTAAGAAATTAATTTGGCCTTAAATACGTTAATCACGGGTCTTACATTTTGTCATGGCAGGATTATTTAATCTCTTATATTCTATGTTGTTTTTATTTCCTCGCTGGACTTTTCAGTCAGGCAAAAGTTTGAGTCGCATGCAGACATCTTCGCTGCGTTCTGTGATTCAAGGCGGTTGAGGCTACCGGTAACTCGCTGCTAATATACACTTTTTGTTTTTTTCAAACTTTATTTAGAACTTTGCTTCTCTCGCAAGAACTACAGCAGTCTTGAAAAATTATTGCACATCCAAGAGGATAAGACATAACAGAGCAGAAAAATATGAAACATAAAACCCAAAAATAAACAAATGACACAACAGAACTAAGAGAAAATAAAAAATGCAAGTTACAAAGTTAAATTGTCTTCATTACAAATGTTTTATGTTGTTTTTATAGCCTTTTTTTTTGTTGTTTGAATTTGAGATCGAATCAAGATACAGTTTTACATCCACTACAAAGAGGTCAAAAAGTGGTTTGCTTTGCTCTTATGAATATGGAACTTAGCAGGAAACAAGATCAGGTTTATAAGAAATATGGCAGAGGAGTCTTTCATCTTGCAATCTATGATATAAACAAAACATTTTCAACCGCTAATACACCCTTGCTAGCGAGCTAGCTAGATTTTTAGCCTCTACCATGGGTTAAGTGTAAATTTATCGCCAGTTGGCTGGACGACGTTTGTCTCTGCCACTGGATCACTTCTGTTGCTAGCTCATACAATGCTAAGTGCATTCTGTGCTACAAAGCTTGGCCCTATGGGGGTTAAGGCTGTGGAGAGTTGTATGCAGTGTGAGAAGCACAAAGCTGCTGCCAAGAGCCACAAACAGACCCCAGAAATGACACAGTTTGGATCCCCTGGCGGGGCTAAAGCTCCCCAGAAAATGGTCGGCGCTGCTAATGCTAGCACTGATCTAAGAGCAGCATGTGGTGCGACACAAACTCTGAAGTCGGAGGTTTAGTGGATGCTAAACACGGCGCAAGCACCAATCTGACCTAGGGAAGAATTTTATTTCAACAAAGTTGTTACTATGAAGGGAAATACATCTGAGAAGGACGAGAAAAGGTGTAGCGCATGGAACCAAAAGAGAATAAAGAGCCACAGATGCAGCTATGATGACAAAGAGGGAAAAAGATTAAAAGGAGGAACGATAATTAATGTCGACGGACGTAAGAATGTGATAATGTCTATAGGTAATCTCACAAATAGTACCATTTCTTTCTCAATAGTTTCCCATTCTAACAAATATTAATAAATCTGTGATTTTCTTTTGCACATTTGCCACAACACAGGTCTTAAATTTCATTCATAATGGTCTAAGTTTTGAGTTGTGAAACTTGCAGAAAGCAAATGTTAGTAAATGTACCTTCCTTGCTGATCTTGCAGGTGAACATGCTGTGGCCTTTACACGTCCCTCTGTTCATTCTGGCCTGGTAGAAGACCCCCTCCTTCCCAGCTTTGATCAGCTGCAGCAGATTCAGGTCTGACTTGGTGAAACGCGGTTCCTGCAAGCGAAACAACTCCTGGTCAACTCATCCATAGACACAGAATAAAGAGGGACCAGAACTGTTGTGGTATGGACTCCAGAAACCGCTATAAGTGTCAGTGTGGTACCTGGTGCAGGCTTTTCCACAGCCTCCTGGAAGATAATCTGACCGTGTTGGTTGCCCGTAAAGGAGTTTGTGGAGGAAGCTGCTCCCCCTCCACATCCTCCACTGATTGGATCGTGGGCATCACAACTGGGATCTCCAACTGAGGCAAATGTCTCAGAAAAAACTTGCTCCCCTGCTGCATTCGGAGGGTCCGAACCAAGGAGCAATACCTGCGGAAAAATGTTACCTTTCAGAAAACAACGCCGCATGAGAGTGAAAAGTGCAGCTTGGAGCGAAAGGCCCCATTCACTTTGACTGTTCCCTTTTGTCAGAGAGCAGCAAATGAGGAGGTTAATTTAAAGGATCGTTTCATGTTTAGCTTTTAAACTGGCTTCTGTTGAGAGCCAGTAAGAGGTAAAACTCTAACTGGCAGAAGATACAGTATCTCTGGCAAGAGAAACCATCCATTCATCTGCTCATTTTCAGTTCATTTGCTTAAAGGTGACCTATAATGCTTCCTTGAACAGGTTAGGATAGGTCTTTGGGCGACACAAAACATGTTCTTAGATAATGAGATTTCAGTCTGGTCAGTTCTACTTATTTTGAGCTCCTTTCAGAATGAGCTGTTTTAGGACCTCTTGTCACTTTAAATCCAAATAAGCTGCTAACCCCCCTTCAGCGTTTACACTCACACTCGAAAATGGCTGCAAACAGATGCACAATTATACAACTGTACATCTTTGACCCTGAATCGGACCCAAAAGCAGAAGAAGTAGAGCCTCCTGCACAACCAACAAGAATGCAGCAGGTCGTTTCTGAAAAGTAAGTCAGCAACAAAACACTTGTCTTTTCCAGCAGCCATTGTGCAGTGCATACAGCAGTGACCAATGGTGCTGGAGCTCAGCTGGGGTTGCTAGGTAACGGCGCAGCGTGACCTTACATTCGGAAGGTTTTTGAAAGGGCTCATTTTCCAGACACTAAAAAACAAAACAGCTGGATGGGTTTTTTATGCGTTTGGTCCATTTTTTAGAAGTGGTTGAGACCGAAAGGGAAGAACTAAGATGTCCAAAATGTGAATTTTGCATATAGGGTCCCTTATAATGAGCTAGATTTTCATTGATGAATTTCAGTCTTCAAAGAATGGAAAATGTTTGGTTTGATATGAATTATTTTTCTTTTATTTATCACATTTTTTTAGTTTGATTTTCCTCTCATTCTAAGAAGGACCACAAAGATCCAGAGGCTTCCACACGAAAGCAACATTGGCCACGTCCATTTCTTAAATTTGGCAAAATATGGCTGTATTTTTCAAAGAAACAGTGACACTTGTTCTGTTCTTGTTGTGAGTGTGGGGAAATTAAACTTTTTAGACCAACAGCAGAGAAAACAATCGCACCTCCCGATATGTAGAATCTTTAAACCAGTGGAGTCCAAACTTTTTGCCATGAGGGCCAAAATTGTTAAGTTGAAAACATTTGGGGGCCACAAAAATTAGTTATTTTTGTACCAATTTCAAAATGATTTTTAATGCCTTTTTTAAACTGAATCTGCTCAATAATTAAATTGCTGTAGATATAAAACATAAAAAGGTTTTGGATTATCATAAGACAGGCCACAGTTTCTCATTTTTTGGGTTGATTGTTTTCTTATTTGGGCTTTATGATTTGCGTTTGAGTAAAAGTAGGAGGATATTTGTGGTTCTGGTTACTCCAAAGCTAAGAGGAATGCAGAACCATTGTTAATTAATGGTAATCTATTTTTTTGTTCCTCATTTTTTTAAAGAAAATTTTAATTACCTGTAAAAAATGTTGCCCCACAAGATTAAGAAGCAAAATGCCTCCTGGGCAGCACATTAGACACCCCAGCTTTAAACAAACCAAAAGTTCTTGACCCTTCGTTATGTTTTGGATCTACACTTATTTACAGTTTGGTCCATTAAGTTACTGAATGTTTACCGTCTTGTTGAGCAAGTAAAAATAGAAAACTTGACAATTAATTACTTGAAAATTGTTTTTTGCGTTTTAAAATTAAATTTCGAGGGTTGTATTTCAGTGTGGCCCCACGAACAGTTTCAATATGGAGATTTTGGCCTAAGCAGCAAACCAGCTTGGACATCACTGGTTTAGAGGGGCCTGAGAGTCTTGAAAATGAACAAAACTCATTTGGGAACTCTAAATATCGCTCCATAGTTTCTGAATTGTTAAATTATTAGCAGAAATTGCACATTTGAATTTGCTACATCCCTGAATAAAAGCTGGAACAGACAACGAAGGAGTGGGGCAAATATAAAGCCGGATATTGCAACACCTGCTGCCATTAAATACCACCCGCCTTCCTTTCAGTTAGTAGTTTTAGATTTAAAATATTCAACACAATGCAGGAAATGGGGTTTTTGAAATTAAAGTTTAAAAAAAAAAACTTTACTCATAAAACTATTGCTTAATCTGCTGCTGTTTAATGGCAATACAGCTAAATGCGACTGAAAGATTCATGTTGGATTAAAATAATCATTAAACAATAATTAAATTCAACCTACTTTTGTTAAATTTAGCATCAAAGCTTTTTTTTTTTTTTTGCACGGAAACAAACAGAACAACAATGTAGAAAAGCGTTTGTCGCAAACCAAAACTCAACACCAATCAAAACAACTAAAGCAAGCACAGCAAACCGACCTTCCCCACTAAAACCACCGGATTTTAAAGGTGCTGAAAACTAATCTTGGCATGAATAACCACCCACGGAAAAGTGGGAAGAAAATGGTGTGTGTCATCTTAACCGGCAGTTTGGTTTAAAATAGAAACCGTCAGTGCTGTGGTGAATTTCTGCAGAAATTTGAGCCATGCACACACATCAGGATGGGGCTCAGCTTTAAGAGTTCATGAAGAAAAGGCTCGTTCATTGCTCTCTAGAAGCTCTGCTTTAAAAAAAAAAAAAAAACAAAACAAAAAACAAACAAACAAACAAAAAAAAAAAACAGCTGCATTTGTTCATTTTGAGTTCAACATAAGGAGAATGTTCGAGGTTTTCCACCAAACTGCGCAAGAAATTCTTACTTTCTTAGAAACACGGCGCCCAGCACAGCGAACAGCAGCAGGATGAAGATGAGGACTCCGAGGACGATGAAGAGATCTGAAGGGAGACAAAGGTTCGGGTTTAAAAGGGATGAATAATCTGTGCTGGATGGGAATCTAAACTGAGGAAGCCTGACTGCTCACTTGAACACATATTAAAGATCAAATTGTCAATGTTATCTTCCCGAAGAGGACAAGCTGGAGCTGTGTGAACAGAAGCGCATCACTTCGGTCTGGAGAAGGGCTGAGGAGAAAACCCGCACACAGATGTGGTGGAGAAACAGTTAAAGCTGGGCTAGAAAACACAAAAACACAGGAAAGACGCGCACCGAGTGTGCTGCTGCTCCACCAAGCCGCCTTACCTTCGGTGATCCTGAAGACAAGAAGCGGAGAAAGTCGAAGCGCGCATCCCTCAGACCAGCAGTAACCCGCCGCCGTTTGCTCTCAGCAGCCTGACAACTGAACGCCGAGCTGCTCAGTGCTTTGTCTGAACCTCGAAACCATCTGTGATGTTCGCAGCAGGAGCTCAGCTCGCATGTGAACCACATCACAGGCAGAGGAAGTGAACAGAAGCAGCAGGTGGTTGGAGATGCAGACTGGAGTCGAGCTCACAGCACACGAACGGCTCACAAACGGAACCACCGCTGCAAAAACACCAAACTCACCCAGTAATTCTGCTCCACTTTCTAATCCAAATACCTTAATCCACTTCAAATCACGCAAAAATAACTTACAAGGAACTTTCCAGCAGATATAGGAGCTTGTTTTAAGTCAATATTTCCTTAGTATTGATGAAAAAGTTCTAGTTATAAGTGAAATAATCTATATCTAAAACATCTTATTCCAGTATTTTGGTATTTAATGGCAGCAGGTGTTGCAATATCCGGCTTTATATTTGCCCCACTCCTTCGTTGTCTGTTCCAGCTTTTATTCAGGGATGTAGCAAATTCAAATGTGCAATTTCTGCTAATAATTTAACAATTCAGAAACTATGGAGCGATATTTAGAGTTCCCAAATGAGTTTTGTTCATTTTCAAGACTCTCAGGCCCCTCTAAACCAGTGATGTCCAAGCTGGTTTGCTGCTTAGGCCAAAATCTCCATGTTGAAACTGTTCGTGGGGCCACACTGAAATACAACCCTCGAAATTTAATTTTAAAACGCAAAAAACAATTTTCAAGTAATTAATTGTCAAGTTTTCTATTTTTACTTGCTCAACAACACGGTAAACATTCAGTAACTTAATGGACCAAACTGTAAATAAGTGTAGATCCAAAACATAACGAAGGGTCAAGCACAACATATTGACATTAGAACAAATTCACTTGGTAAGATTTGGAGTTTTTGCAGTGATTAGGATCAGGATGAGGTAGAAAATCAGCAGAAAGTGCAAAAAAAAAAAAGGACGAAAGTTCCTTGCAAGATGTGGCTGAAGGTTTAAAAGACACATTTGTCTAAAAAACTGGGACTAGAAAATTTTTTTGCAAAGTATCTGTGTCTAAATCGACTGCACAGATTTGTAAGCAGAAGCAAATCAATATTGCAACTAAAGTTTATGCATATCCTAAAAAAAAAAAAAAAAAAAAAAAAAAAAAAAAAAAAAAAAAAAAGGCGGCTATAACATTTTAAGGAGTTAAGTCAGTCCATGAATTCCCTGCGTTTAAAAATACCCACTGCTAAAACTGCTCTAACTCAGCAGCAGTTGATCCGTCAGCCTGGACCAGATGAGGGGCGGACCGGAAAAGCCCCTGAAAATAGTAGGCAGGGTAGCAGCTTGCATGTGTCACTTGCGCCTTTTAATTCGGGGAAGCGGCTGCAGAGAGAGACCCCGCATGTGTGGTTTTCCTCCCTGAGCTGCAGCTGCAGCTCGCTGTGACAGCATGAACACATGAAACTGCGAAGTCCAGCACAGGCCGGATGTGGCCTGGGTTTGGTCGCTTCTGGTCAGAAAGCAAGGGAGACTCCGGCTCAGGCTGTGTTCACATGCTCAGGTGTTTTTATTTGAATGTGGAAAACTAAATCTGAGAAGCAGATGGTGCTTTTTTTTTTTTTTAATCGCCTGTGTTAATCAGCGGTACTTTGGGCTGCAGCTAAAGATTATTTTACCGATCGATTATTCTTCTTTTCATTCATTTTTCATTTGACCACTTCAGCTTTTTTAAATACAACACTAGAAAAACGTTAAAAGATGGCAAATGAATAATTGAATTCGTTTTTAAATAAGATTTGATTACCTAAAAGGCAAAAAACGTAGCATTCCTTCAGTGTAGGCTTGATCATTTGTCGCAAAGGATGCTGATCTGGATAGAAAAGGCGATTAATGAGTTTTTATACTTAATTTGAACCAGGTAAAACTAAAAATATGCCTCTTGAGGAGTTCTAGGTAGAACATATTTCAAAAATGTATATATATTTTGAACAATTTTGGCTTAATTACTGCTCTAAATATGTCGTACTTCCAGCGAATGGCCTTTTCCAGAGTCTGTTTGCTCCAGTTAACGATTAATCGGTTCCTAGATTAGTTGAAGATTATTTTAATAATCGATTCATCACAACTAATCGTTTCAGCCCTAGTGGAACTGTTTTATGAGTCAAAAATAATTGAATATCTTTAAAAACTTTAATTTCACTGTACTCAGTATGAACCTGGGATATTTCTCTCATTTCCATAACATTTCAATTAACTTTTGGTGTTAATAGTTCAAAACGTTCAGCTGCGACTTCACATGGCTTTCTGTCCAACTCAGCCCTAATCTGTATTTATGTTCATGTCTGTTTTCACATTTTTCACTGAAATAATAAAAAATAAAAATGTGCATCGTCATTTGTGATTTCAATTTGCACACTTCTGTGTAACACTTTCAGCCGACGTTAATTTCATTTTCCACGGAGATGCAAGTTTTAAAATGTTGAAAGGAAAGTTGCGGTGGTTTAAGGTGTGATTGTGGGGTTGCAGGTGTTCATCAGAATAGTCATTTAAAATACCCTAAAACTTCTTTCGGTTTTCCTCAGCAAGCCGAGCTGCTCAGCAGATGCGCTCCCTCTGCAGTAAGAATGCAGCAGAATCTCAACATTTTGAAACTGTACACCAGGGGTCTGCAAGCTGCAGCTCCAGAGCCACATGAGGCTCTCACGACACCAAAACGGAAATGTTTTTGATTATGAATGCAACAAGAAATGGTCATCTTAGGAGTTTTTCCCATAAGTTCTGCTTTTAATATCTACAACAGGCTTTTTAAAGTAACGAGCTTCAAACTATGCTACCAATCTTTTGCCATTTTTCGTATTTATAGGAAAGGTTCCCCTCATTCTCATAGAATAGATTTTGTTCTAAAAAATTAGAATAGAAACACATTTTAGTTTAATTTTGTCAACTTTCATGAAACATTTACGTTGTACATATTTAGAAAATTGTTTTTTTGCGGCTCAAAGCGAGTTATATCACAACGGGGGGTGTGGGGGGCATTTCCCCCATAAATTAAAATGTCTTGTTCCACTGGCAGATTATTTCACTTATAACTTTTTCACTTAAAACAAGCTCCTATATCTGCTGAAAAGTTACTTCTAAGTTATTTTTGTCTTATTTTAAGTGTATTCTCAAGATATTTGTCCTAGAAAATAGACCAGAAATACTTGGTAAGATTGAGTTTTTGCAGTGTTGATAGTTGGTACAAGGTGTTTTTGCTGATTTCTTGTCCATTTTTCTCTCCAATTGATTTATTCCCTTAAAGGGGCAGTATTATGTGTTTTCCAGGCACATAGAATTATTTTATAGCTCAATCAAGTAATTACCTTCAGTTGTTATAAAAATGCTTTAAATATCAAATATGACTTAAGAGAAATTTGACTTCACAATTTGACACCTTGAAATTAGGCCTCTGTCACTTTAAGAAACTCCTGCTCCTTCTGAAACTCCGCCTTCAGCACATCGTCACAACAACGCTCCTCCATTATGGCGTTTACAACCGTTCTTAGGAGCGTTGGCCTGAGAAGCAGTTGGTATGATGAGCTCAACAGATGCGCAGTTCCACCAGGTGTTTCCTAATTGCTGCTGCCGCTAGTCTGGATCGCTCTGTGAGGCGGGAGCTCGGCTTGGAGACTGCAGCTCCAGGGCACAGCTTTGTGGGAGCAAGCGTTTAGGTAACCCCAATGGTTGCCATGGAGATTAAAGGATTTCCCAAACATGCATGAAACAATCAAGGCAACACTCCAGGTATGTTTTTGATGAGAAAATAACATTATAACATGATGTAAAGCTCAAAAAAGTCGATTTTAAATAATAATGCCCCTTAAAAAAAAACAAGAGGAAGACACTATCTGGACAATCCTCAACAAAAAAACATTGTAATTAATGTAATTTCATTTGCAGAGTTTAATTTGTTGCTTGGTTATCTTGTTACAGATCAACATTATCACTCCATATACAACTACAAGTACAATATTTTGTACAGCTCATATTCAAATACACAGTTTTCATTGGCTTATTTACAAAAAACACTTTATGTACATGTTTTCATGTCAGTGCAATGTCACGTTCTTTCAACAAACACCTTACAAAAAAGTTTTTTTCTTTTTAAATTACCAAGTCAGCTTTCAACCCGACAGTACGGAGCTTAAATAAAAAGAGGCTACAAACACTGACGGACAGCTCAGTAGTAGATCGCACTGCGTCCCGACATGCTGAAATTATCTGCAGGGTGGATGGGGGGTGGTGTGTGTGTGTGTGTGTGTGTGTGTGTGTGTGTGTGTGTGGACAGGATCTGTGTTCGTCCAGACTCAGCCAACAGATTCGGTTCTGTTAGGCAGGTCGTTTGATTTCTGAACACTGTGCTAAAATTAACCCCTATTGAGCTACAGGTGGCCTGAGGACACATTTATGGACAAAAAATTATAATAAAAAAAAAAAAAAAAAAAAAAAAAAAAAAAAAAACCCGACACGTAACTGAACGCAACATTAGAAAATGGGTTCTCGACTGACCCGACCCTTTGAGCCGCGCGAGGTTTCAAACGCACGAAACCGAGCGGCGTCTCTTGCTCAGCGTAAACGGCGGGAAGGCGGAGGAGCAACACAAGCGTCGCTCGTCTGCACACTTTCATCCGCTCAAGAGTCTTAGCCGAGGAAAAGCCAGGCTCATCCTAACACGCGTTCTCCAAGTGCATCCGCGACGACGACGTCTCCTCACATACAGCAGCTACAAAGGAAACGTCGGCGTGTGCGAGTGTGTGTGTGTGTGTGTGGGGGGGGGGGATACACACTGAAAAACGGGGACCTGAAACCCGAACAAGCCGAACCTGCAGACAGGTTTTCCACTTTTCCAGATCAACTGAAAACAAACCCAGCTGGAAGTGACAGAAATGCATGTTTGGCTTTGTGCTTGCATTCAGTTGAAATGACAGATGGGAGTTTTTCCAGCGTTATTCTCGCTAAAATCTCCTTCGCTGCAAAAAAAAAAATAGATAAAAATCTTGCCAAGTATTTTTGGTCTGGTTTGCAGAGCAAATATCTTGAATACGCTTGAAATAAGACAAAACTTACTTAGAAGTAACTTTTCAGCACACAATGGGAGCTTGTTTTAAGTCAATAATTCCTTAATATGGATGAAAATCTACTAGTTATGAGTGAAATAATCTGCCAGTTTATAACATGGGAAAAATGTCTTGCTCCACTGGCAGATTATTTCACTATAACTAGAACTTTTTCATCAATATTAAGGAATTATTGACTTAAAACAAGCTCCTATATCTGCTGTAAAGTTACTTTTAAGTAAGTTTTCCCTTATTTCTAGTGTGTTCAAGTATTTGCACCAGAAACTAGACCAGAAATACTTGGTAACATTTTGGATTGTTTGCAGCGTTTTCAGTTCAGAGGCTCTCGGAGCTTGTTTTAGCCGACTGTGTGCTTCGACGACGCAATGAGCCCAAAACATTTGGCAACACCGCCCGTATTTCATCTGTAGATTAAGTAGCAATTATGGGGTCACCTGGTCTCAGACCACTACTCCACATCAGGAGGTAATCTCAATAAAAGCTGTAAGGGGGGGAGCTGACAAATCTGACATCAGATTAGCATAAGATTATAAATATATGGGCTTAAGCTAATTGCTAAATGGCCAACTAGCCAGGCAAGCAACAGCTGCTGCTTTGATCATCAAAAAGCCACAGTTTGTGTCTGAGACAGCACAGTAATGCAAGACAATAATCTGAACTGGACATCTCAGATTATTTGAAGTGGGGTTCAGGTGTGAGGTTATAAGAAGTCAATATCCTACTTACTTTAACTGGATCCGGAGTGGTTACAGATTTGAGGCCTGGGCTAAAGCAGGCTTTTCAAAACAGGAATCTCAAAACGATTTCAGCGAATATGCTAACACTATTCTGCAAATCTTTTACTGCAGTCATGTTCGCATTAAATCTGCAGCTGTTTACAGTGAAGACCGTAATAAATTAACCAAAGATTTCTCTTTCTAAAAGCATCCATGGCAAACATGACAACTGTTTAAAGGTTTATGAATTTACCTCTGCATTAACTTCTTTGAGACTGCGGTAGTTTTACGATGGCAACCCAGAACCTCTTAGCCAAACCTCACCTCAAAAAGAAAGTGTGTACTATCCCTTTAAATTGACATCACTTACTCGACCTCGAAGGCTCAGCTGCATCAGTCAAGTTTTTCTTTAAGTTATTAGTTAAATATTAGAATAATAAAAGCACTGATAAAATTCTTTAACATTTTTTTCTTCCAGGTTTGTTTCCGAGGGGAAGACGTGTAAAGTGACGGCAGAGGACCGCAGCGGGGTGGGGGGGGGGTTTAAGGTGCAAAGAGAAGCCTGCTTCCTGTGGGCGTGGCTTCAGGTTGGACATCTAAAGAGATCCGCCTCAACGGAAAGCTCTTCTGTTTACAAAAATAAAACAAATATTACAAAACGCCACCTCTCCAGAACACGCACCGAGCATATTTAAGCGTCTGTTGTTGATTTTTTTTTTTTTTTTTTTTTTTTTTTTTTTAAATCATGGCACCTTTCCAGAATAAATTAGAGATTCCCAGACAAGCTCCTGGGAGTTGTGGCTTTTAAACATCGACCGCTCGGATTTGGCAGCTGTGGGGTTCACGGTGGGCGTCTCCTGGAAGAGGCGTGGAGGCTTGGGGAGGGGTTTACGTGTTCTTTCTTTTCGTTTGGGGGCTCTGAAATGCAAGTACCTCGTCTACGACAATGGAAAAAAACCCGACATCTTTCTCATTAACACTGTTTCATACTTTAGGCTACAGCTGCTGCACAGACTGCATGACGGGAAGTGATGAGGTAGCATATGACGTTAACCCTAGTGACACACTCACCCTAATAAAACAGCTTTAAAAAGCATCTCACAGTATCCAATAGTCTAGATCAAAAATTTCAGATTCATAACGGGCCAAATATGACACCAGTTTTTTTTTTTGTTTTTTTTTTTAACTATTCCCACATTGCATCTCAAACTTTATCAGCTTCGTTCTTCATAAATGCTTTCTCACTGCAAAAACAAAATCTTACCAAGTATTTTTGCTCTAGTTTCCAAAGCAAATATCTTGAATACACTTGAAATGAAACAAAACTAACTTACAAGTAACTTTTCAGCAGATATAGGAGCTTGTTTTAGGTCAATAATTATTATCTGCGAATTTATATAGGAAAACGTCTTGTTCCACTGGTGGATTATTTCACTTATAACTCGAACTTTTTCATCAATATTAAGGAATTATTGACTTAAAACAAGCTCCTATAGCTGCCGAAAAGTTATTTGTAAATTAGTTTTGACTTATTTCAAGTATATTTAAGATATTTGCTCTAGAAACGAGACCAGAAATACTCGGTAAGATGTGTTTTTGCAGTTTAAATACACAGTAAGAAAGTAACATCGTTTCATGAGTCGGCCATGTTGGCGTACATTCAGAGATCTGATAGGTTCAGCTGAATGTTACGGGTCTATTATGGCAAAACACACATAAATTAGGATTGTTTTGTTTTGTTTTTCCCGCTGGGCTCAACAAAAGTGTACCACATTAGTGCTTTCAAAAAGGAGGCGAGGGGCGGGGCTAATCTCACTAATCTAGGTGCTGGATCGAGTGAAAAGTGCTGCGATGCCTCCCTAAAGGCAGACAGAGCTGTCGGCTTGTAGCCGCGAGCGGTCTGGGAGGAGTCCTCGGAGAGATCCGGGCAGCCGAAAGCAGGACGCGGGCGTAGCGCCGACTGACGGAAGACGGCGCGCGCTCACTGGAGGACGCAGTACTTCTTGTAGTCGGACTCAAAGTCTTCATCCATGCTACTGGTGTCGGCCATCTTCTTGCCGTCGATCTTTGGCAGGAACTGGGAGTAGTCGACTCCCTGCTGCTCGTAGAACAGGATGTAGGCCGAGTCGGTGTCGATCTCCTCGGAGTGAACTTCCTGTTGAAACAGCAACGGATCCGTTGCGTCATATCATGCAGCAGCAGAGAGGGGAAGCAAGCAGAGAAACAGCTTCGTAGGGTAATAAAAACGTGAGATCACCAAGACACATTGACAGCGTCATGCTCCTTTAACCATTTCACATTTTGTCAAGTTATAACCATGAACTTCAATATCTTTTATTCTGATTTTATGATAGACCAACAGAAGTACATAATTGTTAAGAACAAAACTGAACTCATTAACTCGTTTTTACCAGGCTGGATTAGGGTTAGGCCAGGGGTCCGCAATCTGCGGCTCCGGAGCCGCAAGTGGCTCGTTGGACCTTCCACGATGGCTCTTAATAACTTTGGCTAAAAATTTAAGAGACCCAGCTAACGTTTTCAAATTTAGATATAATAACAACAAACTCAAGTTTTTCTGTTTTTCACATTATTCCTACGATATCTGCACTGAATTTCCACAAAGAACAACTCTAGAAGCACGAGTAATATGTTTCTAGATCTGCTTTTCTTGTCGTTAGGTTGGAATCTGTGTACCTTTTTCTTTTTTCCATCATTTTCCATCCCACAGAAAAAAAGAGCTCCATCCCGTTTTTGCCAAGTTTTTTTTTGTTTATCTTTATTTTAAATCCTAAAAATAGAAATAAAATGGCGGCTCTTTAAAAATGACAAATTTTCTACAGTAGATATGCATCTAAAGCCGTGTGACATTTGCGGCTCTGAAGGAGTTTTATTTGGCTGCCTGAGAGGAAAAATGGCTCTTTAGGTTGTACAGGGCGCAGACCCCTGGGTTCGGCTATGGAAATGAATGAAAGTCAATGCAAAGTCCTGACTGTGTGTGTGTGTGTGTGTGTGTTTGGTTACCTTGCAGCTGCTGTCATTGTAACAGTACCACTTGTCATTGGGGTTTTTGGCATACGTCACATAGTGGCCCCCTCCCATGATTCCTGAATGACACTGAGAGGGGAAAAAACACCCAAAATGACAGTTAAAAGCTAGTTTGACGACAGCATTCATTCGCTGCTTCGATGAGAGTGAATGCGATGACGTTACTGACGGATATTGCATAGAGGTTGTAGAGGGGATCCAGACACATGTCTCTGTGCTGAAGCAGAGAACCGTCGGGATCCACGTTGCTCTCTATGCTGCAGTCCGACCCCATCCCGTTGCTGTCTCCGTTCATCAGGACGACGTCGCAGTGGCTGCTGGACGCCTCCGTGCCGCAGGATGACTCCGACGCCACCTGGTCGCTCGAGGCGACGAGCCCCGCCCCCGCCGTGACTCTCTCCTCCGCGTCTGCCTGCGGCGCGCCGTCCCGGGAGTCGGCTTCGGAAGACGCGGCTCCGTCTAAGTTCTCCTTGCTGCTGGAAAGCCGGTGCTTGCTGCCAAGCTGGGGCAGCCGTAGCCGGCCCGGTCTCCGCCCGCCGGACTTCGGGCTGCCAGAGGGGCTGCTGTTCCGACTGAGCGAAGGCGCTGATCTCCTGCTTGAGGCGGGAGAGGCTGTGGGAGAAACAAAACCGGATAAATGCAAAACTTCCCGATCAATCTTCATCGTACACTGGAATAACACAGAATCGCACCGAGTATTTCTGCTCTAGTTTCTGGAGCAAATATCTTAGTACACTTGAAATAAGACAAAACCAACTTACAAGTAACTTTTCAGCAGATACAGGAGCTTGTTTTAAGTCAATAATTCCTTAATATTGATAACAGAGCACTTTGCTTCCAGATTGCATGTTTAATTTTGGCTCCCAGAGTTTCTAAAAGTAAACTGGGAGGCAGAACCTTTAGTTATCCTGTGGAACCAGCTCCCAGTTTTAGTCCAAGAGGCAGACACCCTGTCTACTTTCTAGAAGAGGTTTAAACCTTTCCTTTATGATAAAGCTTATAGTCAGACTGGCTGAGGTTATCCTGAGCTATTTCTGTAGCTATGCTGCCATAGGCTGCTGGAGGACAAACTTTTTCCCACTTTCTTCTCCTACTACTCTCCAATTTGTATTATTTGCTGTTACTTCAACTGTTAACTTTTTGTTTTCTCTCCACAGAAGCTACACCTGGTCTGGCGTTCTGTTTGGCTGTGATGCCTTCCTGGAGGAGCGCTTCAGCTGAGATGATGCTGCCATCAACTAATCGTTCTCCTTCTCCTGCTGTTAACTTTTTACTTTCATGAACATGGAAAGTACTCCTGGATCAGTTCATCTGTTTTTCTTGTGTCTCTGCTCCGTCTTCTCAAACCCCCAGTCGGTCACGGCAGATGGCCGCTGGTACTGAGCCAGGTTCTGGTTCTGCTGGAGGTTTCTTCCAGTTAAAGGGGAGTTTTTCCTCTCCACTGTCACTACATGCATGCTCGGTATCAGGGATTGTTGTAAAGTCAATGACACAACGCCATGCAGTCGCCCCCTGCTGGTCAGGAGGACTGAACGCTGCAAGTCAACGACTCGATGCTGGGCTGGGTTTCCTTAGAAACTTTTTAACTACTTTGAACAATTAATTGAGCTGCTGCACTGATTGGTGACTAGGATCAATTGGAATGAATGTATGGAGGCGACATTTGTTGTGAATTGGCGCTATATATTATATAATAATGAATTGAAATTGAAATGAATGAATTATATAATAAATGGAACTGAGTTGAATCAAATGAAATGTTGATAAAATTTCTTACAGTTCGTACACTTTTCCCACAGTAAAATTCAAGCACTTTTCAAGCATTTTCAAGGTAAGTTTTCAAACTTTTCCAGAACCACACATCAGAGATAAAAGCAATGCAAATGAACTAAAAAAAAAAAAAAAAAAAAACTCAGTTTCAATTCATTATTATATGATATAATTTATTACTGGTATTAATAATGTCTTGTGATCGTATTCTACATTCTACAGCAGGAACGAATTAAGCTAAAATACAACAAAATTTTATGTTCTGAAAAGTCTCTCTTACACACACCTTGTAAACCTGACTGGTCTGAGAACAAAACACTAATTTAACAAAAAAAAAAAAAAAAATCCAACTTCAATGTATAAAAATCGCTTCAAAAAAATTTCTGAAAATGTTCTTGCGAAGTTTTCTGGCATTTAGCAAACAGAAATAATTTTGGTGATTCTGACTGACCTAAAACAAGAGAAGTTTAGTCTGATTTAACTTCCGACAGTGTGTCTTTTTATTTAGTGTATGAAAATATCTGGTTTCAACTGGAAATAACGTTTTCCAAATTTAGGCTTTTATTCAAACCTTAGATTGCACTTTATTCCAAAACTGCAGTCTGAATATCAAGCATTTTCAAGGACTTTATACAGAAATCAAGCACCTTCCAAACTGAAAGCACCTAATTGAAATTCAAGCATTTTCAAGGATTTCACCCATATGAGCCCTGTACTTACGCTTCACTGTGCAGCAGCTGTAAAACACAACATGGAGCTTGGCGTTATCATTTACTGGGAATACCTTTGGGCAGGTTGCAGAAGCCGGCTGGAGCAGAGATGGACGACAGGTTGTCTTCTCCAACCCTCAGCAGGTCCTCGCTCTCGCTGCGGGAGTGGAAGGAGCGATGCTCCAGGTCTCTGGGAGCCAGAAAGGCGCTGGGGTCGAAACTCTCTCGGGGGAATTTGACAATCTTCTGAGACTTTATCCAGCGACCGTTGACGAACTGGAAGCGCTTCAGGTGGACAATCTGGAGAAAACGCACGCGGCAGACAATTAAACACCTCATTCGTAGACAAAGCAGGATATATGACCGCAAGCACACGCAGAAGCCGGCTTCAGCGCTCGTGATTTACGGACCAGTATTGGTGGGAGCCTCCAGAGGTCCAGCTTCTTGGTGGCCAGCCGGTGGGTCTTGCACTTCGAGCAGTAGTAGAGCTCATCCTCCCCCAGCTCCTCCTCACTGGTGAAGGCCTTCAGACAGCTGTCTAAGCTGATGGGCTCAGCCTGAGCTCGACGAGACTGCTCCACACTGCAGTGCTCCTCCACAATCTGCACAGAGAGCACAGGGACAGTTGCTGCCGGCCTCCTCTTTCACTTACTCAGCTGCAAGGGCCCACCTGCTGTAATACTTTGATTATGACAGGTATTATCTGAAAGTAGGGCTGGGGGCTTAAAAATAATAACTCCAATTTTTTTTCATACTGGATCGGACTTTAATCAATTTTTTTTCTTGCTTTCTTTTCTAGAAAAGAAATTACAAATAACAGAAAATCGTTTCCAAAAGTAGCTTTTATTTCAATCATCCCTTCTGTGATGGAGTATCAGGTCCAGGCTACAAAATTTTTTGTTTGTTTATGAGAATAAAGTCATGATATTAGAATAAAGACGCAATTTTACCAGAAGGTCGAAAAATTACAAGAAAAAAGTCGTTTTAATGAGAAAAAAGCTTGGATACTTAATTTTTTGTTATACTTCATGTTGGAGTTCTCATAAAATCACTACGTCACTCTTCTAATATTACGACTTTATTCTGCTAATAAGACTTTTTCTCATATTAGTAAGACTGTATTGTTGAAACATTATGACTTGAACTATGGAAACACGAGGAGCGCATTGGTGGAAAAAAAAAAAATCCTGATTTTCCAGAAATTAAATCTTGAAAAACCAAAACTTCAATGAATTGATAAAACTGATTTATCGCCCAGGCATACCTGAAAGTGTAACTCTAAACTGTAAAGCTCTTCACTCTAACATTTAACCATTAACCAAATTTCAGAATCATCAAGTCACTTCATTAACGGCATGTTAACACATACGACTACATATCTAAAAGTGTTTTCCCACTCTATGAATGAATATATGAAATACCTGCAGCTCACCCAGACCAGGACTTCCAGCTAGGAGAGATACTGTATCACTCCTGGTTAAAGAAAATAAAGTTTCCTAAAGACAAGACTTTCATCTGCTATAGGTCATTCTTATGCCTGACACTTCCTTAGTTGTCCTAAACTTTTCCACTTGAATGAATTAAAACAAAACAAAACAAAAACAACCACTCTTGGTATTTACAGTAATGTATTTCTACTAATGACCCTCGAACGTTGATGGATTTTAAAACATAGGTTGGGGGGGGGGTTCGGGTTGGTTTGGATGGTTTTCTTTCCCCTCATTTGAAAACTGGTTTTGTATTTACTCAGGTTCTCGTCGTTCAATGTCAGAAATTTGATGATTGATTTAAAACATTTAAGTGTGACAGAAAAAAAGCAAAGACATTCATTCAGCTTATGTAGAAACTCTTTCCCACAGTGGTGTGTGTGTGTGTGTGTGTGTGTGTGTGTGTGTGTGTGTGTGTGTGTGTGTGTTATGTGTTGCTCCCAGTCTGAGGCTGCTGGTGTGTATCTTACCCTCTCCTGGGAGGTCTGGTAGCGAAGGTGCAGGGCGGTGGGGTCCCAGTCCACAGCTATATAAGCATTCCCCACAGAGGCTCTGTCCTCTGTACACTCTATGGTGCAGCCTCTGCAGAACCTGGAACAGTACCAACACACACACACGGACATTTACTTGAGGAAATGTTTTAAACTGCTTGCTTTCACTGTGTTTGGGTCATATTTCACTCACAGATGGGAGGAGTCAAACCAAATGTGATATTCTGAATTTTCTGTGTTTGCATTAAAGGGGGGATATTATGTAAAACTGGCTTTTTTGAGCTTTATATCATGTTATGATGTGCAGTGGTAGAAAAAAACAAAAACAAAACAAAAGTCTTTAATAAGCTCTTAAATGCCACAGGAAGGTGGCCAGCGACGGACGAAGGGGCCCTGGAAGGCGCCGGAGGACCCTGAAGTCTGGAGAGCGCCGGAAGAACCCATGAAGAGACTTGGGAGGAAAGAGGTTGAGCTGGATCTCTGGGAGCCATCGCCAAGATGACCCAGGAGATCGCCAGCACAGGCACTGGAAGCCTGATGCTCGGCGACACTGATGGCCCAGACGCCTGCGGCGAAGCAGCTGAATCTCTGTAAGATGACGACTGAGGATCTTGACGCTTGGAGGCCGGCGACGCTGGAGCTTGGAGACCAAAGGACTGCAGCGACGCTGGAGCTTGGAGACCAAAGGACTGCAGCGACGCTGGAGCTTGGAGACCAAAGGACTGCAGCGACGCTGGAGCTTGGAGACCAAAGGACTGCAGCGACGCTGGAGCTTGGAGACCAAAGGACTGCGGCGACGCTGGAGCTTGGAGACCAAAGGACTGCGGCGACGCTGGAGCTTGGAGACCAAAGGACTGCAGCGACGCAGAGTCTCTGGAGGCCGGAACCTGAAGGTCCATACTGATCTTGAGACGAGGAACGCCCACGGAGAGGCCCGGGAGACGGGGAGGATGAAGGCTTCTCAAGCCTTCATCCTGGGTGGGCTCTGCTGGGTCCATATGGCTGGATTCTTCTGTCATGATGGGTAGTGGAAGTTGGGGACCCAAATGATGAACAAAAAAAAACTCACAAAACCACAGGGAATGCAGGAAGCCAGAGCAAAACAAAAACAGGAATCCAGGGAGCAAAAACAGCGGAGAATAACGGGGGAATAAAACTGGTAACTAACAGGTTGACAACAGGAGAGTCCAGCAGTGACTGACTGACAAGGAGGAGTTTAAACACAAGTGAATTGATGACTGGATAGAGAACCGGTGGTTGATTAGTAACGAGCTCCAGCTGAGAGAGGAGACCAGGGGAGCAAGGAAAATGAATCGAACAGTAACAGAGGATAACTACCATTAAACGTAATCTAAAAATAATTAAGAGTAGACTGAACAGAACATGGCTGAGTAGATAAAAGAAACAAAACCAAATGAAACAACAGAACACTCAAAACAACTGGACTAATCGGAAGGAATAAACTAGAATGGGGGAATGAAAATAAATACTAAATGTAAAGAACCATTCAAATAACTGAACTAACTGAGGGAACATAAGAAATCAAGACAAAGAAATGACAGAAGCAAAACTCCAAAAGATACAATGTTATTCCCTCATCATAAACATACCTGGAGTGTTGCCGAGCCTCCGCCCCACATCGCACCCCTCCCCCACGCCTTCCCCACCGATCTCCTCCAGACTAGCAGCAGCAGCAATTAGGAAACACCTAGTGGAACTGTGCGTCTGCTGAGCTCATCGTACAAACTACTTAGTCCAACGCTCCTAAGAACGGTTGTAAACAGTATAATGGTGCAGCCTTGTTGTGATGATGTGCTGAAGGCAAAATGTCAGAGAGAGTAGGAGCTTCTTAAAGAGACAGAGGCCAATTTCAAGGCATCAAACTGCAAAGTCAAATTTCTTTTAACTTATATTTTATGGACAACATTTTTATAACTGAAGGCAACATAGTTACTTGATTGTGCTATAAAATGACACTATGTGCCTGGAAAACACATAATACCGCCCCTTTAAACACATGTTTCTTATAAATTCTATGTAATCTGAGTGCATGAACCAGATGTGTTGCTTCCTAACTTGTAGCAAATGCATGCGTGTCCATCTTACCTGTACCAGGGACACCAAGCACACGAGTTGCCATCCTTTCCCACGACCCGGAGAGTGAAGGGGTACTGGTAACCCATGCTGTCGTCACTGCAAATTACGGAAAAGAAAAGATCAACAATTATGACTGTGAGCCTGACAACATCAGAAAGTATCTGCTTCTGGTGCTGGTGACTCCTGATGGCCCTTCAGTCCTTCCGTCTTCCTACCGAGTGACGGCTCAAAACTGGACAGGAAAAGTTCCTGACACTGATGTTAGTGGTGAAGCAATCCAGGCATATACACCCAACCATCACTGTGTAGGCATCACTTTCAATCAAACGACTTATGCAAGACTTTGAAGATCCACCTGACAGGTTTTAATCAACAGTTCTTGTTTATACAGCAAGCACTTCATTAAGCGCCCCCTGGTGGTCGCTCGCCAGATGAGCGATGATTCTTCAGCTCTCTGCTGCTTTTTATTTTTCATGACAGAGGCTAAATGAATTGAAACAAACACTGATTTTTCTTTTTTCATATTTTATTTATTTTTTAAATTATGTCCTAAAGGGCACTACTAGGTTCAAACGAAATAAAAAGTCTGAATTTTTTTTGCGTACATCTAATGTGCAGAATGTTTTCATGGCTGCACTTTGTTGTCATTATAAAACCATTTACTTAGAATCAGAATATAAGTCAAAGGATTTTTTTAAAGTACTGATCTTTCTGTGTTACTTTAGAACTCAGTAAGGATTTGAAATGAACACATTCTTGGGTTTTCCTGCTCACAATTCAGTGTATGTTGGTGAACTTAAATTAGAATCCGGCTTCCTGGCAGAGAAATTCTTACAGTGAATGATGGGACTCGATTAAAATGTTGAATTTAGTTAATTACAGGGGGTGCAATTAATTAATTGCAGTTAATCGCATTTTAAATGGACAAAATAATCGACATTTTCATTTCAAAAATCCTTTTTGCTGCTAAATTATTGAATAAATAGACATATGAGCTCAACAACAAGGATATTTATTGATTTTAATCTGTTATTTAGGTTTTCACCCATCAGATTGGAGCAAAGTGTTATTTTACCCATTCATCTTTCCAGTGTTTCAGGAACCCCTGATCAGTCATGGAGCTTCTTTAGAAATGTGGACGCTGACGTTGCGTTGGGGACGTCTGTGCTGCTGCTACATGTTTAGCATTGAGATGCTATTTTAGGCTAGCATAGCTTTGCTGATAGGCCGACTGCTTTTAGCACAACTTGAACACAACGAGAGTCTTTTCCAGAGTCCCATCAGATCGGTTTTTAAAACAAAAATTAGCCCCCAGTGGACCGAGAGAAGCAGTTTTGTCATCCGTCGATGTTGTTTGCGAATGTTGCTTGTGTGTCAGATACACGGATGTACCAGAAACCAGAAACACAATGGTTCCGGCCAGAACTTTTGGATGTAAAAGAAAAAACAAAGTAAAAAAAATCTATGGAAATAATTAATCGAAAATAATGTGTTAAAGCCCCCGATTTCCTGAAAATGTTTGGAAAAAAACAAAACAAAAAAAAAAAACAAACAAAAAAAAAAACAGGGTGGGATTTATATTTCTTGGCCCACTTTCCAAAATTTCTCCTGGTTTAGTTTGTGAGCTTAATGTTTAATTAGACAAACAGGGACACGGAACCAGAACATCAAACACGGGGCCTCTGAGGCCCGGACATCGGCGCGCCAGAAACTGCCAGCAGACTTCAAAGCCAACAGTTTCCATGAGTTTGTTAAAAAGCAACTGAACATAAATATAAATTTATAAATATTCATGACAGGATTACACACCTGACTGGGATCTCTCGCAAAGCTTTAGACTTTTTCTTGAAATGAGGATTTCTGTTTGTGAAAAGCAGGTCTTACCAGTCCTGAGCATGGTTGCTGGCCTCCTGGGGGGGCAGTGGGCTGGCCAGTCGGGACACCTGGATCCAGACTGCGTCATACAGGTCCTTCTTACTGGTGTGAACCGTGCAGGGGACAATGAGCGGCATCCCAAACAGGCTGGGGCGGTTCTTCTGAGATGACAGGAAGTATAACTCTGTACGCATCTGAAAAGGGACACAAACACGTACATGTAAGCGGTTTGTACACATTTGCATACTTCTAAACCAGAGGTGTCCAAAGTGTAGCCCGGGGATCATTGGTGGCCCTTGAAATTATTTTGTTTGGCCACCTAAACCGAAAATAATCTATGACCAAAACATTTTTTTAAATTGTGCGTTTTTCTTTTATAAAAGCAAAAGTCTGAAGCCCTTTTTATGTTTTGGATCTTTAATGAGAAACAGATTTTATAAAAAACAAAATATAAGATAAAAATCACAGTAAACAAATTTTTGCTTTTTCAATTTAATGAATTTTGTGGCTCGCCAGCAGTTTAAGTTTGCCAGTTTTGGCCCCCAGGGCAAAAAGCTTGGACACCACCGTTCTAAACAATGATAACCACTTTTAAATTTCTCTTTTTAGTGATTTCTCACCATCTTTCTGTGCATGGCGATGATGTATCCAATGAAAGGGCTCTCCTGTACAGGTGTGATATGTCCATTGGCTACCCCATTGACCAGCGGGATCTCTGGGCTGCAAGGCACCAAGGTGCCAGGACCGCCGTTAGCGATCAGGTGCCCGTTAGCAGCTGAGCCGTTTGCTGTTGGGGTGATGTCTGTTTGCATAAGACAGAAAACAAGGTGAAAATACAGAACGCAGAAACAGCAGAAGATGAAAAAGTCTCCTGTTAGAAGAGAGGCTAACCTGTGAGCGTGGGCGAGCTCAGAGATGTCGGCGAACCCGGCACCGGAACCTCGAATGCACAGAGGAAACCGTTGACAGAGAGACGAACCTTCTGGTTGTCCTGAGGGAAGTTCTGAACACAGACGGTGGACATGTTAGACGGCAGAACCACAGTAAGAGTCGTGAATAACCGCTGTATTATCCCCATCTGACCAGGGCTGAAACGATCAGTCAGATTAATCGATTATTGAAATAATCGACAACTAATTTAGTAACTGATTAATCGTTAACTGGAGAATACAGACTCGCAAAAAAGGCCAATTGCTGAAAGAACAACACACTCAGAGCAGCAATTAAGCCAAAACTGGACAAAAACTATATACATTTCGCATTTAAGATAAAAAAAAAAATTTAAAAAAAACCCTGTACATAAGTTCTACCCAGAACTCCTTTAGTGACATAGTTTTAGCTTCACCTGGTTCAAATTATGCAAACAAAAATCCCCCTTTAAAAAATAATCACCAGATCAGCGCTTCACTGTACTGACGTTAAGTTGAGCGGAAACGGCTGAGCTTTTCACATGTTGATGTTCAAAGTATTATTTAGCTGCAGATGCATCCTTTGCTACAAATGATCAAGCGTTCACTAAAAGGAATGCTACATTGCATTTTAGACAATAAAATGTTTATTTTCTTATCTAAAAAATGAATTAAATTATTTGTTCATTTGCATCTTTTAATGTATTTCTAATGTATAAAAAAGGCTTACATGAAAAATTTGTAGAAGGTGCCAATTTTCAAATCTGATTAATCGAATAATCCTCTGAATAATCTATAGATTAACTGATAACTAAAATAATTGTTAGTTGCCACTCCAATGTTAGACAGCAGTAAGAGTCGGTGAGTAACAGCTGTATTATCACCATCTGACCAGGCCTGAAATGATTTATTGCGATTAATTGATCACTGAAATAATTGTCAACTAATTTAGCAATCGATTAATCGTTAACTGGAGTAAACAGACTCAAAAAAAGACCAATTGCTGAAAGAACACACTCACAGCAGTAATTAAGACAAAACTGTACAAAAAATATATACATTTTGCATTTAAGAAAAAGAAACCTTCTTTTCTGTAAATATGTTCCACCCAAAACTCCAGCTGCACAGTTTTAGCTTCACTTGGTTCAAATTCTGTGAAGAAAATCTATTAAGCACCAATTCAGCGCCAATTATTAATCCCAAAAAAACATAATCAACAGATCAGCTCTACACTGTATAGAAATTAGAAGATTTTCTTAGCTGCAAATGCATCCTTTGCTACAAATAATCAAGTGCTCATTAAAGGAATGCTGTTATTGCATTTTAGGCAGTGAAATCTTTATTTTCTTATTTAAAAAAGAAATTGAAATATTTGTTTATTTGTATTTTTTTTTATTATTTCTAATATTGTATAAAATAAGTTTAAGTGATTAAAAGATAAATCTGCAGAATGTGCCAAGTTTTTTATTTATTTGATTAATCGATTAATCGTCTGAATTAGGGATGACTAAAACTGGTGAGTTGCAGCCCTGCGTGCGACTACCTTGATGTTGGAAGCATGGACCTCAGCCAGGAGGATCTGCTCAGGCTTCAGGCTGCACAGCTCGCTCAGCAGCTTCTTCAGCCCCGTGTATTTCTCATCCATGTTCAACCTCAGGCCGTACCGCACAGGCGTGGAGCCGTCCAGCTTAATGACTACAGACACAACACAAAACTTTATTATTGTCACATCTTTCCCACCCCCGATATGATCTTTTTGTTTCCCCAGTGTACTGACCAGTGATCTCCAGATGCATGGAGCTGTCCATGGGCAGAGGCAGGGACAGGAAGTTGAAGGGGTCAAAGCGGGCGCTGATGTGGCCGCAGGTTTTACACTTCACCTGGGACTTGAGCTGACCGTGGAACAGATCCACTACGATGGAGCGGTTCCTGCGAAGGTGGTTCTCCCAGGCCTGCAGAAAGGAGGGGCGTCAACGTGGAAACAAACGCAAACAACAAGGAGAACAACAAGTTCAGTTTTAGAGCAATAGCAGCTACTTAAAGCCGCAGTATGTAACTTTTACAAAAATATGTTTTTTGCATTTTTGTTAAAACTGTCTCCATTTCGTGACAGTTTGGTTTGAGGCAAATAATCTGTGAACAGATGGAGCTCCTCCACCTCCTCCCTGAGCTGCTATTGCCGTCTAAAGAAACGCACCGCTCCCAACCTAAAACAGCCAATCAGGGCCAGGGGGAGGGGCTTAGCGCTGTCAATCACCCTCATGTACACACTGCTAAATGTGCTACTGGTGGAGAAACAACTCACCGTTCCAGGAAAACTGTTTATCCATGCTAACTAGCCTTAGCATTAGCAGCAGGCTATGTTGTGGTGAACCAGCTGTAGCATAGCAGAGAGCAGGGGGAGTGTGTGAGCAGCGCGTACATGAGGGTGATTAACAGCGCGAAGCCCCTCCTCCTGGCTCTGATTGGTTGTTTCTGACGTATCTTTCTGGTGTATGTTTCTGGTGTATTTCTGCAGTTACTACTGGGAGCACTGGGAGAAGGCAGAGGAGCTGGATATTTTTCACAGATTATCTGTCTCATACTGTCACAACATAATGATAATTTTAACAAATATGTAAAAAAAAAAAAAAAAACATTTTTCATAATAGTTACATTCTGCAGCTTCTTAAACAATGGACTACAATACATTATAGCTGTGATCAAATCATGATGAGAAAGTTTTTACTCAGTTTGAAGAGCTTAAATTTTGTAGACTGTTTTTTTATGAATTAGGAAAGTGCTAAATATTAGAATATCATCTGTGGAGATTAAGAAACTGCTGTTATCTTCATCAATCTTCCATTTTAACCAGAAATTGAAAATAAAAACCTTTAAATCTGTGTGTGACCTTTTAAATCTGCTCTTCCCTCACCAGATGTCTACAGCTAGATCCAGCCTTTTCACTCTGAGTGTTTTGAAACAACTGTACAAAAAAAAAAAAAAAAAAAAAAAAAAAAAAAAAAAAAAAAAATCACATACAGTAAAACTACAGGGAGATGATAAACACTCTACTGCCCCCTGGTGGCTGCCTCGGTTTTATTTCAATTTTTCCTCCAGACAAACACCAAGGAATCCAGCGGCTTTGTGAAATGATTGTTAATTTGTAGATAAGTATTAAATATTGGGTAGATGGATGGATGATTAAGTTGAGATTTATTTAATATTAACAGAAAGGTATATTTATTTAATAACTGTGTAGTAGTGTTACTTCCAAGGCGTATTTGGTCAATCACTAAAGGAATGCTATGTTATTGAATTTTAGGCCATAAGATGTTTATTTTCTTATGTAAAAAAATGATTTAAATTATTTGTTTATTTGCATCTTTTAATGTATTTCTAATATTGTATAAAAAAGTGGGTAAATGAAAAATCTGTAGAATGTGCCAATTTTTCCCATCCGATTAATCAATTAATCGTCAAAATAATCGATATTTGCAGCCCTAATATTAATATTTGACCATCCTGCCAATACACTTTGAGTCAGAGACAAGTATTTTTAGTCAAACATGAAACTCCTTCTTTAAATCCATATTTCCGGTCTAAAGTCTCATATAAAGCTTTCTGTTAGAATATGTATCTGGACAGATTTGTGTATTTGTATTCCTTCCTTAAAGGTGACCTATTCTGCTTCATTGAACAGGTTAGAACAGGTCTATGGGCTACAAAACATGTTCATTATATTTTTTGCATAAAATCACTCTTAGATAATGAGATTTCAGTCTGGTCAGTTCTAATTATTTAGAGCTCCTTTCAGAATGAGCTGTTTTAGGGCCTCTTGTCACTTTAAATCCAAATAAGCTGCTGCTGGCACCCCAAACACAACGTTTACACTCACACTTGAAAATAACTGCAAACAGATCCGCAATTAAACAACCGCACATCTCTGAAAAGCAGAAGCAGAGCCTCCTGAACAACCAACAAGAACGCAGCAAGTCGTTTTTGGACGGTAAGTCAACAACAAAACACTTCCAGCAGCCATTGTGCAGCACATACAGTGGTAAAACCAGCTGACCAATGGTGCTGGAGATCGGCTTGGGTTGCTAGGTTAGGGGCCGAGCTCGGCTGGGGTTGCTAGGTAACGGCACAGTGTGACGTTACATTCGAAAGGTTTTTGAAACAGCTCATTTTCCAGGCATCAAAAAAAAGGCTGGGTGGGTTTTTTTAAGCGCTTGGGCTGTTTTTAGAAGGAATTAGGACCCAAATGGAAATTTTAAAAAACATGCAAAATGTGAATTTTGCGTAACGGGACCCCTTTAAAACAAGCCTAAATCATCTCTGTCTCAGGAGAGCTAATCAGCAGCTCTGACCTCAGAAGCCACCTCCCAGTCCGGCCGGCCGTCGCTGTCCTTCAGCTCCACATACGGCTTCTCATGCACCCGGTTTAGATCTTCATGGAGGCCGTCGAGGAGGAACGCCAGCAGCTCCTGGGAATCCTGCTGCTGGAAACCATTGAAGCGTGGAGCATACTTTGCTATCGTCCACTTGGGGAGAAAACAATTCGGTGCATTTAATTATTTTAAGGTTTAGACACATAAACAGAAAGGTGTAGCATCCTGAACCCTTCAGGTCTGCATGGCAGACGGGAAGGAAGCTTCACCCTGAGTTTGAGCGGAGCCACACTCTTCTGCGTCCCACTCCACAGCTCCAGCACCAGGTCTCCGTAACACTTGGCCATGTGACCTCTCATCCCGATGGGGTTGGTCCTGTCAGTGAAACAGTGAAACAGCACAGGGTGAACCACTCTGGACCACGCCGGTGTCAACGGCCATTCAGAGCAGGTGGGGAAACGGCACCTGTTGAGCTCGTACAGGTGTCTTCCTGAGAGGAAGTAGTCCGACAGAGGCTTGGTGTTGCTCACACACTGAATGCTGGAGTTCATGAAACACGTGTTGCCAAGGTTACTGAGGCCTGTTGCTCCTTTCTCAGTAGGAACTAAGGGAGGGGAAACAAAACAAAAGATTAACGCAACAAGGTTTTGGCTTACAGAAATGGGCTACGTTCACACACCAGGCGGATGCGACACAAACCCTTTTTTTTTCCACAGCAGTCTGAACGGCCCAATTCCGATCTTTTCACCCCCCAAAAAATCAGATCTGAGCCACTTCCATACGTGACACTAAATCGGATACATATGCGATTGTTTTCAAAGTGTCTGCAGTCTGAACAGTCAGGTCGCATTTTATCCGACTTTTAAGTCATCGATGTGAGACGTGCGTCATGATTCATGACTCTGCACCAGAAGAAGACAGATGCGGTAAATCCGGACGTAAACAACGGCTGAAAATTATAATTACCAGTTTATGAAAAAAATCACATCACAATCCCACCACTCCTAGTTCTGACTGCACATCCAAACAGACTTCTCTGCAGAAGCTGCAGGCAATGCGCCACAAAGCACCATTTCTACTAGTTCTGCTCTCTTTTTATTAGCTTCCTTCAGCTTGTTACAATTTTGTGACGACGCTGTCGGCTCCCTTTGCTGAATAAACTTGGGACTACAGACTGCAACTTCTGTAGAGAAGCCTGTTTGGATACAGAACCAGGAGTGATGGAATATGATGGGATGAGCTTCTGTGACACAAACATCTTTCATAAGTTCATAATTATGACTTTCAGCCGTTGCTTATGTCCAGATTTAGGTTTGGCTTCTTCTGGTGCAGAACTATGATGCATGCCTCAAATCAAATCAGGCTGCAGATGCTTTAAAAACAATCGGATATGTATCTCATTTAGTTCCACATATGGAAGTGGCTCAGATTAAATTTCTTTTGGGGGTGAAAAGATCAGAAATGGGCCGTTCAGACTGCCGTGAAAAAGTCAGATATGGATCGCATATCAGCATAGATATAAAAAAAAAAAAAAAAAAAAAAAAAAAAAAAAAAAAAAAAACTGATTTGGGTTGGTGGCCACTCAGTTAAACTGTAGCTTTTATAGCCATTAAAGAATAATAATGAGTGAGAAAGAAACATTTATTCCTGTCAAAAACCCACAATGGAGTGCTGGAGTAATTGTAGATAAAAACAAACAAAAAAACAGATATTCTCTGAGGTCAAAAAGTCGCAGATTTGCAAGAACAAGATATTTTTCGATGATTAAAGGCAAACATTAAAACTAGGATATCCTCTGACGTAAAGTCGGACATTTGCGAGAATAAACGGTAGAAGTCCTCGAAGATTTAAGAGGTAAATTCATCTTTTTTCAAAGCGTAGTGGTACATCCGGGCTCTTTTCCTGTATCATCAACTCCCAGGTGCAGATGCCATGTCGCACATTCTTCCTCACCGTCTCAGGCGTGTATGCTGGCTCCCGTTCAAGGCCTTCATGGCGATTCTGCACCGAGGAGACGTTCTGATACAGCACAACAGGTTTTTTTCACGCAAATGTTGAATTTTTCAACTGTTCCGACTTCAGAGAGTATCTCTGAGTATAAATATGTGAACTGATTCAAGAAGTTGTTTGGCTACATTATGTTTTACTTTTATCTACAGTGGTCCTAATACCCTGCAACTACTGCACATCAAACTGCTGGACATCAGAGATGATGCAACACAGGCCTTCTGCTGTGCAAGAAACCGCCTGACGCAAAAGTGATGTGGTGGAAAAAAAATTAAAAAAAATGAAAATCAGAGAAGAGAAGAGAAGAACCACTGGCTGGAAAACATTTGATGTTTGAGGTGTTTTAGATGCTCGGTCTTCTCCAGACTGGGAGTATGGAAAACCTACAGCTGGAGTAATAATTCAATGAAAACGGAGGAGGAGGAAAAGGAGGATGTGTCACATGGGGGTCATTTTTATCCAGTAAATCCAGCAGGAGAGCTGGAGGGGCCAGATTTGCCACCCAGGTGTTGGTAAAACTCGACGGTCTTAAATCCTCCTTGATGTATCATTTGCTTCCCATTTGTTTGCCTCTCCAGCAGCTGATTTAGCATTCTCATGACCAACGACGTGTCAAGTAGGGCTGAAATGATTAATCGGATTAATCTTGATGAACTGATGTTTGAAATAATTGTCAACTAATTTAGTACTTGATTAATCGTCACCTGGAGAATACAGACTATAGAAAAGGCCATTTGCTGAAAGAACAACACAATCAGAGGAGTAATGAAGCCAAAACTGTACAAAAAATATAAACATTTTGACATTAAGATAAAAAAAAAAAAAAATTTAAAAAAATTTAAAAAAAAAGAAAAAAAAAAAAAAAATAAAAAACCCTTCTTTGTCTGTGAATATTTTCTACCCAGAACTCCTCAAGTGGCAGTTTTAGCTTCATCTGGTTCGAACTCTGTAAAGTTAATTTCCTATTAAACACCTTTTGCTATCCAATTATTAATAATAAAAAAAAATAAAATAAAATAAAACAGATTTATTAGAAAGACATTAAAAGATCCAAATAAACAAACTGAATTCCTTTTTAAATAACAAAATAAACATTTTATTGCTGGAAATGCAGTAACATAGCTTTCCTTGAGTGAACGCTTGATCATTTGGAGCAAAGGATGCATCTGCAGCTAAAAAAATTAAGACTATTTTTCTAGATTAACCAGTTAATGATTGAATAGTAAAAGGTGTTTAATAGAAGATTTTATTCAATAGAATTTGAACCAGGTGAAGCTAAAACTATTTTACTACAGGAGTTCTGGGTAGAACATATCTACAGACAAAGGTTGTTTTTTTTTTATCTTAAATGCAAAATGTATGTATTTTTGTCCAGTTTTGGCTTCATTACTGCTCTGAATATGTTGTTCTTTCAGCAAACGGACATTTTTTGAGTCTATTCTCCTGTTAATAATCAGTCGATTGCTAAATTAGTCGAGGATTATTCCAACAACTGATTCATCTCGATAAATCGTTTCAAACGTGGTCACGACTAAAAAATTCCTCTTCAACTGGGAGGACAACTGGGAGAAAACAGAGACGGCTCATCCAACGCACCTTTGTGTCGGTCCATTTTACTGCTGTTGGCGATGAAGGACATTTCCTCAGGCCAGCTCATGTCTTTGTTCCTGACTGAGGAGGAACAAACAGAGATGGTCTTCTCACTCCTCAACATTAGCGGTTCTATGGCAGCTACACTTTCAACGACTGAGAAGCAAAAGGAGCTACGTTTGGGTTAGCTTCTCATACCCTCAATAACAAGCTGCTGCTCGTCCTGGATCTTCAGACCTTCCAGAGTGTGGTCTTCATCATCAAGGAGGGTGAGGTAGTTCTAAAGGACAATGGATAAAACTTGGCTTTATTAAAAACATACTCAACAATAACCTTAAAGCGCGGTTAAACATGTCTTTAAAGAAGCATTGGAGGAACGTCTGCGCTGTTCAGATGGTTTCCAGCATCAAGGTTTTCATAACGTAAAAGATTTTAAATATTACTTTACAATGTTTAAAACTGCAAATATTACAATATTACTTATCTGCAACACACAACAACGAACATAAAACAAACCAAGAAATTCATGTCTGATTGAGTCTTTGAGCCAAGAATGTGGGAAACGATAACAGTCATTAGGTGTCACCATTCTCCTCCTCTAGTATGTCAAACATTAGCTATAAACGCAGAACATAAGTGCGACTTTAGAGCTTGTTGGGCGACCGTTGCTCACCTCGCTGTTGTAGAGCCAGAGCCTCATGTCCTCCTCCTTGATGCGGAGCCTCTGTGAGAGGTACAGGTGGATGTCCTTGATGGTGCCCATGCGGCTGAAGCAGCCGGTGTACGCCAGCATCCTCTTCAGAGGAGCGTTTGGCGACGGGACGTTTCCTGCAAGAATAAACCCCCCAACCCCCGTCGCATTTAGACACCGACCCAAACACGAGAGAAACCCTCATGACAAAAACCAGACCTTCCATCCAGCACACAAACTCACAGATGCAACCGACAACAGCTGATTGAGGATTAGTTGTAAGAAAGCAGCAAGAAAGGGGCTCGTTGGTCGATCAGTGCAGGCATGATTGGTCATGAGTAAATCAACTTGGTGAATTCAGGACTCAGTGCCAATGAAATCAAACACAATCCAATCAATTAGTCCTGTTATTCAACTTACAGCTGCAGCATGTAACTTTTACAACAGTATGTTAATTCCATATTTGTTAAAACCGTCTCCATGTCATAATAGTCTGGTTTGAAACAGATAATCTGTGAAAAGATGGAGCTCCTCCACCTCCTCCCTGAGCTAATATTGCCGTCTAAAGAAATGCGCCGCTCCCGACCTGAAACAACCAATCAGAGCCAGGAGGAGGGGCTTAGTACTGTCAGTCACCTTCGTGTTCGCGCCGCTAAATGTGCTGATGGTGGAGAAACAACTCACCGTTCCAGGAAAACTGTTTATCTACCTGTTTATCACCTGGCTCACCGTCATTGGTGGCCATGCTAACTAGCTTTAGCATTAGCAGCAGGCTATGTTGTGGGGAACCAACTGTAGCGTAGCAGAGAGCAGGGGGAGTGTGTGAGTGGCGCGTACATCAGTGTGATTGATAGCGCTAAGACCCTCTTCCTGGCTCTGATTGCACTGCAAAAACAACATCTTACCAAGTATTTCTGGTCTAGTTTCTAGTGAAAATATCTTCAATACACTTGGAATAAGACAAAACTAACTAACAAGTAACTTTACAGCAGATATAGGAGCTTGTTTTAGGTCAATAATTCCTTAATATTAATAAAAAACAAAGTTATAGTTATTAGTGAAATAATCTGCCAGTGGAACAAGACATTTTAGTTTATAATATGGGAAAAATGTCTTGTTCCACTGGCAGATTATTTCACTAATAACTATAACTTTTTTTATTAATATTAAGGAATTATTGACCTAAAACAAGCTCCTATAGCTGCTGTAAAGTTACTTGTGATTTAGTTTTGTCTTATTTCAAGTGTATTCAAGATATTTTCACGAGAAACTCGACCAGAAATACTTGGTAAGATTTTGTGTTTTTGCAGTGCTTCTCCTGGCTCTGACTGGTTGTTTCTGACTGAGTGGTATATTTCTGCAGTTAGTACTGGGAGCACTGGGAGAAAGCAGAGGAGATTGATTTCTTCACAGATTATCTGTCTTATGCTGTCACGACATAATGATAATTTTAACAAATATGTAAAAATCATATTATTCATAAAAGTTACAAACTGCAGCTTTAAGGTGATTTAAAAAAATAAATAAATAAAAGAAGAAATGTGGTAGTTTGATTCCCACCCACACAGCTTTGCTTTTCTATTGTAGCAGAATATGAAGCAGCCTGTACATCTGTTTATCCTGCATGCCAAGAGGTGTAATCATATCCGGATTCGATATTCATCCCATGGGCCTCAGTGCCCCAGGCAGCAATGATGGAGTGAGTGAAAATGGAAGCAGAAACCAGATCTGATGACATGATTTTGAGGAGCGCTCTTATACACAGTGCTGATGTCAGCCTGAGCATCCCCAACTTGATTAGGGCTGAAATGACTTTCTAAATGTCCATAAAAGCTCCGATGTTCATCAGCAGAGAAATTAAACACCGAGGTGAAGCGGAGCTTTTCTTATTCTGCCAGAAGAACTAAATATGGCCTCTTTACGCTGCCTACACACGCTCTTGATTTAATTTTAAATGGCAAATGCAACAATTATGGCCATGGTAAATAACTTCAGGATGAAAGATGGAGACTAGAAATAAACGGAGGAGGATTTTAAACTAAGGCTGCAACTAAAAATTATTTTAGCAATTGATTAATCAGTTAATGATCACAATAATCGATTTTTCTGGTGATTAATCGGATAAAAGAATTGGCATCCTCTGCAAATTTTTAATTTAATCACCTAAGTCTTTTTTATACAATATTAAAAAACACACAAAAAAATGCAAACAAATATTTCAATTATTAAATAAGAAAATAAACATTTTAATGCCTAAAATGCAATAACAGCATTCTTTTAGTGAACGTTGCTCATTTGTAGAAAAAGGATGTATCTGCAGCTAAAAAAATCCAAAGGTTTTTCTTTTTATCTTAAATGCAAAATGCATTTTTCTTTTTTTTTACAATTTGGACTTAATTGCTGCTCTGAGTGTGTTGTTCTTTCAGCAAATAGACTTTTCTTGAGTCTGTATGCTGCAGTTAACGATTAATCGATAACTAAATTAGTTGACAATCATTTCAATGATCGAGTAATCGCGATTAATCGTTTCAGTCTTATTTTAAACACTGTCGAGTATTTCTCTGACTTCCTGGCTCTATGGCAGGCATGCAGGAATTTCCTTTTTATGATAAAACAGTTTTTATTGATGCTGATGCTGTGAGCTTCCTGCTCAAAGAGATGTTATAGCAAGAGGCGGCTGGGAATCCACTATCACGCCTCACAAAAGTATTCACACCCTTAAATCTTTCTACCTTTGCTCATGTTGCAACGACGCATGTTATGTATTTAACTGGGGCTTTTGTGATAAACCAACACAAAGTACAACATAATCATGAAGTGGAAGGAAAAGGATTCATGGTTTTCCCTTATACTCTGATACCACTAAATAAAATCCCGTGAAACAAACTGCCTTAAAATGTCATCTAAATAGTTAAAGTCCAGTTGTGAGTAATTTATTCTCAGTAAAAAGTCCGGCTGTTCTGTCAAAGCCTTGGAGATTTCTTAGAGAACAAGCATGAATGAATGTAATCAATTATTCTGATGATTAATTGGCAAAAAAATAAATAAATAAATAAATAAATAAAGGCACATTCTGCATATTATTCTTTTTACCACTTGAGCTTTTTTATATTAAAAGGCATAAATAAACAAATAATTTATTTTTAAATAAGAAAATAAATATTTTATTGCCTAAAATCCAATAACAGCATTTTTTTTAGTGAACGCTTTGTAGCAAAGGATGCACCGACTTCTAACATCGACATGTGAAAAGCTCAGCTCTTTCTGCTACACTTATACAGTGTAGGGCTGATCTGGTGATTATTTTTTTTTTGGTAAACAGAATGATAATTGGATGCAAAAGGTGCTTAATAATTTCTTTTGAACTAAATTTGAACCAAGTGAAGCGAAAACTAAGCAACTTCAGGAGTTTGGGGTAGAACATATTTACAGACAAAGGTATTTTTTTTTTTCATCTTAAATGCAAAATGTAGATATTTTTTGTACAGTTTTGGATTAATTACTGCTCTTGAGTATGTTGTTCTTTCAGCAAATGCCCTTTTTTACAGTCTGTATGCTCCAGTTAAAGATTAATCAATTACTAAATTAGTAGACAATAATTTTAATAATCTATTCATCATGATTAATCACACACCACCCTAAACACACCATTTCAGAATAAAACACGATGGTGGCAGCATTATGTGGGGACAAGCTGGCAGAGATAATGGGAAGATGGATGGAGATAAATAAAGAAATACTGTTTCAGATCAAAACATATCGATGTGGCTCAGATAAAATCCAGATTTAAATCTAACTAAGAATCCGGAGCAAGATTGCTGTCCATCCAATCCGACTGAGCTTGAGTCATTTTGCAAAGAAGAATGGTTAAAAATGTAAGCTGGGCAGTGTAACTGCAGCAAAAGGTGGTTCTACAAGGTATTTCCTCTCAGGGGCTTCCTTTTCCTTCTAATTCATGTTTATACACAATTTGTGTTGCTTTATTATATAAACTCCCAGTAAAACACATCATGGTTTGAGGTTGTAATGTGACCAAACGTGGAAACATTTGCAGGGCACTGTAAACATAGTTGTGCTATGCTTTTTTAAATGGCAGTCAGGCACAACTGAACCACAAAACATGAAGGTTTTCATTATTTACTAAACCATTTCCAGATTTCTTTCACACACTATTATGCCACCTCTGCAAAGCTGTGAAGATTGGAAACCTAAATTATTAAACTTTCATAATGATTAGTCTTTCATGGGCCACTGGTTCATCCCCTGCCCACTCCAGAGTTCTGCCCGGCTTGGATCAGTCCACACAAGGAAGATTAACGGTGGGAGATGCGGGATTGCTCAGAAAAACATCTATCGACGGCTTGCTCTGGTCTTGCTGCAGGCTTACGTTACCTCTTGGTGGGGGCAAATACGGTGGGAACATTCGCAGGCTGGTCATACCCATATTGACCCAGATGTTGGACTGGGGGGACCGTGTGGCGGGCTGCTGGCGGAGGAAGAGGAGGTAGCGGGGGAACAGTTCCAGCTCCGCTTGACCAGTCTTGCTTTCCAGGATAACCTGCAGGAGTGGAGAGGAAAGTTATGGTAGCTACGAATGAAGCAATTCTTTATTCTAAAGTAATGTAATGTTTATTCTCAAGAGAGACCAACTTTCCATAAATCTAAGTCATTAAGTTCAACACGTCTACAGTATTGGGAAGTATTAAGACACAGAGTTAATGTGAGCAGAAAGGAGAGAATGCAAATAAACACGGAGAAGGGAGCATCCGGTCCAGTCCAACTGTTTGTTTGCTCTGGCAGAAAGTGGGTGTGAGAATATATGCATGTGATGTGGGGTGAAGACTTTTGGACAACAGAACAGACTTTCATACCTGATAGTCTGGTAGACTCTGTTAGATTGGGGACCGAGGTTGCAACATTTGTTACATTTTCAGCTCTTGCGGTTTGCTTTCGTTCTGCACTATCAAACGAACCAAACCCTTTGAAAAACCTGTTCACCTCCTCAGCTGTGGGGGTGCTGCACTAAGTACCACTGAAGGAAACGACACGAAAACCTCTGAAGAAGACACTGAGCGCAACTTCTTCACGAAATGTAAACAAAAATGGAGCGCCATTAGATTTCAGCAGTTGTAGGATTTCTCTTTTGTTGTTGGTAAAAGAGCACGAGCCATTTCTCCACTAGCGCTAGGCTCGAGCGTTTGTTTTGGTTGTATTTACCCAGAATTCCCTTTGTTTCAGTCCGCTTCCACTTCTTTTGGAGCGGTCTCCGGTCCGCTTGCATTTACATATGCCTTCGAACTGCACCAGAGTTCACTTCAACTAAACCGAGACCGAGGTTTGTTGGGGGACCAGAGTTCTGCTTTTTGGTTCGCATCAGAGTTCGGTTGTACATTCACACCTTCCCAACGAGCCGGACTTTCTAGGCAAACGAACTGGAGTTCGTTTAAAGCGGACTAAACAGGGCTGGTGTGAATGCATCCTAAAATCCTGCAGGAAGGACCAGGATGGAGAGCAGAAGACTGAAGAAGAAATGACGAAAGCCACCAGGAGGCTTGTGTGGTCCCAACAGTAGCCATGTTTCCATCAAGGTTTTTTTTTATGTGCATTTTGTAGAATCGCATTGGAAGAGGTTGATGAAAATGGCAAAATTTTAAATCACTTCCTCAATTTTGTAAAACAGTTTTAATGCTCCCATGAGGCGGTTTTTGGCTTTTATGAAAAAGAGCTAATGCACAAAAGGGTAATAATTCTGACATAGCAAACTTTCCCATCCACTGGTGGGTCTGTGCCTTACCAGAGGCATGAAACCAGGAGAAATTTCAAAGTCCAAACCTCCAACTCAGAGAGGAGGACTCTTTTTATTTTTCTGAGATGTGTCAATATCTGACGAAATTGCGCTCTAGCCTAGTTGATTTGATCCAAACCAGGAGATGGAAACTAATTCGCTTTTTACTTTTTTTGGCAACATTTCAAAAGTTTGCATAAAATTTGCACGACAACCGCATGGAAACATAGTGAGCGATCCAACCCAGGTACTGGGTTGTTTCTTGTCCAAAAGGGTGGGCTTACCCACTTTGGACCTAAAGAGGAATGATCTAGATTCAGCACACAGCTTCAATTATTACAGCAAGAAACTAGTGATCAAGTCTGAATCTGGGTGTATTGATGGACTCAGACCTGAACCTTCAGAGACACATAAAGATAGTTATAAAGTCAGCCTTCTATCACCTGAGGAACATTTCTAGGATTATAGGACTAATGTCTCTGCAAGATCTATGGATGGAGCAATGTGTCAAAAGGTGAACCTCATGGGGAAATCTTTTAACTTCCATAATGATTTTTTGTTTTAAGCAAAAAAAAACAAAAAAAAAAAAACAACCTAAAATCATTCATCTAAAAACGTGTGTAACTGTTACACATTTGGCCACAACTGTACATGTTTTAATTCTAGTTTTACAAACATTTTGTTTTAATTTGTTCGAAGTAAATCTGTCTTAGAACCTGAAAACTCTGAGTTGTTCAGTCTCGATGAAGCCTCATGCTCTGTTTTTTACAGTGTATGGGACATTATCACCCTCTGCCTCAGGGTAGAAATGAGCTGGTGCGCTCTGTTCACTCACCGGTCGTGGCAGGCTCAGGTTGGCACCGTACCAGTGGTAGAGTGCCCGCCACACGGGCTCTGGCACCATCTCGAAGTCTCTACCAGGCACCAGCTGCAAAGAGCGCTTCAGCCTACCACCCTCCATAGTTAATGTAGGGGCCTGCAGGGGACAGAGCACAACAAATACGTAAGCAGGGAAGGAAAAAAAGGCACAAAAACAATGCTGTTGTGTCGCTTTGAATTACACATAATAGTCAGAGACAGTATCCCAATGCTGTGTACAAGCTGGCAGCCTTCTATTATTACAGTAACAGTAGAGATAAAAACTACATGGAAACACCATCTGGTTCCATACAACAAAAACAAAGAAGTGGGTTTCAAACTAAAAATCACACTGCAAAATGGAACAGATTCTGCTCACCAAAGCAAAAGTATTCCTTACTTCAAAAAGCCTGGATGATATAACTGTATGGCTGGAAGGCAATGTAAACCAGCATGATTCTGGAATAATGCATTTTAGATCGTCTTGGTTAAAGGTTGAATTCAGGCTTATTTTTAAAATGATATAACTCATAAGAAACATTATTAAAGTTCAAAACAGCCAAAGATTATATATTCTAAATTAATTTTTAGTACTAATGAACATGACTGCCAACTAGACATGCAATCGAAGGCAGATTTATACTTCCTAAAGTTCAAACAAATTCTTTGAAAATATAAACTTTACACAATTATGTTCACATGGAACACCTTAGCGAAAAGTAAATTGGAGATGCATCAGAAGAATGAATTTCAAACAGCTTTAAGATGGTATATACAAGAAAAACAACTATAGTGAATGAGTTTTCTTAATCTTATACTGTGTTATATTGATTGTGTATGTTTTTTCATATAGGTTGCTTAATATAGTGAAGTGAATGTCCTTTGTAGAATGTTTTTTACAACAGTATAATTTATTCTGTTTTGATCTATGGCTTCCATTTATATGTTTATTTTTGTAGTTTTTTTGTTTTTTGAATTTTGGTGTTCTATGTATGCTTTGTATTTAGTTTTTTTATGTTGACTGGTGGCCCCTGGAAAGAGTAGATGCAGGGAACTGCAACTAGTGGGGGTCCGAAACAAAGAACGCAAGAAAGAAAAAGCAAGAAAGAAACAAAGAAAGCAAAAAAGAAAGAAAGCAAATAAGCAAGCAAGAAAGAAAGCAAGTAAGGAAGAGTCCTCTCTAAGGCAGTAGCTTCTATTCTCAGATGTCAAACATATCCAGAAGCAACGCTGACAACAAGCTTGCAGAAAGCATGCAACCAAAAGAAAAGGACTGTGTTGTGTCCAGTTTCCAAGAGAGCACAGCAATAATTTCTCCTACTGTTTGAACCTTTCATATGCTGTCACACTGCAACCACAAAACGTATTTTACTGAGATTTTATGTGACACACAAGCAAAGTAGTCCTTAAAAGTGAAGTCTAATGAAAAGGAAACTCGCTGCAAGTTTTTTTTTTTTTTTGGATTACGATTTTACCAGGTGTGTTCATCTAGATGATTTCAGGACAAGGTTTCATTACAATGCTGATTCTGAAAATTGCGATAACAATACCAAATATTATTAAAACCCTTTAACTGCCACCCCTAAAACACTTACATGTGAGTTAACGGTTTGAAAACAATCAGATGTGTGTCCGATTTAGTAGCACATATAGAAGTGGCTCAAATCGGATTTTTTTTTGGGGGGGGTGAAAAGATCGGAAGTGGAAAAGTCGGATACGGATCGCATGTGGGCAAAAAAACCAAGCAATTTTGGGTCGCATTCGGCTGCTGTGTGAACGTAGCCTAAGTAGCGTGTGGCAACCTGCAAATTATATTTCTTAAGGATTTCTTTCAAAAATGGCTCTGAGGCCGACAAGTAGTTCTCCTATCAACACAATATTCCACTTATGTTGCAAATATCTGCAGAGTTACCATTTTATTTTGGGGTATCAAAATAAAATGATACCCCAAAATATCATTTATTCACGCAGCCCTTATTTATCAGAGTAAATAAGGGCTGCGTGAAAATTACACCACAATTTTTAGATCATTATTACCTTCAAAAAATTGAAAATCATGTATAATTTTCATTCCAATTTGCACCAGTCCTTCTATTTCATAAATCAGGAAAACAATCCAACTGAAGTATGTGGTTGTAAAATGACTCGATGTGGAAAAATTGAAGAGGTAGGAATATTTCTGCAAGACGCTATGTGTGAAAGGAAATCCTGCTATTAGGGCTGGGCGATGTGGCTTCTGAGAATAAATTACAAATGACAGAAAATATTTTCTTTCATTTCAATCATCCATTCTGTGGTGGAGTATCAGGGCCAGGCTACAAGAATTTTTGTTTAATTACGAGAATAAAGTCATAATCTTAGCAGAATAAAGACGCAATTTTGCCAGAAATAGTCTTAAAATTAGGAGAAAAAAAAGTTTGAATCAAAAAAACTTCTAGTTGTCGAGATCTAACGTGAAAACCTCAGTCCCTGTGGAGTTTTCTTCGAAACAGACTCAGTCGTTTGCTCAATTTCAAAGTCCTGCTTTGACGCTGACGTGTTTAAATTTGAAGTATTACCTTATCTGTAAAGCCACTACCAAAGTATAACTTCACAAGATGCTCAACATTCCTCATTTAATATTTTACTTTTCATGTAGGAGTTCTCATAAAATTATTCTTTCACTCTCCTAATATTACAACTTTATTCTAGTAGTATTACTGCTTTACTTTCGCATTATTTCAACTTTAAAGTCATGTGACTGTATTCTTGTAATATTATGACTTTATTCTCGGAATCTCGAAACTATGGAAACACAAGGAGAGCATTGGTGGAAAAAAAATGCAGATTTTCAAAAAATTAAATCTTCAAAAACCAAAAATTCAACTAATTGATAAAATCGATTTTTCGCTCAGATCCCTGTTCTGTTCCTTCAACTGATTAATACAGATTTGATTTTACATTTTTAAAGAAACGTTTCATGCTTCACAGTCTTTTGCCTTTGGTTTGTATACGGAGGAGCTTTTAGAAACAATTCTGCAAGAGTGAGGAACATCCATGGAGAAAAAAAAGAGCAGGAAAACGGTTCAAACCAGCTCCACAGGTTATCGGGATTTTGTGAAAACCCTTCCTTGCCTTTATGGGATCGGTGGTGACCAGAGACTGGTTGTCGATGGCTCCGGGCCTTTGTGCCGTCAGTGGGGAGGGCAGGTGGCCATTGGCTCCAGAGAAACACTGATTGTTGTTTTCTGATATGTTGTGCTGACGGGCGAAACAGCTCTCTGCTGCTGAGGGAGCGAGTTGAGGACTCAGAGCTGCTGGGGCATGGAGGGAGAGGAGATCAACAACCACAGCAAACAGTCTGAAAAACGCTGGCACAGAGCAAAACTGTCAGATCAGAGAGGAGGATTGAAGTAAATACAGCAAATCTTGTACATACTGCAATAACATAATACTAATATGAGAAATTAAGCTTTATTTTTTTTTTTAATGAATGAAAAATATTTTAAAGCACACTTGTTTCAGGGGAAAGTCTAACTGGACAGCCAACCCCCATTTTTTTTTTTTTTTTTTTTTTTGGATACTTGATTGGACGGGAACTCTTTCAATCCGGAGGTGGAAGGCTTAAAACAGTTGTTGTATTAAGTTTCAGAACTATACCAAGATGTTTAAATTTATTTAAAACCTACAGCATCATTAGCTTTAAGTTGAAGGATTTTCAGCTAAACCGTTTGCTGACTTTTACAACTTGTGTTCAGAGAGTGGTAAAGACATTCAACGTTTCATTCAAGCACTTCAAGCTTAAAGAAAACGCTCAATATCTGTGAACCGGTACGTTGCAGCCACTTACAGGGCTGTGGAAAAAAAAAATTAAAAAATCATCGAGCAAATGTTGATGTCAGACAAAGACAACCTGAGTAAATGCAAAGCTATTCTCAAAAAATTACCTAAAATTACTGATTTTGCAACGGTGTTTTCAAAAACTTGCAAAATTGTTTTAATATTTATTTTTGTCAGAACATTGTCTTACAAAAAAGTTGAAATCTCTGCACATAACCTTCCCAAAAAAGATGGCATTTTAACATCGGTAATATTTAAAGTGCAAATAACATTTTCAAGCACCTTCTTGAAATAACTTAATACAAATAAAATCCTGTCCTGAGGAGTTGCCAAAGTGCAAAAGAAGAACTCTATATTCAGTTCCCCAAGGAAGTAGTGATGTTGCGATCACAACTATTAACGCTAATTCATTCATCATTCGGAAATATTGTGTGGACTTGCAATTTTCACCAGTCATCGCAGCTTTTCTGCAAATCTGACCAATTACCTTAACGTTTTCTCGATTTTCTTCTTTTCTGACCAGTCTCTGCAACTCAGCTGAATTTTGACCATTCCTCTTAGCCCCCCTGCTAATTCAACTTCCTGTTTCATGACGTTTCATTTGCCTCATTTTTTTTTTTTTTTTTTGTTGGAAAAAAAAAAAACATTTTAAAATGTTCTGTTGGATTTGCTTATACTGTGTAAACAGTTCATGTTAACTTGAATGACCAACATGGGATTTTTCTTTTGCACTTTGACAACTCCTCAGGACAGGATTTTATTTGTATTAGAGGTGTTATTTCAAGAAGGTACTTGAAAATGTTATTTGCACTTTAAATATTACCGATGTAAAAATCCTGTCATTTTTGGGAAGGTTATATGCAGCAATTTAATTTTTTTATTAGACCATGTTATGGCAAAAATAAATATTAAAACAATTTTGCAACTTTTTCAAAAAAGGTGCCACAAAAATTTTTATTTTTGGCCGCAACGATCACAACATAGCATTGCAACATCCTGGAGAGATCGCATAACGGTCATTCAAGTTAAAAAGAACAGTATATACACGATAAGTAAATCCTACAAAACAAAACAAATAACAAAAAAGCCAGGCAAACGTTACCGTTTAGCATAACAAATGCTTTCATCTTGCAAGTTTAGAGTTCAAAGATGTCGTGAAACAGGAAGTTAAATTAAAAGGGGGGCTATGGGGATTGGTCAAAACTCAGCTGAGCTGCAGTGATTGGTCAGAAAAGAAGGAAAGACAGAAACCATTAAAGGGGCAGTATTATGCATTTTCCAGGCACATGTAATCATTTTATAGCAACAATCAAGAAACTATGTTATCATCAGTTGTTACAACAATGACTTAAAAGAAATTACTTCATAATTTGATGCCTTGAAATTGGGCCTCCCTTTCTGAAACTCCGCCTTCAGGAGGTCATCACATCATTCCTCTATTAACCCTTTAACAATGTGTTTTTTTCAGCATTTTATTGAGAAATAGCTTGAATAATGAGCTCAGCAGATGCACAGTTTCACCAGGTGTTTGCTAATTGCCAACATCCTCTTCATGAGACTGTCATTGGGAAAACAAAGTCTCTTCAGTCAGAGGCTTCTTCAGACTGGTTGTAAAACGGACTGCTACAGGAGATCTTTCCAGCCCACAGCCATCAACATCTATAATAACTCCTTGACTAAATAAGTTACATCAACATTTAATTTCCCTTTGGGATAAACAAAATATTTTTGAATTTGAATTTAATTAATTGCTGCTGGCGGAAAGCTCAGAAGCTTAGAAACTGCAGCTCTGATTAGGAGCTGCGCCTCAAAGGCGGAGCTGGGTCAACCCAGGCGTTTTGCACAGCTGAATGGTTGCCATGGAGAATAAAGGACTTCTCAAACATGCATGAAAGAATCGAGGCAACACTCCAGGTACGTTTCTGATGAGGGAATAACATCATAACATGATGTAAAGCTCAAACAAGTCAGATTTTACAAAATACTGCCCTTTAAGGTGATTGGTCAGATTTGTGGAAAAGTTGCGATGACTGGTGAAAATTCGTGAAAAGTCCACGCAAAATTTGTGAATGATAAATGAATTTTCATTAATAGTTGCGATCGCAACGTCGCAACTTCCTGGAGGGACTGGTAGATACACTGGATTGAACTAAAACTAAAAACTCTCACTGATTAATTTTCACACCATCTCCCATCTATGATGAAATGAAATGTTTTAAGGTGACTGACCAGTTTCTGTCGCTTCTGAGGCACTGGACACAGCATCAGGGGACTTCTCTTCTGAGGGGCTGGAGGGGCCAAATGATCCCAGACCCCCAGGTCTGTCAGGATGTGCCGGCTCCACGGTGGCTGTGGCCATGGGGGCCCTGAGCGAGCTCAGAATGGACGGCTGCTCCACAACGATGCCTTTATGCTCCTGGACAGGAAGACAACAGCAGGGACTGTCCTGTCAGTGTTCAAAGTGGTTAGTGGTTAACGGTGGCTTCCATGGCAACAACAGCTAATGTGCAACATGGAGTGATGAACTCAGGCAGCCAAAATAACTGGGACATGTCAGAAATCGGAAACCCATGCTGGTTACTGCCGATGATTGAGTGTGTTGGTCCCCACGGGTGGCTCAGATAAGATGGAGTCAGGCTTACTGAGACTTTTCACACTTCAGCAGAACAGAACTACTGATCTTCTGCCACATTTTCTACCTTTCTGACGTTTAACAACAGACATTTTCAGCAGGAGTTAAGCCTTACTGTTAAAATGCTCATGAAAAACTGAAGACTGTATGAGAATGATGCATGGCTAAGCGTGTCACAGAAAGCAATGAATCAATTAATCACAAAATAGAACATATTTTCTATCCTGTTTTAAATTGTAGGACTGGGAATGAAGCCTGGAAGAAGCTATGATTTCCATACTTCCTTTAGCTTCTTCTATGGCCATCTGGATATAAAAATTATAATAAAGTGACTTTTTAAGACTGCAGGAACAATTAACCATTTCTCAGAGACTGTACCGAATCTGTTTTGTTGTTTTCAAACAACAGCTGATGTGTTTCTTAAGGCTGCAACTACTGATTATTTTAATAATCGATTATTTTATCAATGATTCTTATTAAAAAAATGTGCACATTCTGCAGATTTTTCATTTAACCACATAAACATATTTTATACATTAGCAATACATTAAAAAAATACAAATAAACAAATATATCATTTCCTTTTGTAAATTGGAAAATAAACATTGTTTTGCCTAAAATGCAATATCAGCAGTCCTTTAGTGAACGCCTGATCATTTGTAGCAAAGGATGCATCTGCAGCTAAAAACTACTAACGTGAAAAGCTCAGCTCTTCCTGCTGGACTGAACACCAATACAGTGCAGCATTGATCTGTTGATTATTTTTTGGATTAACCGATTAATAATTGGACAGAAATAGGTGCTTAATAGGAGATTTTGTTAAAGAATTTGAACCAGGTGAAGCTAAAACTGCTACTTGAGGAGCTATGGGTAGAACATATTTATAGCCAACGGTTTATTTTTATTTTAAATGCAAAATGCAGATATTTTTTGTGCAGTTTTGGGTTAATTACTGCTCTGAGTGTGTTGTTCTCTCAGCAAACGGCCTTTTCTTTAGTCTATATACTCCAGTTAATGATTAATCAATTACTAAATTAGATGACGATTATTTCAATAATTGATTCATCGCGATTAATCAGATTATTCATTTCAACCGTGGTATTTTTATAACATTAACATAAAACAGGGATGTGATTTCATCTGGTATGCTTTAAATATCTGAGGCAGAATTAGCTGTTTGATTTACAGAATTAATATTTAATGTTTAAAAACTCATGCTTTTACATATCTACAGCTCTTCTTCTCTTCTGCTTTACTCACATATTTAACGTAGTCCTTCCACTGCTGCCACCACAGCATGGAGATCAGAAACCAGTTCTGGCCTTGCTGCAGTCCATGTCTGCTCTCCCTCTCTAACCAGCCCCTGCACACACACACACACACAACAAGAAACTCTTATCAGATTTAAACACATACAATCTAGAAATTAGTGCTGGCCGATATGGCTAAAAAAAATAAAATCTTCGATTTTTTTTGTACCAGATCCGATTTTAATAAATTTTTTTTTTATTTCTTGTTTTCTTTTCTAAAAAAAACCACTACAAATGACAGAAAATATTTTCAAAAAGTGGCTTTTGTTTTAATCAATCCTTCTGTGACAGAGTATCAGGGCCAGGCTACAAGAATTTTTGTTTAATTATGATAATATAGTCATGCTAGCAGAATAAAGATGCAATTTTAACAGAAAAAACGTCTTCAAATTATGAGAAAAAAGTTGTCTTAATGAAAAAAAAAGGTTCGATAGAGGAGATCCGACGTGACCAGATCAGTCCATGGAGTTCATTCTTCAAAATAGACTCAGTCATTTGTGCAATTGTTTGAATATCCTGCTACTGATAATAATTTGATAGTGATATATTAAAAGATAAGGTATTTCTATTAAATATGAAGCATTATCTGTAAAAGTTATACTAAAGTATAACTTCACAAGATGTTCCACATTTCTCGTTTAATTTTTTTGTTAAAATTACTACTTCATTTTACTAATATTACAACTTTTTTCTGGTAATATTACTTTATTCTCATATTATTTTGACTCTACTGTCATACGACTGTACACTTGTAATATTATAACTTTGTTCTCGTAATTAAAAACAAAAATCGTAGCCTGGCCCTAACGCTCCAACGTAGAGTTGATCTCAATTCAAAGTCCAAATAAATAGAAGCTGTAAAACACGCTTGTCAAACAAGATGGCCGCCCTGGGCATGATGACATCACTCTGGACTGTGGAAACCCAAGGAGCGAATAAGTCGAAAAAAAAAAAAAAAAAGGCAGATTTTCCTAAAACTAAATCTTCAAAAACAAAAATTCAAATAATCGATAAAATCGATTTATTGCCCAGCCCTGCTAGAAAAAGAACGAAAAATCAGATGAAGAGGCCAAGTACCTGATGATCTGCCCTTCCTCTTCGGGAGTGGCAGGTCTGAGGCCCAACACTATGTGGCAAACCTGGAACAAGTCAAACACATGAGCATGAATAAATGCCGTCGCAGTTCCAGCAGCCATTTTTATGCTGGTATACCAACCTGGAAGAGAAGGTTTAGGAACTCGTTGGCCAAAGCGCTCTTCACGCTCCAGATCTGGTAATCTTCAAGGGTCAAGTGACCCAGCTGGTGAGGAGCCAAACAACACAGAGGTCAGCATGCTGGACACAGAGCGCTCCGGAACCTTAGAAATACGTAACTCCACCTGAGTTTTTGAGTGTGTGTGTTGTGCTGGTAGGATGCCACTTATTCAGCGAAGCAGCCAGGCGTTCAGTACCCGTATCAGAACCGTATCAGACTCAGGATTATAACGAAACTGTTACATTGTTTCGGCAAAGTGCTGCAGCCTGTGGCCAGGATAGCCCCAATCCTGAACTCTAAACGATCCCGCAGTTCTGGCGAGCAACTCCCTCACTCCACATCCCTGGATGTGGGTGGGATCATGAAAAAAATAGACCTATACCAAACAAAAAGGACTGAATAATAAAAGCTGGATTCTCCTCTTTAGTACGGTGACAGGCATGAAAAACTAAAAAAAAAAAAAACAATCATTTGAGGAGCATTTTTTTTAAAAATGCATAAATTATCACCTAATGCTGGATAATAAAACAATTTCAATAATGTGTCAAGAAACAGAAAGTGTCAATTTGTAGGCTCTGGCCTCCTTCGACGATAAGCACCTGGCTCTACCAGAGGTCTCACAGTTCATCAAAAGCTGAGCTTGTCATTCAAAAGTGTTGAATCCATAACTCTTCCGTAAAATCGGCAACTACAATTTCCTCAAAACGCCGCTTATATATGCAGCCACTCCCTAGTATAAGAAGTTTGTTGCGCCAACGCCTGATTTAGACGACATCTCCTCTGATGACTGATGATGAACGCTAGCACCGTGGCTGAAATATGAATATATCTCATGTAAGTGTTTGCATCTGTCGCTAGCATGATTTTTAATGACTTATGTCGAAACAAGCTTATTCACGTATGATTTTAGCTGCATTTCTTATTTAATATAAACATCGGAATTGCGAAATTGTGTTTTTTCAACATCAGCAGAAAAATCAACAAAATTTTGTAAATGTTTGTAGAAATACAAATAGAAACAACCTTTATTCCCCCACAAAGGGGAAATTCAGGTGTAACAGCAGCATCAGATATGAAAGTAATGGAAGAGTAGGCTGTACATGTACATGTTGCCCAACAGGCAGCAAGTCGGGTCACGTTACTGATGCAAGATGGAGAAGAGGCTGCAAACAGTAGAGTTTGGTTTACATTATTTTTTGGTTGCACTCAAACATATTTGCAGTTTCAAACAGTCTGCAAATAGGATTTGCACATCAATATATTACTCGATGGGAAAGTGGATTGTCAATCCATAAAATGCTGAAGCTGTTAAGAGAATTTAATACTTACATGAAAATATAAGAAAATAAATCCCATTAGTTGCTATGACTGTTTTATTTATCATTTTATTCTGTTCTTTAGGTTTATTTCGAAACAGATACCATCTTAGAAACTAGACTTTTTTGGAAATCTGTCTGAAGAAGAGCACCCCAGTGTCTCACCTTGGTCGTGTCGTGCATCTTCAGAATTTCCTCCACTATGTCTGACACGCTACTGTGCAGCTCCTGCAGGAACAGCAACAACATGTCAGTGGGAGGCAGGGGAAACCCAGAACTGAGTTCAGCTTTCGCCCCCAGCAGGGAACATTCTGCAGTCTGAGGTGGAATTATTTTAACTTTAAGATGAAGTACAGGGTTGCCGCCACATTTTCCATTCTAAACTTCGTACTTTTACAAGACCTGAATTTCTGTGTTTGTTTTTTTTCCCCTGTAGTTTCTCTTACAATCTGGACATTTGGTTCTAAAACATCTACCTGACCACATCTAGGGCAGCTTGGATTTACTTTCTGTAGGTTCCACAAGTCACAAAACACAACACTGACGTTGGTGCGACTATGTTTGATAAAAAGCTGTTCGATGGCTTTTTTATACCCAGTGAGAATCTGTAATACTTGTTCAATTAGGACTGGATTTTTCTACATAGATTCTTTAAAGCACAGTTTCTGATCTTTGATACTCACATTTGAACATGTTAAAAAATGCGATTTCTGTTGTTTTGGATTTAAACCAGACCAAGTTTAAGAACCACAGATCCAGTTAAAAACCCTGATAGAACGAGAATGAGTGCACATGTATCTGTATTCTTCAGTCACTCTTCAGTTTTTTGGGGTTTTTTTTAAAAACTGAAATAAATAAATAAATAAATAAATAGGAAAGGGGCAAATCAAAAATAAAAGATGCAATTAAATATAAATATATATTTGAATCTAAAGTGTGATTTAGGTATAACTCTCTACTTTATTTTTCAGACATTTAAATTCCATTCTTTGAGGAAACAGAATAAGGTCTGTAAACTTTTCCATACTGGTTTCTATTTTATTTTATCCTTTCTTTTCCAGATCTGGAAAGTGATAATAAACTGGAATATTTTTTTCCCCAGACTTTTTAAGATCATGTAGGAACCCTGAAAGTACCCAATCTGCTGCATTTTCACTGAAATTAAAGATTTTCTAATTGTTGTTTCTTCTTAAATTCACAGATGTTCGTGTCTCTTTCTGTATGGCGCAGTTTCAGCGCCAAAATTAAGACTATTACACATCCAGCGGTGGCTACTTCCTTGTCGCAGGAGGCTATATCCATTCCAAAGCCAGCTTCCGATCTGACTAAAGATAGACAGACACCGGTAACCGAGCAACCGACGACGGTAACCGAGTAACCGACGATGGTAACCGAGTAACCAACATCGGTAACCGAACCGACACCGGTAACTGAACGGCCGCAACTGGTAAATGAAAAGGAGACTACTTACTTGCGTTAGCTTTGGAGAGGCTAGTGACTAGCATGCCTAGGATAGTCACCCACTGGACTGCCTTCTTCCTCTGCTGGCCATTAGCATGGATAGGCTAGCGTTAGCATTGGATTTGGTGGCGTTAGCCGTGGCTGGTGACTAGCATGCCTTGGCTGGTCATCCTCGACTCGTACTTCCTTCTTTAAAGGAAGCTTTATCAAGAACGGTGGTTGGCATACAATGCCTGTAAGTGTCATACATTACATGCAATGACGCGTTCTTTTGACAGTTAATGTAAGCCAACGTGACACCAGGGATAAACATACATTATTATACGGAGTTGAAGTTGGCTTACGGTTGAAGCAGATAGCTAAAGGGCCATTCCACCTAATTTTTCATTACCTTAAACATCTTTAATTAGCTTTAAGTTGAAAACTTCAATGCTAAGACTCTTCAAACATTGACTGGATTATTCTACACTAAAACTAGAATATCTAAAACCTGGTTTGTGAAACCTTTATCTGATTTGTGAATGTACTAATATGGTCCTGTAATTGAACTTTCTTGGATCCATTTAATAGATACAACTGTCCAAGATGTTAAATTTGGTGTTTTTATTAATGACAACCATATTGACTATAGTACAAAAATTTTCTTATTCGCAAAACATTAACACCAGCCCAAATTTCATACACTGGAAAAATTAGTTAAATTTATTTTATCAGTCCTTATTTTTTGTGAAGTCTAAAAATGCATTTAAGTTGACCTGTTTTTTGAAAACATTTGCATTTCAATTTATTGCCCTGAATATTATGTTGTTTTTACAATATGCCTCTTAAATTTTAGATTTTTTTTTTGTAAGTCTATAGTTTAAACAGTTTTAAAATATAATGTATACTTTATATTTTGTTCTTGATTGCAACATGTTTATATTCATTAAAAAACAGGTACCGGAACTGGTAGCCAACTTCAGCTCCGTAAAATACAGAATGTTTATGCTTGGTGTCACTTTAGATTACAGTAAACTCTGTTAAAAGAACACATGTCAATGCATCTAATGCATGACGCTTGCAGACATTGTATGCCAACCACTTTTCTTGATAAAGTTTCCTTTAAAGAAGAAAATAGGGGTCGCAGGTGACCAACCGAGGCATGCTAGTTGCCAGCCTATCCAAGGCTAACGTAAGTGAGTAACCTCCTTGTCATTTGGCAGCTGCTCAGTTACCGATGTCGGTCTGTCATTAATCAGATCAGTAGCTAGCTTCAGAATGGATATAGCCTCCTGTGACAAAGTAGTAGCCACCGCTGCGTGCGCAATAGTCTTAATTTTGGCACTGAAATCGTGCCATATTTTTGAACTTAAAAACACAAATGAGAGCATCAGATGAGTACAAGACAGGCCACTAAGTGTTTATAGCCAGGCTTAGTGAACTGGACCAATCACAGTTTAGTAAATATTTCCAAACGCAGAAGATCAAGCTTTTCTACGTGACAGCAGACTGAATATTTTGTCTGAATTAATCTCCACCAAAACCTTTGGACTTTTTTTTTTGCACTGAATCATGTGCTTCTACCAGGAAAATAAATGCGCTCTCAGTCTGAGGGCATACTTCACAGGGATTGTGTCTATGCGATTGTCCTTCCACACCTCCAGCAAGGCAACGACCATCTCATGGAGCTCATCTCGAGACAGAACCCCATCACGGTCCACATCAAACACTTTGAAGCAAACTGAAGGGGGAAATAAAACAAATTAATTTTATGATGTAGCTAAAATCGTGACATGACTTTTTCTGCATCCCACCAATCAAAACGCTGACTTCAGGCTACATAATAGAGCCACAGAGGAGAAAATTTTTATGATAAGGAGACTGTGTAGTATTATGGGAACCCTCTGGGGGGTGGAGTATTTATCTGTAAGCAGTTAGAACCACAGCATGACTTACATTTCTGCCTTTCAGCGACAGGCCCCCTACAGCAGGCTGAGAGTCCACAAGAGATCTCTTTAAAGTCGATGTGATTGTCCCGATTTTCATCGAAGGCGTGAAACAGGCCTGTAACACAGCACGAAAAATATAAATGATGTTTGGATGCCGTAATACAGAGCAAACAGTGTTGGGGAGGAGGGGGACTGTAGAGACCGTTCTGGGCTAATTGCATGGGAGCTGCTGGGCTAATTAAGATTCAGTTTGTAAACTGAAGATCAGAAGTGACTCCAGAGTTAAAGCAAAGGCTCCTGTGGAAAGAAAAAGAAAACATTCATGCAATTTGTTCCATAAAGCATCGATTCACTTGGTTCCAAACACTGAAACCTAAAGATAACATGCGATATCACAGAGTTTGATTTAAGATGCAGGGCTCAAACTTCTATAAGTAAGCCCAGTATTAAATAGAAGCTATTAAAATGCCCATGAAAGGTCAGTTCAGGCTTGATGTGTTTACACGTTTAAACACTGATTTCTAACATTCCCTAGAAGGAAGTTAGGTCCTGGTTTCCACACTTTTTTATACCCATGTTGATATTACATACTGTTTCAGATTCATATTTCCAGAATTCTCTATCCAATTTTTAAAGTACAGACATAGAGGCCAACAGTGTCTGCAATATGTTTACAGTGGTTGGGCTTCTTAGGTGGAATCTGCCAAAAAATCCCCCCAAACTTTAAGTGATGGACAGATGTGTGGGTGTTTGGGGTGGATGGGATGTTGGGGTTTGTGACGGAGGATGGACCGGGGTGTTGTCTGATGTACAGATGAAGGGTGGGTGGTTAATGGATGGATGAAGGGTGGAGGGATGTAGGGTGGGTGATTAACAGGCGGATGTAGGGTGGGTGGTTGATGGAGGGATGGAGGGTGTGTAGGGCATGACAGACGAATGTAGGGAGTAGAAAGTCCTCCTATATCAGTTCTTCTGTTTCGTTTTTGTGCATCTGCTCTCAAACCCCCAGTCAGTCGTGGCAGATGGCCACTGCACTCAATGCACTGCCTGATAACAAGGATCCACTTGAATGTGTGTGAGTGACTTGAAGTGACTTATTTTGTAAAGTGCCTTGAGACAACATTTTGTTGGGAACTGGCTATATAAATAAAACAGGTTGAAATAAAATCGAATTGGTTGATGGATGGGTGTAGGGTGGGTGTGACGGATAAATGGATGGATGGACTGACAACATCTAGACAACCGGTCTGGGAATAAAATCTGAAAAGACATACTTTTCCATACCCAGTTTTTTTTTTAAAAATTCAATGGAAATCTATATCTGAGAAGATAGGACTTACCTTCACTCAGTGAGGCATGGATGGGAGGAGAGACCAGTGGGACGAAGGTTTCCAAGTCAAAGCGGCCGGTTCTGGACTGGGCTTTGAGCAGCCAGTAGCGCTTCTCCAAGTCTATTATGTCAGACTCCTCCACTGCAGGAGAAGATCAAATAGTTAAGACATGGATCATCGTTTTAAATGTATACTTCAAGAAAATGAGGTCATTAACTCCAGCTCTAATCAAAGAGTTTCTCAGCATTTCCCAAAAAAAAGTAACTGACTGAGCTCAAAACAACAGACTTCATGCCTCTGCTCTGACGTAATGAAACCCTCAGCTGGTGATGTTAGAAACTTTTCTTTACAGTAACAACTTAATTAAATTTATAGTACATGGGGTTTTGTTATGCCCCTGGCATCAAATGAAAATGTGTAGTTTAAACTAAAGGTAGGACTGGGTGATAAAACAATAACGATCTCTCTGTATCAATATCAAGAGAAAATATGTCTGATAGAATGTTGCTAATTTCACTGAACTGATCCAGAACCGCACGGCATTCTGGGGGACGTAGGCACAGGAAAGGCTTTCGCTGCTCAACCTCTCACAGTCCAGGTAAGCAAATTTGGTGGCATTAATATCACTAAAAACAATCATTTATAAAACTCCAACCAAAGTGGAGATTTGAGAAAACCCTGTATTTGTGTTTGCCTGTGTACATTTGAAAACAGATGTAGGGTCCTGTGCATTACAGTCTGCGACAAATTATGCACCAATATGTCCACGTCTTCACTTTGACATGATTCTCTATCAACATCGGTCTTGAGTTTTAATAACTTTATATTTTAATACGCTATTTAAAAGTAGTTCAACTTGTAAATCTGTCCACACAAATGAACCTCCTGGCGCCATGTTTAATTCCTAGCAGGAAGTCGTGGTTGTTTTGAAGCATTCTGATTGGCTGAAATATGTTTTAACTTTGCGCTACACTGCCCCCTATGGGTTTGGCAGGTTTAAAAACAACGCTCAGGGGTGTATTTGTGCGTTTTCATGTAGATGAAAACTTTTCGAAAACTGATCCCGGGGTGGATGATATAGAGAGAGATATAGAGAGAGAGAGAGATAGAGAGAGAGAGAGAGTAGATAGAGAGATAGAGAGAGATAGATATAGATAGATATCATACACCCGTGATCATATATAGATATATAGATATATATATATATATATATATATATATATATATATATATATATATATATATATATATATATATTTTTTTTTTTTTTAACGATGTGGCGCAGATATTTGCTTTCATAAAGACCCGGCTACGTATGTACAAGGCCTTAAAGAAACCTGTTTGTTTAGTTTAATTTAATCTAAAATAACCATCAAACTGTCACAGAACGGAGGGGTGGTGGGTAGGCGTGGAGGTAATGCTTTCTGACTGCATCAGTGAGAAACAGTGCGCGATACAGATCAGATAAATATAGAGCACTGTATGAAGCTCTGTCAGACTCAGTGAACCAGTCTCTCCCTTTCAACATGCTAAATCCCAGATTAAGCTAATAGGATTCAGCAGCGAGCCAGATACAGTAGCTGTTGGGATGACAGGTGTCAAAACACAGACATGCAATCAAATTACCGTCAGTTCCTGGCAGCACATAGACCCACTTCCCAAACGGGCTATCAACACAACCTTCTGGATGGTTTGCTTTTCACAATTACTGGTCATGGGTTCAAATGAGGATGGCTGAGTGAAGCAGAACAGTGGAGAACAGAACGTTCCTACCACCTGTGGTACTGATTCTGAGCTCTGGAAGCAAACATCAGGACATTTGGCCCAGAGAAATGCTTTCCCCTTTCCTGTTTACTGCAGCAGTTCCTGCTGGTTCTAAAGGCCTGACTGAAACAAACTAAGAGAAACAAAATCAATGATTTACAATAGAATGTTCAGGGAGTTACACTGGGCTAGCACAGACAAATGAATGTAAGACTGATAAATTATTGAGGGTTATGGATTGAAGCAGGGAGAAGATAAAGTTCAGTTGGATGTTGCAACCTCTGCAAAAACAAAAAACTAGCTCCTCCTTGGAGATAATCACAAACCAGGCAAACAGCAGAAAGGCTCTCTGTGGTTGACAGAGCCTGGGTTAAGAAAATAGATTTTATAAAGACCTCAATGTCAGAAAACAAGGTAAGACAGCAGCAATTTTCCCTAACATTGCAGCAATTTCTGCTAGAAGACAGGAATCATAACATCACTACGTGTATACCAGTTCACTTTTGCATGTTTATGGTACAAAACTGGGACCTGAGTCCAAAGTTCGTACCATAAACGTGCAAATGTGAACTGATGAGACAATAAAAAGTCATTGAATCCTTGATTTCTCAACTTTCAGGTTCCGAACTGAAAACAAACGTCACAATATTAAAGATGCACTGAGAAATCAGCAGATTACGTAAGCGCTGCCAAGTCACAGTGAGGCCTGTCATGATTTTGCTGGACGATAAATTGTCCTAAAAATTATTGTGACAAATAATAATATTGTTGTTTTGAGACTATTTTTAAGTGATATATTGATAACAGCATAATAAGTTCGCAAGTTCGCCCTCTCAAAGACTAATAAACTTTAATTTTGTAAACAACACTTAACATTATCACTATTTAATTTTCTATTTTATTTCCAATCTTATTGTTTTATTAGTTGCCTTTATTTCATTATTATTTTTTCTCATTTTTTGTATTTTATTAATTTTTTATTTACCGTCACTTTTTTCATTATGTTTTCCTTTCTCTATTTTTTCCATATTCTGTATTTATTTAGTAATTTTTAAAGATATTTTAAATGAAACAGAAAAAACCCCAACACAACCAAAACCATAAATAAAATGGATTATGATGTCTCGGTAACAAAATTGCCTTTCTAAAATAATATGAATCACCAGAATGGAAATTATTGAGCTCATTTTAACTTATCATGCGATTAATTGATTCGTTGCTTATTGCGACAGGCCTAATCACAGTAACAACAGCACTCTTCGGTGTGGAAGCCGCTACTGTGGGAAGACAACTCAAAGTTAGCTATTTTCAGTGCAAGTGAGGAGCTTAAAAATTAAGTTTGAGAACATCAACGTTCCATTTCACTCTTTAAAACTCTTATCCCCCATCTGTCATGGATCATGCTATACATGCAAATGTTGGGAGCCTTTGGGAAATCTCAGTTAAGGTAAGGATCTACGTTTTCTGGAATAATGAATACCTGATTTACAGTGACTGTTCTTCTCTCCAACTACTACTAAGTTAAATAATTAATGACAGCTCATAGCACTAAAGTTAGAGAACATATTTTTAATCTTCTTCTTCTAACTTCTTCCAAAAGCTGTATCCGCAGGTCAAAGTTTACAAAGATGGAGCTTGGAAATAGACTACAAATCTCTGATCAATGCATCTCTATGCAGTATTGGTCTGTTCACAGGGCTGGGCGATAAAACAATAACGATATCTATCGTGACAGACACGTGATCAGTATCGACAGAAAATATATCCGATAGAATGTTCAATAATTTCACTGAACGCCGATCCAGAACCGCACAGCACTCTGGGGGATGTAGGCAGAGGAAAAGCTTTAGCTGCTCAACCTCTCAGCTAAGAACGGTTGGTGCCATTAACAAACTCACTCACTCTTTGGTTAGCTCGCAACAACTTGTTGTGTAACATGCGCAGCAGCAGTTTCATGTTACCCCCCAACATATTCGTGCGTTCTTCACTCCTCGGAGGTCTGAGGGTACTTGAGGCGGACACCTCCATGCAAAGGTACATTTTTACGACTGCTAACTGTTTTGTTTGCGACATCAAGCTGATAATGTGGAGAGTCGGTGCAAGGGCAGCGCCTCCCAAGATAGCTGCAGCCTCAGACACCCGTCTACTCTGGCAGGCTGTACTGAAAATGTAACTTCCCCCCTGGGGGACCAATAAAGGTATTAAAAAGAAATAAAAGAAATAAAAAACTAACCTGTAGAAGGAACACATAGTGGTAATGCCACTCTCTATGCACAGTTGTACGGTGGGGCTGCCCTGGTGGAGAAGAAACAGGGCCTGGCGCCCACCTACCTCATCAAATTTGCTAGTATCCATTCGGATTGTGAGAAATGAAGGGATTTGTCATGAGAAATGTAGGGAATTGGTACGCTTGACTATCAAATCTCAACCAATCACGGTCCACAGAATACACACAGTATGTGGGAGCAGTTTCATGTCCCATAACTGCTTAAAAATATGAAAGATCGGGGTGGAGTGAAAAGAGAGCATGAGTACAACAGCTCAAGAAGAATCACTAATTGGGAAGTATTTTGGATATTTAAAACAAAAAAAACCCAATCAATAATTATCGATCGACAGATATGAAATGCTTATATTGCGATATGTTTTTCAGCCATATCGCCCAGCCCTCTCTGTTTATCTACTTTGGTAGGTGTTAACATGTTTTTAACACATTAGCAAGGACTTGAACTCCTGCCACCCTCAACACTCAAGAGACACACTGAACATCAGAGCATGATTCTGTCAATTACGTAAAACGCAAAGATGATGATGATGATACAGCGAGGAATAACAATGGAAAAAGCTTATAGCAGTCACTATGTGACCAAATGAAGGGTGAACTTGGTATACGAGAGGAAAATTCTTCACATTTCGGAACATAAGATTAGATAAATCTCAAAAAACTCAGAGTGGGAGACAGTTCTAGGCAGAAAAGCCATTTTTAATTAACAAGACAAACCCTGCAGGTCTGATACCCACCTAAAGGTGCGACTCTCTCAGAGTGGCAGCAGAGATACCATACCATTATCCAGGGAACATCCTTGGACAGGTGTTGCCACAGCCTGCATGTAGCAAAGTCAACCCAGCGCCAAGAAAAATACTCTCACAGAAACTACGTCATCCTGCAGGGAAGGCTGTAATTCCCAACAATTCGTCCTCTTTGACAATACCGTGACGGTAGGCTAGCAAGCAGATGATTGCCTCTGCTAAGCTCCGTCATGAGTCAAGCTTTACCTTCTTGTTCTAGAAAGAGTCATGAACAACGATTGTGTCATTCACTCTCTCCAACTCACACACACTCACCTGCAGAGACGCAAAGTTAAGAGGATAAGATGGGAGCAGGCAGATTAAAGGCAAAGTCCAAGTTACCTGGACAAGATAGGCTCCTTTCAGCCCTCTGCTCCTAATTGGTGAAATTAAGCTTCACTATATTTACTCAGCCTGCAACCTGCAACCTCAATAATCAATTTCATGAAACGCTTTTATATAAGGCCGTCAATAATGTGTAACAACTGAAGGATTTCTATGATTAACAGTTGAAGGCATACATGCCTGGATACAGATGACATAAAACAACCCCCTTTGGCTAACATACAACCACAGTTGTAGGGCTGAAACAATTCATCTGATTAATTGTGATGAATCGATTACTGGAATAATTGTCAATTAATTTAGTAATCGAGTAATTCCTAACTGGAGTATACAGACTCAAAAAAAGGCAATTTGCTGAAAAATCAATATATTCAGAGGAGTAATTAAGCCAAAACTACAAAAAATATGTATATTTTGCATTTAAAATATATAAAAAAAAACCTTTTTTGTCTGTAAACAAGTCCTCAAGTGGCAGTTTTAGCTTCATCTGGTTCAGATTCTATAAAAATCTCATATTCAGCACCTTTCACCATTCATCTGTTAATCCAAAAAATAATCAACAGATCAGCCTTACATTGTTAAGTCGAGCAGAAAGGGCTGAGCTTCCCACATGTTGATGTTAGAAGTTGCTGCAGATGCATCCTTTGCTACAAATGACCAAGCGTTCACTAAAGGAGCGCTGTGTTGTTGCATTTCAGGCAATAAAATGTTTATTTTCTTATTTAAGAATGAACTGAATTATTTATTTGCATTTTTTTTAATGTATTTCTAACGTTGTGTAAAAAGCTCAAGTGGTTAAATGAAAAATCTGCAGAATGTGAGAATTTTTTTATCCAATTACTCAGAATAATCGATAGAATCGATTACTAAAATAATCGTTAGCTGCAGCCTTACACAGAAGACACTGTGGGCAGATGAGCAAAATTAAGTTTTACATAGTCAGAAATGAATTGGGCTAAATAAGTTTTGCAAGCCAAACTTTTCAGATTTTCTTTGTAAAACAAAAAAATTGGAAACCATGTAACCTTTTCATCCACTTCACAATTATTCACTAGTTTGTATTGATCCATCATGTGAAAGCACATTAAAAACTGTAAGGTTCGCAGTTGTAACATGACAGATCAGGAAAAATCTCAAGCCCTATGAATTAACTGAAGTTAATGGGGGAGAACTGTGCAAGAACAACTTCATAAATGTGACTTCAGCAGAATAAAAACAGAAATGACTTTACCTCTCTCTGTTTTTTTCTTTTCTTACAAAATAAATGTACTCAATATTAAACATTGGATTTTAATTTTACATATTTCAGCGAGTATTTATGCTGCTATAATGAAAAAAATTGATATATTTTAAGTGTTTTTATAAATCTTTACCAGGAGTGTCTATTGGTGTGGAGGGACCTGTACAGTATATACAGCTACTGCAGGGACTTCATCTGAGCAGTGACAACTGCTGAGCCATTTTTAATGATTCATAGAACCAACAGTTTATACAACCAAGGCAGAACTGGGATGAGGATGTGCTAAAGGGGAACCAACAGCAGGAATAAAGAGCAGGGATTTCTTTGTGTCAATAGGAAACTTCCCATCGGAGCGGACAGAAGTCACATGTGGGGTACCTCAAGGTTCAAACCTGGGAACCCTCCTATTTAATATCTGCATGCTCCTATTAGGTCAGGTTATAACATTAGCCACCGTACCTACGCAGATGACACACAGCTCTACATTATAATGTCACCAGGTGACTCTGAACCCATCCAAGCACTGAATAGATGCTTGGAGCAAATCAATGCGTGGATGTGCCAAAACTTTCTCCAGCTGAACAGAAACAAAACTGATGTTTTTTATCTTTGGAGCTAATGAGGAACGATCTAGAGTCAGCGCACAGCTTCAGTTATTACAGCTAGAAACTAGTTAGCAGGCCTGAAATCTGGGTGTAGCGATGGACTCAGACCTGAACCTCCAAAAACACATAAAGACAGTTACAAAGTCGGCCTTCTATCACCTGAAGAACATTTCCAGGATTAAAGGACTAATGTCTCAACAGGATCTAGAGAAACTCATCCATGCGTTTATCTTTAGTCGCATTGATTACTGCAACAGTGTCTTCACAGGTCTGCCTAAAAACTCAATCAGACATCTCCAGCTGATCCAGAACGCTGCTGCTGGCGTTCTCACTAAGACCAGGAAGATAGAGCACATCACCCCAGTTCTAAAGTCCTTCCACTGGCTCCCTGGAGCTCAGAGAATAGACTTTAAAATACGTCTGTTAGTTTATAAATCACTGAACAGCTTAGCACCAAAATATATTAAAGACCTGTTGTTGTCATATCAACCATCCAGACCACTCAGGTCCTCTGGTTCTGGTTTATTCTGGATCCCCAGAACCAGAACCAAATATGGAGAAGCAGCATTCAGTTTTTATGCTCCTCTAATCTGGAACAAACTTCCTGAAAACTGCAAAACAGCTGAAATACTGAGTTCCTTTAAATCAAGGCTAAAAACCCACCTGTTTAGAGCTGCCTTTGATTAATAATAACTCAACATTGATCAATATAACTGATGATTATTCTTGATGATTTTGATGATGACATTAGACAATATGCAATGTTTATTGCTTGTTTCATAATTGGTTACTCTATGGTATTTTTATGATGTAAAGCACTTCAAACTGCATTGTTGCTGAAATGTTCCATACAAATAAACTTGACACATCACAAGAATAACAGAGGAAGAGGCTAACTTGAAAGGCTGTTAACCAGCAAGCATCTACAGCATCAGAAATACTAGGTTCGTGCTCATCTCCTGGTCCAATCTGCCCGTTATGTCACCTTTTATGAAGAGAAATATTCAGTTGCTGATCCAGCAAATTCTTCTTGACTGATCTTTATTTGGCTGTTTGTGGATGGTGACAAATGTAAAGAAAACAGACGGATCTATAAAAGTGTAATAGACACAAAGACGAGCTTTAAATGGACTCACAGTGTGTGACTCCAGCGAGGGTCTGGTAGAAGGTGGGTGTGTCGCTGTCATCCGTCAGAGTGACACACACTCCTCCGGAGAGAAGCCATCGGGACAGAGTGAAGGCCTCCTTGTTCTGCAGGAGCCAGATCTTGAAGCGCTCATAGTTCACCTTGTCACTCTGCAGAAAAACACCAATGAGGAGCAAATTACTGTGCGGTCCCTAAGGAGCCAAATCACCTGGCTGTAATGGGGTGTGTTTAATTTCCCTGGAGGAAAGGATGACAGCCGAGTTAACTGAGACAAATTCAACTAATAATAGTTTGAAAAATTTGGATTTCCAATCTGAAGCTGCAGCCATGAGAGAAGCAGACATGGACAACCTCTGTTCTAACAACTCCAACAGCAAGCCGTTTTCTTTGCTTTTGTTTGTTTTTTTTCTCTCCGACTGCAGGCAGAAATGTTAGAAACAGGCCGTCGGATCATTAAATAAGTCGTGTCAAGTTTAACAAGGATGCAAAGCAAAAAAAAAAAAACAAAATAGACACAAAACAGCATTGTAAATAGGGGTGAATGATTTTATCAAAACGTTAAACCACAATATTGTTGTTCAATATTCCCATGATGATACTGGTTCTAAGGTGGCAACTCACAATTATTTTAATAATCGATTATTTTATTGATTATTCTGATGATTAATTGGATAAGAAACTGGCAGATTCTGAAGATTTTTCATTTACCCACTTAACACTTTTTTTTATACAATATTAGAAAAACATTAAAAGATGCAAATAAATAAATATTTCAATTCCTTTTGTTAAATAAGAAAGTAAACATTTCATTGCCCACAATACAATTACAGCATTCCTTTAGTGAACACTTGATAATTTGCAGCAAAGGATGCATCTGCAGCTAAAAAATACGTCTAACATCAACATGTGAACAGCTCAGACCTTTCTGCTCGTCTTTACATCAGTACAGCGCAGTGCTGACCTGGTGGTTATTTTTTGGATTATTAATTAATTGGATAGAAAAAGGTGCTTAATAGGAGATTTTAATTAATTTATTTATTTTTACTGAATTTGAACCATGTGAAGCTAAAACTATGCCACTTGAGGAGTTGTGGGTAGAACATATTTACAGAGATATTAAATGCAAAATGCATCTATTTTTTGAACAGTTTTAGTTTAAGTCCTGCTCTGAGTGTGTTGTTCTTTCAGCAAACTGCCTTTTTTGAGTCCGTATTCTCCAGTTAACGATTAATCGACGACTAAATTAGTTGATGATTTTTTTTTTTCAATGCAGTAAAGCTACAATTATTAACTTTGAAATAAATCAAACCAGGTCACTGAAACTATTTAAACTGTGTTTTTTTTCCAGCTGCAAGTTACATTCCTTTAGTTTTTTGAAAAGACTGGATGAAGCCACACATCGGAAAGAGAGGGTAAAAGATGTAGGACATACAAAAAACAAACTTTTTATCTCACTAATTAGTGCGATGAAGGAAGATGAGGGACATTGTAAATTTGACATAGTATTAAATATTTTTGTGACTCGTATTTCAACTACGGCTGGGCAATAAATCCATTTGAGTGATTAATCGAATTTTTGGTTTTTTCATATTTAATTTTTGGAAAATCTGGATTTTTTTTTTTTTTTTTTTTTAAACCAATGCTCTCCTTGTGTTTCCATACCCCAGAGTGATGTCAGCGCGTTCAGGGCGGCCATCTTGTTTGACAAGCATGTTTTACAGCTTCTATTTATTTGGACTTTGAATTCAGGTCAACGATGGAGTATTAGTGCCAGGCCGCGATTTATATTTTTTTTATGAAAATAAAGTCATAATATGACAAAAGAATACAGTTGTAGTAATACGACAATAAAGTTGAAATAATGAGAACAGAGTCTTAATATTACCAGATTAAAGTCGTAATATCAAAAGAATGAAGTAGTTATTTATGAGCATTTCAACACCAAAAATAAAAAATTAACTATCCAAGCTTTTTTCTTGTTAAAACGGCCTTTTTGTCGTAATTTTAGGACGTTCTTCTGGTAAAAGTGTTTTATTTTATTCTGTTAATATTATAACTATATTCTCGTAATAAACAAAAATTCCTGTAGCCTTGTCCTGATATTATGTCACAGAAGGGATGATTGAAATGAAAGCCACTTTTTGAAAATTTCTAATTTCTTTTTCAGAAAAGAAAGCAAGATCATAATAATAATAATAATAATAATAATAATAATAATAATAATAATAATAATAATTTGATTAATATCAGATCTGGTATGAAAAAAAAAATCTGAGATTTTATTTTTTAAGCCATATTCCGCAGCCCTAATTTCAACTATGAATGTTCTTCTCTTTCCCCATCGTAAAAGGGAAGATTTAATCCCTACAATGTGTACATGACAATAGGACTATTATTTCAGAGAACAATGCCCATGCCTTACTTCCTCTCAAACGCAACTTTGAAAATAATAAAGAAGTAAAAAAAACGGAAATGGAAATGATGAACATCCAAAGAAAATAGCTGCTAATGGCAGCAGGATGCAGTGGATTTTACACCACTTTTTTCCATTTTTTGGAGATGTTTCTTCGATAAGTAAATAACTGATATAATAACTGAGTGTGAAGCCAGACTTTGATCATAGATGCTTGACGACAAGCATCGCCTGACTGTTCAGGCACTACAGACCTCTGTGAAGCATTTCTTCAGGGAGGACGGGACTTCTCCATCCAGGACCTGCAGAACTGCCTCGATATCTTCCCTGGCAGCATATCCACCGAGATCGCTGGCAAACAGGCTGAAGAGGTCTGAAAAATACACACACACAGCCACAGAGCCTTTATCTTTATCACAGCAAAACAGGCCTCTTGCACAAAAACCAGTCAGAATGATAAAAGTGATGCTGTTACAGCAGCAGCAGTTTAAACAACTGGGAAATGATTTCAGCATTCTGTTGTTTCAGAATAATTAAGGCTCTTCCTTTGTGCTGGAAAACATTCAATAACTCGGATTAGCTGAAGAACCTGTGGTTGTTCAGTAAGGCCAAGTTTCCATTCAGTTCTGAAACCTGCTGAAGCTCTGAATGCAGCTTCATCTGGCTTATTGTTGGACCCACAAGGGTAGAAGATGCAGAACTGATGAGCAAAAATTTGATTTTATAAAGGCTTCTTCTTGGAAATAAAACGGTTGCTGAGAGTGTCGTTATCAGTAAACCTTTCATGAAACATGCATCTCTCGCTCCAGCAACGTGGCTGAATGTTTCGAGTACTATCTACGTGATGATGTTTGTTCAAGGTCTGCAACTAATGATCGATTATTCTGACGATTAATCAGACAAAAAAATTGGCACATTGCATCATTTTCATTTAACCATTTAAGCTTATTTTATGCAATATTAGAAATACTTAAAAAAAAAAAAGAAAATATACAAATAATTTAATTCCATTTTTAAATAAGAAACTAAACATTTTATTGCCTAAAATGCAACAACATTGCATTCCTTTAGTGAACGCTTGACCATTTGTAGCAAAGGATGCATCTGCAGCGATTAAAATACATCAACATGAAAAGCTCCGCCGTTTCTGCTCGACTCAACATCAACACAGCGTAGGGCTGATGTGCTGATTATTTTTTGGATTAATTGATTAATAATTGGATAGCAGCCGTGGACGGCCCAAAGAGCCACTTGCAGCTCTGGAGCCGCAGGTTGTAGACCCCTGATCTAAACACACTATTTTTGATTTGGATGTGAGATTAGATTTGAAGTCCAGACAGGTTTCAGATCCTTACCTTGAACAAAATTAGGGCTGCAACTGCCGATTATTTTAGTAAATGATTATTTTGAAGATCAATCGATTAATTGGATAAAAAAAAAATTGCCACATTCTGCCGACTTTTCATTTCACCACATATTTACAGACATCTTAAATTCAAAATGTATATATTTTTTGAACAGTTTATGTTTTATTAATGAGTGTGTTGTTCTTTCAACAAATTGACTTTTTTTTTCAAAAGTCTGTATACTCCAGTTAACAATTACTAAATTAATTGATGATTATTTCAATCATTGATTAATCATTTCAGCCCTATAATATGTCCTATATTCTCCATGTAAATACTTGCTACATATAAAGACTAATTGTAACCTGGTATTTCATATTTCAATAAAGCATTTTGGAGCATGCAACCTTCAGAGGTGTAACAGTACATGTGTGGGTGGAAGGAGAATTTTCTTTATTCAAATCACTTTTTCCATGACAATTCACTGACTGTTGCTGTTGGTAAACTTCTAATTCTTGTGTGACATTTATGACAATAACAACACGGAACTTCCCCTTAGCTCAACAGTACACTTACACTTAGCCTTCTCCTCATCGCGCCCTCTGGTGAGCAGCACCAGACCCACTATCAGGTTGTTAAAGTGCAGTCCTTTGGAGGAGCCTCCAAATGAGCTGTAGATCACCTAAAGCAGACAGGAACAAGCAGAAAGGATGAAGATATTCAGAAAATTAACTGTTTATCACCCGTTGTTCGCAGCAGGTGAAAGTTTCAGTCACAAAGCTAAAAGGAAGGACTGTGTTTAATGGTGTAAATAAGCTTCAGGACAAATAAAACCTTTAGTGTCAGCTGTAAAACAATAGACATGATGATAACATTTTCCTGCTTCCAAACAGCGTAGTTTTTGTACATACACTTTAAAATGAGAGAATGAGTCACTAAAGTAGCATTAAAGGTGTTTTTCACTCAACTGTCACTACATGCATGCTTGATATAAGGGATTGCTCAAAAGTTAAGGACTCAATGCAATCTGTTGGGTTTCCTTAATAATAATAATAATAATAATAATAATAATAATAAATAAAAAAAAATAAAAAACTTTTCACCAACTAACTGAACTTGACCACAATGTTTTCTCACTTGAATTCGACTGGAACGTATATAATTGTCAGAATCAGTCTGTATGTAGGGCCCTATGAAATCTGTTTTGTTATTTTCCAAATTTGAACCAATGGAGAGCTGATTCATCAGTTGAAATACAGGGTTTATGCAGGTTTCAACTCAAAATTAAGGCTTTTTTTTTTTTTTTGTTTTGTTTTTTTTTGTTAAACATTATGAATGAAATTCAAGATCTGTATCACGAAAGAATATTCACAGAAGAAAACTGCGTATTTTATATAGTAGTGCCAAGCTGTTTTACCCAGAAAGTAGCATCGTATGGGTTGGCAACAGAAATGAGCCAGTGGCAAAGACAAACATAATCTGTGATAGATGCAAAAAAAATCTAGTGAGCTAGCTAAATTTTTTGTGACTCAAGGCAGTCGAATACTGCTAACTAGCTGCTAATACACCCTTGCTAGCTAGCAAAATAGAATGAAGATGTCTGCAGGCGACTCAAACTTTTGCCTGACAGAAAATCCCCACAAGAAAAAAATAAACTACACAGCAAATATGAAATTAAACAGTCTAGCCACGACGATTTAAGACCTGTGATTAACATATTTAAGCCCAAAATTATTTTTTTTCAATAAATTTAAGATTTTTAAGATTTTTTAAGGACGCACGAACACCCTGTTTGTATCACAAAAACTATAAAACAAAATAAAATAAAACAGGGTTCTAAAGTTCGTGAGATAAAAAAAAAAAAAAAGGGGTAAACATGAAATTAAAACTGCAAACAGTTTCCAAATTAAAAAAAAAAAAAAAAAGTTTAAATTTAAACTATTTATTACAACAGGACATGATAATACTCTTTCATCCCAGACAGAAATGTCTGCAAAGCATTCAAATTGACTTGGAAGGGGTGAGTGTTCAGTCAGTGAGCTAATGAAGTATTTCCTTGTCAGTAGGTCACACACGGTGAAAGTCTTACTTGTGGTTTTGAAAAAAGGAAGTCAATGTGTGTCACATTTTGCTAACTTCTAAATCCAGCACCACATTTTCCCCTCTGCTGTGTACGGATGGTCCTACTGAATATAAATAAATTTACCTTACTCATCTAAAGGTCCCAGAGACAGAACTACATGGTAAACACGTGTAGTGATGACTCATGTTACCATGTCGCAACTAGCAAGGAAGGGCTTATCTCAGATTTTCATTCTGAGCCCTAATTCTGAACAATTACAGTAGATGTACTGAATCATCCTGAGTCCATATAATGTAAACTGACGTATGAATTCACAGTAACCTGTTGAGGTCACAGTGAAACACCTGAAACCGCTCGGTGACGAAACAACCCTGATTAAGTTCGTAACACAAAGAGTAAACTGAGATTACAGGGGAACCCCACCAACCCAAGACATGACAGCTCGTCATCATGGAAAGTACAGACTGGAGCATGTTAAAGTCAAATCAGTCAAAAATAACACCAGTGATAGCAGACAAGCTCTTTTGTTAAACATCAGTGTCACAGGAAGACATTGCACCGATGCTTACTGTTCGTACTCAATAAGCAGACATTACAGGTGGATGACAGTATGTTTTCAAACACTGAATGATACAGTATAACATGGTTTCTGCAGATTCACCAACTCAAATTTCAGGCTTTTTAAGACCATAATGAATGAAATTTAAGACCAGTATCACAACAGAAATGTAAACAACAAAACAAAACAAAAAAAACCACCTATTTTATATCATAGCTTATAAAATGATGAAGCTTTGGCAAGCTTTTTTGCCCAGAATGAACGTAGCATCGTATGAGTTGGCAACAGAAGTGAGCCAGTGGCAAAAACGAATGTCATTTAGCTAAATAGCGAAAAATTTACTCTCACCAATGATAGGCGCAAAAAAGCTAGCTAGCAAGCAAGCTAGAAAGGTTTATTAGCAGCTAGTTAGCGGTAGCCTCAACCGCCTTGAGACCGGAATGAAGATATCTGCGGATGACTCGAACTTTTGCCTGACAGAAAAGTCTCACAAGAAAAATAAACTACATAGATTATATGAGAATAAATAGTCCTGCCACAACAATGTTTAAGACATTTTAAGACATTAGTTTACATACATGAATTTAAGATGTTTTCAGACTTTTTAAGGATGCGCGGACACCCTGGTATAAGGCAGAGGTGTCAAACTCATTTTCATTTTGGGCCACATCAAGATCATGAATGTTCTCAAAGGGCCGATTGTCCGAGAATGTATTGATAAAACCCATTAACAAACCGTTAAAATATAAATATCTGTCTCTGCATTCGATTAGTAATTCGTCAAATTAAAAAATATTGAACATCTTTTCACATCGATCAGTCCCTCCAGGATTTCACGATTGTTTTTGAGATTTTTTTACAATCAAAATCAACAATTTTGTGGTGCTAATTCAGAAATATTTGCAAGTAATCTTTCAATAGTTACGCTTATGTATGACATTAAGTGTCACCTTTTGTTACTCGCCATATCGCTTATGATATAACTTGACATCAAGCAAGGCTTAGGCAGTAATGTAGTAGAAGTAAGAAATACTGCCACCTGCAGGTGTAAGATAGAAGTCACGTCAACCCAATGTTTGACAATTTTTGTGGAAAATTTGCAATAAAATCACAGTTATGCATTAGCGCAAAAAAAAAAAAATAAATAAATAAATAAAAAAATGCAGGGATCTCTTGATTTTGTGTGAATTTCCACAATCACAAAATTGCGAAAAACTGTAGGGAGTGATTGATGTAATTTAGCATTTAGATGGCCACATAAAAAGGCACGGCGGGCCAGATTTCAGTTTGACATGTGGTATGAAGCACAACCTTTTAACATACTGAGTCAAACAGGACTTTATTTCATTTGACGTTCAAGGAGACAGGTTTAGGTTCACACTGTAAAGCAGAAGTGTTGATGTTGACTCAAGATACAGCCTAAAGTCTGGTCTGTCCCTCTTAGTCAGGGCAGAAGCAACGTACCTATGGGATATGCTTCAGTGATGACTACATGTAAAAATACTTGGTTTTTAACTCACCACAGAATCCCCATAGTATCTGGGGAAACCCTGCAAACAGCTAAATACCAAATGGCTCCAGGTTTGTCCCCTTTGCGCACTGCTTCGAAAGAATCAGTCATCAGCAGTTTCTTTTTAATGGCAACGTCACAAATTACATAAGTCTATGGGTTAAGTGGCAACTTAATTAGCTACTAGGGTCTTTGTCTTTAACATACCGCAGATCATCATCATCAGAAGTCTGGTATTTCACTTGCCATCAGAATTGAAAATTATACTCAATAACAGATGTGTTGGATCAGCAGTTTTCTTTAGGTTTTATAACCAAGCAACAAAATCTGGTTTTGAATTGTTAATTTATCATTTCTTGCATGTCAAATGAAAATACTGATGTTCCTTTCATCAGTGAAAAATAGGCTGCTATTTGATAAGATTACCCAGTTTAGAGGTAATCTTCCAGCAGTTCGTCGAGTGCTTGTCTGAGCTCTGCATAGAGGAAGTTAATGTCCATCATGTCTTCAATGGTTTGGGTTAGAAAAAACTAAAAGTCTCTATCCCAAAGAAGAGTGTTGAGGAGTGGAGTCAACTGACTAAATTAAGCTCTTAAAGAGACATGTTAATAAAGTGACTGAAGAACTGGGTAGGACTCTCTGGTTCAGTACTTGACTGGTTTGAGTCTGAGTTGAATTGGAGCAGACAGAAGTGACAAGTGGGGTACCCCAAGGTTTAATCCTGGGACCCCTCCTATTTAATATCTTCATGCTCCAAGTAGCTCAGATTATAACAAGAAATAAGATTAGTTACCATAACTACGCAGATGATACACAGCTCTACGTTACGATGTCACCAAGTGACTTCGAACCCATCCAAGCACTGAACAGACACTTAGAACAAATCAATGGATGGAGGTGAAACAAAACTGAAGTTATTGTCTTTGGAGCTAATGAGGAACGATCTAGAGTCAGCGCACAGCTTCAGTTATTACAGCTAGAAATAGTGATCAGGCCTGAAATCTGGGTGTAGCGATGGACTCAGACCTGAACCTCCAAAAACACATAAAGACAGTTACAAAGTCGGCCTTCTATCACCTGAAGAACATTTCCAGGATAAAAGAACTAATGTCCCAGCAAAATCTAGAGAAACTCATCCATGCGTTTATCTTTAGTCGCATTGATTACTGCAACAGTGTCTTCACAGGTCTGCCTAAAAACTCAATCAGACATCTCCAACTGATCCAGAACGCTACTCGCGTTCTCACTAAAACCAGGAAGATAGAGCACATCACCCCAGTTCTAAAGTATTTCCACTGGCCCCCACTGTAGCTCAGAGAATAGACTTTAAAATACGTCTGTTAGTTTATAAATCACTGAATGGCTTAGCACCAAAATACATTAAAGACCTGTTGTCATATCAACCTTCCAAATTATTATATTCCTGAAGCTTTAGGAAACTGTGTCACATTGTGAATAAAGGGCATAATGAACAACTTGTTCATTTAATGGTAGTTTCATATGTAACAGAAGGTTGACCTCTCTGTATGCTTTCAGTCAAGGATCTTAACTAATATTTAGCGTTCCTCAGGTTTCTTTTTTAACATGCACTGTATTGTACATCATACTTTAGGCTTTAAGCTTTAAGCCAAGCTTCCTGTAAGAAGAACCTTTGACCTCTCTGGCAAGACTGTAAGGATAAGTCCTCCAGAGGTTTACATTCTGTGACACTGCTCCTTTAAAAAAATGTCAGGAATCCATTTCGGATAGATGATAGATACATTGTTCAACTTAATAGTCTTGTTGGGTGTACAGTAATTACTGACTGTGTCCTGAGAGACAGCCTGGAAGCAGGTCAGCTGTGAAAGATGATGTGAAACTGGTTCTATATCACGATCATGGTTTGGTGTGTTTAGAGCAACAGCCTTCAACAGTCTTTCGGATCAATCAAACCAATCAAAGCATATTAAATTCTTATTTTTTAATTCGAGAACAAAGTTGTAGAGTTTAGATATTATTGAAATTCTGGGTGACAAGAAGCACAGTATAAAAAAAAATACTGCAGTGAACTTATCTATAAAACGAATAAGTGGCTACATTAGTGTAAAACTGGATAACACTTTCTGTTTGATGTTTTTATGTGGGTGCTATCAAGCCCCGCTGCCAGAGAGCTAAAAAGAAAGCAATTCTACTTTAGGCTGATGCGATGACTGCTCGGCTCATTGATGCCAAATGTGTTCGTTTCAAGCTTCATTCTGACATACCAACTTAGATCTGTAGTGCAACCCCAGCCTTACTTTTGATCAAATTTAGTAAAAAGCACCTGCATAACAAGGACTGTGCTGCTTTCATCTGTTTGGAGGCACCCCTTGTCTTTGCTGTTTGCCTTCCTAAGAAGATGAACTCTGATTGGTTAAAACACTGCCATCATTAACTCTTACTAATAGGGTTTACACCTAATCTGCATTTCTTCAAGAGACAGTATTATGTGTTTTCCAGGCACACAGAATCATTTTACAGCACAATCAAGTGACTGTCACCTTCAGGTGTTACAAAAATGCTATAAATATCAAATATAATTTAAAAGAAATTTGACTTCGTAATTTAGCGCCTTGAAATTGGGCCTGTGTCTTTAAGAAACTCCTGATCTTTCTGAAACTCTGCTTTCAGGAAATAATCACAACTGCTCACCCTTTTACAATGTTTTTACCAGAGCTGCACTGAGAAATAGCTCGTATAATAAGCTCAGCAGATGCGCAGTTCCACCAGGTGTTTGCTAATTGCTGCTGGCTAGTCTGAAGGAGCTGAGAGGAGAAGTCCCAGGTCAGGGGTGTTCTGTGAGGCGGAAGCTCGGAAGCTTAGAAACTGCAGCTCTGAGGAGGAACTGCGCCTCGAAGGTGGCGCTAGGTCCATCCAGGCGTTTTCCACAGCTGAATGGTTGCTACGGGAGATTAAATGATTTCTCAAATATGCATGAAAGAATCAAAGCAACACTCCAGGTATGTTTTTGATGAGGGAATAACATTATAAATGATGTAAAGCTCAAAAAAGTCGATTTTACACAACACTGCCCCTATACTAACAGGGACAAATCTCCAGTGCAGCCAGATTACCTCCAGTTGAAGATCATTTAAGGACATTTAGAGGATGAGATTACATCATGTTATTACATCTGTTTTGACCATTCCCCTCTGAGAAAACTAAACTTGCTGATTGTACATAACTCCACTGTGAATGTCAGTCTCAACAGTAGAAAAGGAAAACAAAAAAAACAAAAAAAAAAAAACAAAAAAAAAAAATCAAATTTTTAAAAACTATTTAGCCTTGATGTAAGACATTGCACAGATAATGTGTACGTTTACATATGTATTCTGTTCTCATTGGGGCTGGGTGATATGGATGAAAAATGTATCATGATATCAGTATTTCATATCAGTCGAGATCGATAATTATTGAGTAGTTTTGTTTTAAATTTCCAAAATATTACCAAACAAGTGACGTGACCTTTCCTCTTTTATCCACAATTTCCTCTTGAGCTGTTGTACTCATTTTCTCCTTTCACTCCGTCCCGACCTTTTTTATTTTCAGGCGGTTATGGTTACCGTTGTGCGGACGTGTCCGGCAGACGTCCACTTTGAATCTGCACTGAGTACATGCGGACCTCCGAGGAGTACAGTGCATCCAAGTATGTTGGGGCAATATAAAACTGCTATGACGCATGGTTAGCTAGCAACAAGTTCTTTGCTAGCTAACTGAAAACAGAATGAGTTTGTTATTGTTTTATCACCCAAGCCTAGTTCTCATTAATGCATATTGGCAGATAGTAGATAAACACTGCAAAAACATAAAATCTTACGAAGTATTTTGGTCTAGTTTTGAGAGCAAATATCCTGAATACACTTGAAATAAGACAAAACTAACTTACAAATTAGTGTTTTTGCAGTGTACCTGCAACTACTGTAAAATCAAAGGTTAATAAATGTCTATTTAATGCCTTCCCACTGCATGAAGAAGCAAATTATTTGCATTGTGTAAATGGTTTTGTTTGACTAGCATAAAAAGGGTTAGGTCTGTGGATCTAATAACTCACACTCAAAAAGACAAACTTTAGGTAAACCTTCAAATGATTAAAAAATAACTTTCTGACTGACAGATCAGACTCCAGTTTTCTTTGAACTGTTAAAATATGGAACACCTGCAGGCATGTTTGAAGATACCAGCTGAAAACTTGCTTCTGCAGAGATGTCACTGAACTAACGGCTGCCATGGTGATACAGAGGCGGCAGCAGCAGCACAAGGTTGGGGAGAGGAAGTACTGAACAAGAGGCGAGCGCTGTATGAGGAGGATGACTAACACCAGCCGAGCTGAAACGCTCTGAAGACTTTGAATGTGAGGTTACTGTATGCTCATGAATTGAGCACAGGAAGGGAGCCGGGTTGTATTATGTCTGAAACTACTAGGTCGACATTTTACAGCTCTGAGTGGAACACCTGCTTCTGATTGTTTCTCCTCAGGAAAGAAAGTTCTCTATCATAAACACGTGTGACAGAAGGAGGTTGGATCACAGCAGGCCATACCAAACACACATCACATCCCTGAACCAAACCTTTGTTAAACCTGACGTTTACTTCTAACACCGTTACGTCTACAGTATGTAGCACTGTTCAACATAACGATTCGGCTTCTCATTTGATTCCTGAAAATGATTAAATAAATGATCTAAATTGTTTTAAATCTGACTTAAATTTCCTGACATACCCACCAGAGGTGGATAGAGAAGCCAAAAATTAAGCTTAAGTGAGAATAGCACTTAGTAGTAAATAGTATTACTCAGTGGTGGGCATCGCTAACTAAGAAGTTAGTTGCGCTAACCCTAAAGCACTAATCATAAACATTAGTTCCGCTAATACTAAAGCAGTATACTACCATGGGATTTAGCAGCAGCTAATGCTAAGGAACTATACCAACATAATATTTTGTGGAAGCTAATGCTAAAGCGCTATCCCAACATGGTATTTAGCAGAAGCTAATGCTAAAGCGCTATCCCAACATGGTATTTAGCAGAAGCTAATGCTAAAGCCCTATACCAACAAGGTATTTAGCAGAAGCTAATGCTAAAGTACTACACCAACATAGTATTTAGTGAAAGCTAATGCAAAAGTCAAGTTTATTTGTATAGCACATTTCAGCAGCAAGGCAGTTCAAAGTGCTTGACATAAAAATATCAATCAAATATGCAGCCAAATCATTAAAATCATCAAGCAAATACACATGAAAATCATCAAATCACTGAGCAAATATCAATGCATCAAAATCATAAGAATCATCAAGCAGGGTATTTAGCGAAAGCTAATCCTAAAGCAATATACCAACATGGTATTTTGCAGAAGCTAATGCTAAAGCCCTAAACCAACACGATATTTAGCGGAAGCTGATGCTAAAGCGCTATACTAACAGGGTATTTAGCGAAAGCTAATCTTAAAGCGATATACCAACATGGTATTTAACCAAAGCTAATATTAAAGTGCTAAACCAATACAGTATTTAGTGGAAGTTAATGCTCAAGCACTATACCAACATGGTATTTAGTCAAGGCTTCTGCGAAAGCGCTAAATTCAACCATGTTGATACCCACCATGAGTCTCAACATAGTATACCGCTCTCAACAGGGTTAAATTTGTTACTACATACCTACATGTCCAGTTTGTGATTCAGGAAGTAATTCTTTGGAACAGATCCTTCACTCATGGTTTTAGTTTTATAGTTGTTGAGTTTTGCCAACTCTGTTGCTGATTTTGCCTAACTGACAACGGTAGGGCTTCAGTCAGAAAGCATGCAGGACATCAGTAGATTTTAAACTGTTTACCATAGAACTACAGGCTATAGTTCTACAGCGATGCTTTCTGGGTACAGAATAAACATTTTCTCCACCGCATCACAGGTGGAGAACGTGAGGAGTGTCTGTTTTGGGAGTATATTCTGGAAGGACATGAGAAACTTTTTTCATCAAAAAAAAAAAAAAAAAATCAAATCTCTGTGTTGCAAGTCATGTGCTTCCAATAATGGCATTGAAGAACAGGTTACTGGGGATGTGACTGACCAAATCAGATGGAAGGTCAACAACTGGCATCCCGACTGAGTTTACTCAAGGATTCTGGCACAAATAATATTAAAAAGTCTTAATCAGGACACCAAGCCAATATCTGGGGTTAAGGTACACATGAAACCTGTATTAGGTTGTTTTTTAAATCCTGCAAGACTCTGGTTGCATTCAAGAGCAACTCCTAAACTTCTACAATCTATGATTTCAATAACCAGGAACGCTGGATGAAACGATAACAGGGTTTCTACAGGTTGCACCGACTCAAATTTAAGACTTTTTAAGACCATTATGTATGAAATTTAAGACCTGTATAGCGACAGAAATGTAAAAGGAAAATCACATATTTTATATAGTATTACCACGCTTTTTTGCCCAGAATGGACGTAGCATTGTACGGGTTGGCAACAGAAGTGAGCCAGTGGCAAAGACGAATGTCGTCCAGCCAACTGGCGATAAATTACATTCACCAATGATTGAGGCAAAGCTAGCTCGCAAGGGTATGTTAGCTGCTAGCGAGTGGTAGCCTCAACCACCTCGGGTTACAGAATGTAATGAAGATGCTTTCGCCTGACAGAAAAGTCTCAGGAAAAAATAATAATGAAAAAAAAAAAAAAAAAAAAAAAAAAAAAAAAAAAAAAGTAAATAGTCTTCCCATGACGAAATTGAAGACCTGTGATGAATATATTTAAGGCCAGCTTACATTTTTTTGAAATGAATTTAAGACATTTTAAGACTTAAGGATGCACAGACACCCTGAAGAAATAAAATCATTGCATCTATTGTTTCTTAGTCGTTTGTTCAATCATGGAGAGATCACAAGCAAAGGCAATGTTTATACTTTTCTCTTTAAAACCAGAAATACATTTTCATTACTGCACCTTTTTTAACAAGCAGAAAATATTTACATTACACATAATAGCTATATAGATATAACACACCATAATATAAACACACACACAAAGAAAGCATACAATTTGCTTGGCCTCTCTCCCCAGCTCTACCAACTTCTCGGTTCAGCTACATGACGTGGAGCGTGACATCGCCGTGGCTTACCTCTGCAACCTTCGGGGGAACTCCATCTCCCAGGACTTCTCTGTAGAAGCACTGCTGGGTCATGTAACATGACAGACCGCTGGTTCTCTTGAAGGCATCTTTCAGCCGCTTCAGCTCCACATCAGTCACTGCAGTCACAAAGAGAAGGAAGATGATTAGACTTGGAGCCGGGGCATCAAACTCATTTTCATTTTGGGCCATATCGACATTATGAATGTTCTTAAAGGGCCGGTTGTGCCGGAACGTACTGATAAAACCCGTAAACAAACTGTTAAAGTATTAATAATTAGCTGTCTCTGCATTCGATAAGTTCTTTTTAAACTTAAACAATACTGAACATCTTTTCACATCAACCAGTCGCTCCAGGATCTCACGATTGTTTTGCAATCAAAACCACTGATTTTTCAGAGCCAATTTCAAAATATTTGCAAGAAAATTTGCAGTACTTGTGCTTATGTGTGAGGTAAGTGTGACTTTTTGTTACTCGCCGCATCGATCACGGATGATAACTTCACATCAAGTCAGGCTGAGGCAGCGGTGGAGTAGAAGCAAGAACCACTGCAGGTGGGAGTTAGCATCATTGAAACCCAATGTTTTTAACCAATTTTGCAGGAAATTTACAAAAACCCCACAACTATGCATTAGCGCAATAAAATGCATAGATCTGTTGATTTTGGGTGAATTTCCGCAAAAACCTGGAGGGACTGATTGATGTAATTTGGTGTCTGGAGACTGGAGGGCCACATGAAATGAAACCTCAAACCTTAAGTTTGAGGTTTCACCCAATTGTAGCAGCAAGCTGTCAGTCAGCTGTGTAGGATGTTCAAATGACAGAAGATGCCATTTAAAAAAAGACTAAATCTGCTGTTGGGAACTTTTCCAGACGATTCTAGCAGAGGAGTGCTGCTCATCACTCATTCTGAGGCTAAATGTTAGCAACGAGGCACAAGACTTCAAACAAATTACTGCATCTGCATGTTAAACTGTTTACATCAGGCTTTCTGCTGTCGCAGACCATCTCAAGCTCTAAAATACAAACAGTCGACACTGATTTCAAAGCTGTCTTCTACATGAAACTCTGATGTGTATCTGAGGAACAAACAACTGTTAAGAAATCATTAAAATTATAGATGCAAGAATATTATCAAAACATGTAAGATTATCAGCAGTATTTTCGTTTTTAAATAAAAGTAAATAAAGGGGATTATACACTTTTGCTTTATTCCCGTAATTTGGTGAAACCGGATTACTTTTGATTCGGGCTGAAACGATTAGTCAGATTAATCGTTATGAATTGATCATTGACTTATTAGAATCATTCTAATCATTCACTTATTTAGCAATCAATTAATTGTTAACTGGAGCGTACAGACTCGAAAAAAGGCCATTTGTTGAAAAACCAACGCACTAAGAGCAGTAATAAAGCCAAAACTGTACAAAAATATACATTTCACATTTAAAAAAGGAACTGAGTTATTTGTTTATTTGCATCTTTTAATGTATTTCTAATATTGCATATCTAAAAAAATAAAAGGCTTAAGCGGTTAAACGAAAAATCTGCAGAATGTGGCAATTTTTTTATCTGATTAATCATCTGAATAATCATCAGTTGCAGCTCTACTTTTGATCAAGGTAAGGATATTCAACCTGTGCAGACTTCAAATCTAATCTCACATGCAAATCAAAATGAATCAACAGCGTGCAACCTGCAGCTGTTTGGACCATCCACGATTGGCGCTCAACAACTTTGGCTTAAAACTTTAAAAGAACCAACCCATTTTTTAAATATAGTTCTATATATATCATAACAAATGCAAGTTTTAGCAGTTTTTTTGGAGTATTTGTGTTGAATTTCCACAACAAAATGACACTAAAAGTATCTGTAATATTTTTTTACATCCATTATGTTGTCATTTGGCTGAAAAGTGCTTATTTTCACATTAAGTTCTACAAATATTTACATCTTAAAAGAAGAAAATGTATCCATCCTCTTTTTCAAAAGTTGAAAATTCTCCTTGATTTTAAAACCTAAAAATAGAAACAAAATGGTGGTTCTTAAAAAAAAAAAAAAAAAAAAAAAAAAAAAAAAAAGACATTTATTAGAGTCGATCTGTATCTTTTTGAAGAAGCTCATGTGACCTTTGCAGCTCTAAATGGGTTTCATTCAGCTGGACTGCTGGTGAAAACGGCTCTTAGGATTAGAACGGCTGCAGACCCCTGGGTTAGCAACAGCATTCAGCAACGGCACCGCACTGAGCCGATTAGCGTTACCAACCCCAAAACTAAATCTGGTTTTAATTCGTGTCTCAATCAGGTCCCCAGAAAGTGGCAGGGCTGCATTTTATAAACTCCACACACAGGTCAGATTAAGCCAGACTGTGCCTGCATGTGTTGTTTTGCGTTCAGAGCTTCCAGCAACGTGACGGACACAACAATGGACTCTGAAAGGCACAGAACTGACGGTCACATCTTCGACATCCCCTCAGGAACCAAAAGAGGAAGCAGACTGTTTCTGCGGTGAGCCATCCTCTGGTCCTCCATGATGTACCAGCCTACTTCTCTATTATCATGGTATTATTTTCACGTATTGTGATTTGCTTGTTTTCCTCGTGTCTCTCTTGGATGACAAAAGGCTTCACTCCGGAGCGTCGGTCTCGACTGACACCTCCGCTTCTCGCTGCCTTGGCGTGAGGAGGAGTGAACTCTGGAGTCACTTACTTGCCATTAGGAGTAGCCACTTAGAGAAACGCTGGTTGAGTTATGCAAATGGGGCGTTTTTGTTGTTAGTTTGCAGTTATTGTTCACAAAAGTCCTAACTGGCAGTTTTGCCTCTTTTTTTTTAATCTCAGCCTAATGATTAATATTTTTTGAAGGGCAATTTTGTTTACAGAGACTTCATAATCCATTTTATTTATGGTTTCGGCTGTGTGTAGGTTTTTATTTCCATTTTAGTTTCTGTTTTTGGCTGTTTTGTTTATTTATTTTGGACATTTAAAATGTCTTGCAGTTTCAGTGTAAAGAGTTCTTTAGAAATTAAAAGTTTGTTGATCTTTGAGAGGGCATACTTGCATTATTATGCCATTATACTTATATTACTTGAAAAACCATCATTTGTTTGTTTGTTTTGTTATATAACTCAGATTATGTAAATATATGGTTTATATAGATTGGCAAGGAGTTGGTAATTATTCTGATGCTGTATGTCCAGTTGTTATCAATAATTGTCATTATTACTATTATTAATATGGGTCAGTAAATTTGTTTGTTTTGTTATGAGAGTAAGTTTGCAATAATTTTGTTTTAATATAATTTGTTGGTTCTTTAGGACAGTAAATTGAACAGGCATATGAATATCACAACATGTTTTTAATTACACATTTCTGATCATTTCGGAGTTGGTAAATGATATATTCCATGAAGCGTTCACTTCTTCCTACTCCTTTAGAAACAGAAGAGCAGCATGTTTTCTCTTGTCCTATTTGTCACTCGTTTTGTTTTTAAAAACCTGTTTGAAATAAATAAATAAATAAATAAATAGGTCTCAAAACAACAACGTTACCGTTTATCGCGATAATTTCTGGGAAGATTTATCGTCCAGGAAAATTCGTAATCGCGACAGGGCTAATCTGGGACGCAGGCATCTAAAGCCGTTAACTCTGATGCAGGCGTCAGCAGAATTCATCTGTAAGATCAAAATGACTGTTTAGCTTTTTAGTGACGCAAAACGCCTTCGATACAAATAATCCGAGATATAATTGTTCATGCGAGCGTGCTCAGGAAAATGGGAGGTACAGCCAGGCCTGTCGCAATAAGCAATGCATCACTTAATCGCACGATGAATTAAAATGAGCTCGATAATTTCCATTCAGAGGATTAATATTTCTTGAAAAGCAATTTTGTTCACATTGACTTCATAATCCTTTTTATTTATGGTCTCAGTTGTGTGTAGGTTTTAATTTACATTTTATTAATTGTTTTTGGTTGTGTCTTATTTTGAATATTTAAAATATGTTAAAAAACTTAAATGAATACAAAAAAAATGGGTGAAAAATATATAATGAAAAAAATGACAGTAAATAAAAAATTACTAAATATACACAAAAAGTAGGGGAAAAATTAATAGAATAAATGTGACTAATAACACAATAAGAACAATGGAAAATAAATAATGATAATGCTGAGTGTTTACAAAATTAAAGTTTATTAGTCTTTGGGAGGGCGAACTTGCATTATTATGACATTATCAATATATCACTTGAAAATGGTCTGAAAACAACAATAACATCATTTATCGCAATAATTTCTGCAACAATTTATCGTCCAGCAAAATCTGTTATGGTGACAGGCTTAAGTACAGCTGTTTTTGGGAAGAAGCCCAAAGGAAAAAAATAAGATTTTCAATCCCTTTCACAACACAAATACTAAAATACTTACACCACTAGTTCAAAGAAAGAAAAATATCTGACAAACTCATGACCAGCAGTTTCTGGATATGTCTAAAATGTCTTAAAATACACTAAACAGGGATAATATGGAGGAATTCCAAGATATGTATAAATGCATCAGGATAATCTCCTAAAAGAAGATTAAACTGCACAAAAAGCATCAGTAAGGGTCAAATATGCAATAATAAAAGTCATTTTTATTTAAATGCGTTGGCTGCATTCAGCTCAATTTTCCATTCAGATACATTTTATTTCCTCAAACTGCTTCGCTACCAGATTGTCCCCAAGTGCTTCATTAAATCCTCCTCCAAAGAATCAGATTACATTAATGGAACTGCACAGGCAATAACCAGCTCTTAATGATATCTAATGCACATTAGACAGTAAACAGTGGCTGGACAACAGAAACATGTTTGGCTTATTCCTCCTGTCACTCTATAAAAACCGGTAATCAGTCCAGTTTATTATGAATATTTATGGAAAAATGAGAAGGCATATAAAGATGAAAACAACTCTCATAAGCCTGATGGACTTTGTTGTGGTTTCACTTTAACTTGTTTTTAAAACTCAGCCTATGATGTGTCAAAAAAACAAACAAACAAAAAAAAAAAACTTAACTGTTGGGGCTGGGCGATATGGCTTACAAATAAAATCTCAAATGTTTTTCATACAATGTCCAACTTTAATCTAGTTTTCTTTCTCGCTTTCTTTTCTAAAAAAAAAAAGAAATTACAAATGACAGAAAATGTTTTCAATAGTGGCTTTTATTTCAATCATCCCTCCTGTGACGGAGTATCAGGGCCAGGCTGCAAGAACCTTTCTTTATTTACAAGAAAGAAGTCAAAATATTAGCAGAATAAAGATGCAATTTTACCAGAAGGACGTCTTAAAATTATGAGAAAAAAGTTGTTTTAATGAAAAAAAAAAAAGCTTGAATAATTAATTCTTTGTTATTTTTCATGTTTGAGTTCTCATAAAATTACTACTTCACTCTTCTAATATTACAACTTTATTCTGGTACTATTGAGAGTTTATTCTCGTATTGGTTCGACTTTGTCATATGACTTTATTCTTGTATTACTACAAATATATTCTTGTAATATTATGACTTTATTTTCATGAGCTAAAAAAAAAAAAAAAAAAAAAAAAAAAAAAAATCGCAGCCGGGCTCTAATGCTCGTAGAGTTGACCTGAATTAAAGTCCAAATAAGTAGAAACTGTAAAGCACGCATGTCAAACAAGATGGCCGCCCTGGGAATGACATCACTCTGACCTATGGAAACACAAGGAAAAGCATTGATGGGAAAAAAAAAAAAAAAAAAAAAAAAAAAAAAAAAAAAAAAAAAAGATTTTCCAAATATTACATTTAAAAAAACAATACATTCGATTAATCGATTAAATCGATTTATCGCCCAGCCCTGTTTTGGATGTTTATGGAAAAAATGAGAAGGCAAAACACATATAAAGATGAAAACAACTCCAATAAGCCTGGCTCTGAACACCAGTGTGGACTTCCTCAAGGTTTAACCTTAACCTGTTTGCAATATTCAGCCTATGATGTGCCAAAAACAAACCAACAGTAAACCTATCTGTGACATTTTGTGAAGCAAACTCTAAATCAGAAGCTGGTGAGCTTTAAAACTCCCCTCAGAGCCAAACAGAACAGCAGACTGGATCACTCCACATCGATTTCAGAGAGCTGAGCCACCCACAGCTGCAGTATAAGCTGAAGATGAGTGAAAGTGACCCACTATGCAGGACAAGATTTCACCCGTTGTCACTGCAGAACGCTGCTGAGATGCTCCTGCCATGCGCTCTTCCATTAGCCCTGAGTGGGCAGCATAAGCCACTCAGCTTAAGGGTAGAACTGATTAGGAGCAAAGTGCTGAATCACAGGCTTTAGAAACACAGCAGGCACCTCATAATCAAACCAGATCTGCACTTCTCAGCACAACAGAAGAGGAAAACACCTTTGTGTATTATGTAAGCAAGCAGCTCAAAGTATTCCAGAGAGTCCTGAAGGAGACTTACTTCTGCTCGGTTTACAGTTACAAGCAGATGTGCCTTAAAATGACTTCATATGGGTGGTACTTTAATATTTGCTGCTTTGTGGATACTTTAATGCAATTATAATAATTTACGAAAAATAACTATTTTTTTTATTTCAAATATATTTGTTCAAGCATGAACAATGCTAATTTATGCAGAAAGACAGCTATTATATGCTAATTCAAGCCTCTCTGTTGCCTACAGCCATAACAAAAACACAACAAACCCTTTTTCAGTTCCAGGCTTCAGTGTGTCATGACATGATAAAATGATCTGGTGTGGACCAGCTTCTAAAATCCTTTAAGGGTGTTTTCACACCTGATAGTCCGGTAGACTCGATTCGATTAGAGACCAAAGTTGCAGCATCTGTTAGATTTTCAGCTGCTGCGGTTCTCTTTCACACCACACTGTCAAACCAACCAAACCCTTTGAAAAACCTGTTCACCTCCTTGCCTGTGGGGGCGCGGCACCAAGAACCACTGAAGGAAACGACACGAAAACCTCTGAAGAAGACACTGAGCGCAACTTCTTCACGAAATGTAAACAAAAATTGGGCACTGTCAGATTTTAGCGGTTGGAAGATTTCTCTTTGGTCGTTGGTAAAAGAGCACGAGCCATTTCTCCCGCTAACGCTAGGTTCGAGTGTTTGTTTTGGTTGTATTTACCCAGAATTCCCTTTGTTACAGTCCGCTTCCAGTCTCCGGTCCGCTTGGCTTTCACATATGCTTTCAAACTGCACCAGAGTTGACTTCAACCGAACCGAGGCCGAAGTTTGTAGGCGGACCAGAATTCGCTTCTTTGGGTCCGCACCTCCCCAAACGAACCGGACTTTCTAGGCAAACGAACTGTAACTCGATTTGGTTTAGCTCTCATGAAGGAGGTTAAAATATTATATTGTAATTATTCAAACTTTTTGATCTCAACTAGTAAGATCATTGTGCCTTCAAAAAAAATGTTGCTGCAGTATCGAAAATTGTATCCAGTCTATTTTTTAGTGTCAATACTTTGAGATTTTAGTATTGTGACAACCCAAGTAGGACTGCATCCAATAAATCAGGACTAAACACCTCTGCAACAATGTTCCTTGGACAGACACAACCAGAGTAGAACTGTTTGGTGAAAACCAAACAGGATATCAGAACAAACTGCTAATATCAATTATCAAGTATGGTGGCAGAGGGATGATGACCTGGGCTTATTTTGCACCTTTTATACTCATTGAAATCAAAGCATACTGATAGTGATGGTTACTGGAAGTTTCTGAATGAACACAGGTAACTTTATTGGGTACTGATTTGAATTCTGGTCATTATTTAATAAATTTGAGTGATAAAACAACTTTGATGTGGGGTTTCTCAAGGATTCATTCTCGGGCCATTTTTAAAAACGTAATATCTACTATTGCATGTAATCCCTGGTTGGATTATGAAGTATTAATACATCTTCCATGATATCATGTTGATGACACAGAAATTTATATTTCTGTATCACTCCATAACCATTGTTATTTACAGTCACTGAGGAAGTATGTCCTTGTATCAGAAAGTGGAGGGGCCAGAATTTCACGCAGCTTAATACAGATGTTATGTTAACAGATTTTGCTGGGCGATTAATTGTCCCAGAAATTTTGCGATAAACCATAATATTGTTGAGACCATTGTTAATTAATAACATAAAACTGGAATAATAATGCAAGCACAACTAATGTCTAAAAACATCTAACACTGGAACTAGAAGACATTTTAAATATCCAAACATAAATAAACAAACCTAAAACAAAATGGATTATGAAGTCTCTGTAAACAAACTTGCCCTTCAAAACATACTGAACATTCGGCTCAGACTGGGAAAACGGGAAAACCAGCAATACTGCCAGTTAGGACGCATGGATGAGTTTCTCTAGATCTTGTTGAGACATTAGTCCTGGAAATCCATTAATCCTGGAAATGTTCTTCAGGTGATAGAAGGCTGACTTTGCAACTGTCTTTATGTGTTTCTGGAGGTTCAGGTCTGGGTCCATCACAACACCCAGATTTCGGGCCTGATCACTAGTTTCTAGCTGTAATAACTGAAGCTGCACGCTGACTTTAGATCATTCCTCATTTGCTCCAAAGATAGTACCTTCAGTTTTGTTGCACCTCCACGCATTGATTTGTTCTAAGCATCTGTTCAGTGCTTGGATGGGATCGCAGTCACCTGGTGTCATTGTAATATAGAGCTGTGTATTGTCTGCGTAGTTACAGTAGCTAATCTTATTACTTGCTATAATCTGAACTAGTGGGAGCATGTAGATATTAAATAGGAGGGGTCCCAGGATTGAACCTTGGGGTACTCCATATGTAACTTCTGTCCGGACTGATGAGAAGTTGCCAACCGACACAAAGAAATCCTTGTTCTTTGGGTTGGATCTGACCCAGTTAAATACCATACCAGAGAGTCCAATCCAGCTCTCCAGTCGCTTCAATAATATATCACGGTCAACAGTATCAAATGCTGCGCTGAGGTCCAACAGAACCAACGCTGTGGTTCTTCCACAGTCTGTATTTGTGTGGATGTCATTGAAAACTTTGACGAGGGCAAAGTTGCTACTGTTTTAAAAATAACGCAACATACCGGTGCCACAGGTTTCACCTCGGTCATTCGGTTTAAATTCAAACTGCTCCCAGACCGCAGCTGTCACGTTCGCCTTTTAAACCAGGATTTCTCTGGCTTGCTCCTCCAAGCTTGTACACAGAGATGTGCACACACAGGCTAGCGACACATCATAAGAAAGTTGAAAAACGTCCAACATTCGTCTTTGTCGCCGCGTCCCGTGCGTTGGGTTCACCCCAAGTGGCGGAAAACCGACCCCTTTTTGCTGTCGTTTGTCGCTCCCCGTATGTCGAGCCCATTCTAAGGAAACAAGACGGCGAGGAGTCTGCTGATGCACTGGAGTGAAGCTTTTTGTCATCCAGTCTCTTTGGTAGAAAGAGAGAGAGAGAGAGAGAGAGAGAGAGAGACACGACGAAGACAAACAAGCATGCAAGTGGAAATTATTGAGCTCTTTTTAATTTATCATGAGATTAACTGACTTATTGCTCATTGAGACAGGTGTATGTGGACGTAAATGTGGAAGATGTCAGTGCATCGGTAGAGAAGCTGTGAAAAGATGCAGTTTTTGCGGATTAAATCCAGCAGTCTCACAAATAACAACAATGAGGTACGGATGGAAAAGGTGTCAAAAAATGTAGACACCAGCCAACTATGAATGAGCACAACTACCCTTATTACACACCTGAGACTCGCGCTGCACGATATGTCGCAAATGCAATATTGCCCAAAATGCTAAAAGGTCATGGGGTGATGGAAGCACAAATGAGAAAGAAAGGAAAGAAGAGAATAAGCACACATCGCAACTGTTCTCGTCAACGCAGTATTTTCTAATATCGTACAGCCCTACTTGAGACATCGATATGCTGTGAATGTGGAGAGTTCGGCTAAGACCCAGCTTTACCTGCCTCAGGTTCTGAGTCTTCTCAACCCAGGAGCTCCCAGAGTGGTGAGCAACTTTGGTTTTTTATTTTGTTTGTTTTTGTTTTACAGATGCCATCATGCTCTATCCCACCTTACATCATTACAGAGAAAGCGGCTTCCAATACCTCTATGTTTTTGGTTTTTTCCATTTTTTCATTAACTCCAGGGCAACGACGAAATTAACTGGATTAATCGTGATTATTGAAATAATCGTCAACGAATTTAATAATGAGCTTTTCACTTGTTGATGTTAGAAGTATTTATTTAGCTGTAGGTGCATCCTTTGCTTACAAATGATCAAGCGTTCACTAAAAGAATGTTATGTTACTGCATTTTTGGCAAAAAAATGTTTATTTTCTTATTTTAAAAAAAGAATTGAAATATTTATTAGTATTTTCTAATGCATTTCTAATATTGTATATAATAAGCTGAAATTATTGGCAGAATTTGCCCATTTTTTTGATCCAATTTATCAATTTATCATTAGAACAATCGATTACTAAAATAACGGTTAGTTGCAGCCCTAATCTCCCACCTCGTTTCTGACCGTCACTCCTATGTGCTCAGACTCATCTGTGATATTGCGGTAAATGGATATCCAAGTGACACTTGAAAATCATTCTCCTCTGTTTACAGTCAGATGCAAAACACACTCAGCTCCTGCGGTTATCGTCACAAAGTCTTTTGAATAGAGCTCAGGTATCCTGGCACAGCCTCTGATATACTCAGCAACAACTAAAGCATCATAATAAATAAAGCCATAAACGAATAGATCGGGGGAAATAAGGCCAGCTGCATATTGTTATTCACTGTGAGGGAGTCTTCAACATTTTGCCATTTTACAAGCAAAAATGTATTCTGATGTAGTCTATTGGGGTTTTATGTGATAAACATAAAATTAGCAAGAAGGAAAATATTTTAATGGCTTTAAATCTTTTTACAAATAAAATCTTAAAAGTGTGGAGTGGATTTGTACGGAAGCGTTTAACCGCCAGAGTTTGGAAATAAATTTAGAAGCAGTTTCTCGTTAAAACGAGAAAAACTCTCGTTTATAACGCGACGCAAAACTTGTTAAAACCAGAAAACGTTCTTGTTTCAACGAAATTAGGAAAACTTGATTTTTATCTCATTAAATCCAAAACATCTTCTCTTTTAAATAAGGACGGCAAGCTAAGAACACATTTCGAAAATTGAAATTTGAAAAATATGCATTTCAAAAATGAAACTAAAAAACTTCTCAATGAAAACATACATTGAGAGTAATTTACAATGTGTATGCAATACTTGAACCAACATTTTTGCTGCTTGCTATTTTTTTCTTCCAATTATTTTTTCCAATTATTTATTTTTTCAGATTTAATTTTTTTCAAATTATTTTTTTCAGATTTTTTTTCCATATTGCATTTTTTTAAAATATTATTATTATTATTATTATTTTTTTTTTTTTTTTTTTTGCAGACCAATTTTTACAATTTGCATTCTTTTCAAATCATGTTTCACACATGCTGGTCTTCACTTCTGAGGGCGGGATTTCCTCTGAAGGGTGGCGGGGAGAAGATTTTCTTGTTTTAATGAGGTATTGCTAGCTATATATATATATATATATATATATATATATATATATATATATATATATATATATATATATATATATATATATAAAATGTTTATGCAAGTCCTCAGTCAGAGACATAATGATTCAAATTCACGTTAAAGAGTCGTGTCTCCCTTCATCTTTCTCATAATATGCACACTCTCACAGCAGTCTTTCTGCATCAGAACGTCTGACTAAATTATCACAGCAGTGGGGCAGACACAGGGTCCTGCTGGGACTCGATCTTTGCTGTTCTATTAAACAATGGGTTGCTTTCAGTGAGGCTGGAGACACGCTTGCAGGGGCACCAAGGTATAAAGAACAAAATACAAAAACTGAGCTCACATGAGCCTGTATGACCTTTAAGTCCTGGTGAACTGTCAACAGACAGTGCAGTAAACAAACACGCAGGCCGTGCTGTTCCTGAAAAGCTCATTTCATCTGTGGGTGTTCAGCTTCACTTTTCATTTTATACACCAATTTTCACTCCATCCATGGTTTCACCAACTCGAATTTAAGACTCTTTAAGACCGCTACCAATGAAATTTAAGACCTGTATCGTGACAGATATCATGTCGCACCAAATGCTGCTCTTAGATCAGCGCTAGCAGCGCTGATGTTTTTCTAGGGAGCTTTAGCCATGCAAAACTGACATTTCTGGGGTCTGACTATGGCTCTTGGCAGCAATTTGTTTCTCACACTGCATATGACTTTCTACAGCCTTAACCTACGTAGTGCGAATCATTTTAGCACAGAATGCACTTAGCATCAAACGAGCTGGCGACAGATGCGAGGCAGTGGCGAAGACGAACATCGTCCAGCTAGCCTGCGATATATTTGCACTTGCCGATGATAACCACAAAAAAGCGAGCTAGCCAGCAAGCAAGGGTATATTAGCAGCTAGTTAGTGGTAGCCTCAACCGCCTCAGGTCACAGAACGCAACAAAGATTTCTGCACACGACTCAAGCGTCCCATGACAACAACAAAAATAAACTACATAGAACATATGAGAAAATCCTGACACCACACAATTTAAGACGTGCAATTCACGGATTTAATGCCAAATTACATTTTTTTAATGAACTTGATACATTTTAAGGCCTTAATTTTAGGCTTTTTAAGATTTTTTTTTTTTTTTTTTTTTAAGGACGTGCCCCTGTCCATCCCAAAATCCTCAGAATGTTCTCTTAATGGCCTACATTTAACATTGGCAGTGCTGTCTGCTGTGTGCATTTGCCTGCCTCCTAGATAACTTACTTTGACAACAACTAGACACCAGTTCAACTGTTAGTTCAATTCATTTAACTGGAGCTTGAGCTTTAATTCTTGAGAGAATTAAACAGACATAAATAGCCTTTGTTACGAATCGCAGGTGATGACATGATCAACATGTATTTTTTCAGACCGAATATGATCAACTCATGAATTAACTGCGATGTTTAGGTAGTGAACCATAAACATGAAACTAATTTAAACTAAATTTTGAATTAATTCTTGTTAAAGGTAAACTGGCCTAACACTCCCATTAGCCTAAGACCGCTGAAAGCTAAACATAGTTCTTAAAAAATCTCGACTGAGTGACTTCACATGGTGCAAATAGGTCTGTCATTATAACAATTATTCACATAACTACAATTATCTGAGATCATGGTGATCAAGTCTGTGTAATCGCAAGTCATCATCTTTAATAAGCTGTATGAAGACAGCAGAAAAGAAACAAATGTCCTTCTTTCACGTCATTTCTTAACATCTGACCAATAGGACTGACTGATCAGAGTTTCTGCTGAGGTCCTATCTGCGCCATTTTGGTTGCACACAACCACACCTCAGGACGATTCAGAGAGACCAATTAACCGAAAATGCAAACTCCATGAACAAAGGCCCCAGGAACCGAACCCAGGACCTTCTCGCTGCAAAGCAGTAGTGCAGCCAACTGCAGCCAAATTCTGAAATTATAAAATCATGTAGGGCTCCAACTAATGATTATTTTAGTTATCGATTATTCTGACCATTAATCGGATAAAAAAACATTGGCACAATCTGCAGATTTTCCATTCAAGCCTCTTTTAAACAATAGAAATACATTAAAAGATGCAAATAAACCAATAATTCAATTTGTTTTTTAATTAAGAAAATAAACATTTTATTGCCTAAAGTGCAATAACGGCATTCCTTTAGCGAACGTTTGATCATTTGTAACGAAGGACGCATCTGCAGCTAAATAAATCTTTCTAACGTCAACATGTGAAACACTCAGCTATGTGCAGGGCTGATTTGTTAACTATTTTTCATAGGATAGGAGATATTTTTACAGAATCTGAAGCAGGTGAAGGTAAAACTGCCACCAGAGGAGTTCGAGGTAGAACATATTTACAGATGAAGATTTTTTTTTTTAATTATTTTATCTTAAATGCAAAATGTTTAGATTTTTTTGTACATTTTTGGCTTAATTACTGCTCTCAATGTGCTGTTTATTCAGCAAATGGCCTTTTTTTTCCCCAATAACAATTATTCAATTACTAAATTAGTTGACGATTATTTCAATATTCGATTAATCCAATTAATCGTTTCAGCCCTAAACTCATAACTAACTAAAAAGTAAAAAGGCTACAACAGTTGGGTTAATAAAGCATGTTGGAGCAATAAAACACCTCAATTTACCTGCTTTTGGCTCTGATGTACATTCAGTATCCTCAGTATCATGTTTCAGCGATTAAAAATAGAAAGCAATGATCTGGCGATGACATCACACGCCCAATCTAATCTATGTGGTGGTGACTTACAGTAGCCTGCAGGAATTACCAGCAGTCTTCTGCCCAAACGATTGAGCAACCAAGAGATCAGGAAGCTAGTTCAACGGCCTCATCAAGGTAAACGGGATATTCCAGCTATCTGGTGAAGCATATCTGCATGTACTGCATGATTACATATTTAGAGTAAAATCAACCTGGCTTTACCAGCTGAAGTTTTTTCAGAGTTATAATATTTTTATTTTTCTTCATATAATTTGTCACAGTCTTCTGAGAAATAGATATACTGTATGTTGAACTGTGTGCAGTACCTACAGGTTCTATTTCAGACTACAGTAATTCACACTTTACTTAAAAGAAATTAGTTGATTTCTCAGATGCATTTGAAATAAATATATATTTTTTGAAATATAATCTAAGGTGTCCTTTCAATATATATATATATATATATATATATATATATATATATATATAGCAGATACTGTAGTTTGGGGCTGAAACGATTAATCAGATTAATTACTGCAATAATTGTCAACTAATTTAGTAATCCATTAATCATTAAATGAAATGTACAAACTCAAAAAAGCCCATTTGCTGAAAAAAAACAACAAATTCAGAGTAGTAATTAAGCCAACCCTCTCCCCCTCTCTCTCATATATATTTTTTTTCATTTAAGATAAAAACACCTTTGTCTGTAAAGATGTTGTCCCCAAAACTCCTCAAGTGGCAGTTTTAGCTTCACCTGGTTCAAATTCATGAAAGGAATGCTATGTTGTTGCATTTTAGGCAATAAAATGTTTATTTTCTTATTTAAAAAAGGAACCGAGTTATTTATTTCTTTGGCTCTTTTAATGTATTTCTAATATTGTATTAAAAAGGCTTAAGTGGTTAAATGAAAAATCTTCAGATTGTGCCAATTTTTTTTGATACGATTAATCGTCAGAATAATCGATAGAATAATCCATGACTAAAATACTCGTTAGTTTCAGTCCTTCTGTAGTTTAAAGAGATCACTAGCGCTTCACCAGTCTACCTACCATTTGCACCATTTTACACACTTTCATTCTAGCTTGATAACAGAATGAATTTTAGTTGATGCTTTGGTTCTCCGTGGACAGTAAACACTTGAAACGCATGCATTTACAGTTCTTGTCATGCACATTGCATATCCACACATAAGCAACAAAAAGCTTTCATGTGTTATATTTATATTCTAGTTTCTGTAACTATGTGACTGTCTGGTGAAGTTAGTGGAAGATAATTTTATTTTGAGGAAATTAACATTTATGCTTTAAAATTTCTTTTAAGACTTTCTTTTGTTTTTGAAGTACGACAGAAAGCCGTTCTCGAGATGCCGCGCTGCTGTGTTGATGGAGGCAGTAAGTCAAGACTGCTCAACCAAACTTTGCTTACAAAAGCACTGAAGAAGCCTCCACCGCTTTGAATTATTTGGATGGAGAGTGAAGAGTGCCAAAGTACAATAAATAACTTATGAAATATATTTTTTTAAAAGCAATTAATTTTTTAAAACTAAATAAATACAGAGTTTATGAAATATAGAATTAATTATATGTGCTTCAATTAAATGTATTTATTTAATTTTATTATACAGGAACATGAAACAAAGTGTTTCATGTTCCTGTGCTAAAGCAGTCCTGAATTAATTTAAAATGTCAACCGTTCAAACTCAATGGGCGGGCTCAGGGCAGAGACTCTGGCATCTGATTGGCTCCTTCTATAGAGACCTTGACGTCTGATTGGCTGCTTCAAACAGCAAGGCAAGACAACTTTTTCCAAGTTTGCTACGACTCTGAGGTCAATATTTTCACTGGAAGTGTTGAAATAACTTCAATAAATTGTTGTAATTCATTTACTACAAACTCTGGGTGAGCAACTCCAGGCTCTTTGGACCTTCCACAATGGCTCGTAATAACTTTGGATAAATATTATAAAGAACTAACTAATGTTTTTATATAGAGAGAAAATAATTCCTGCAATAAAAGTATTCGTATTAAGTTTTTAGATCTGTTTGTTGGAAATTATGTGGGATCTATTTGATTTTTTTTTTTTTTATTTTACATCAATTTCAATCCCACAGAAAAAAATACATCCTCTTTTTGCTTAATTTTGTTTTTATTTTAAATCATAAAAACAGAAATAAAATGGTGGTTCTTTAAAAATGACAACAAATTTCCAAGAGTAGATATTTATCTATAAACATAAGTTGTCTTTTTTCAAAAAGCTTTGTGACATTTGTGGTTCTAAACAAGTTTTATTTGGCTGGATTGAGAGTGGAAATGGCACTTTAGGCTGTGAAGGTTGCAGACGCGACTCGGGCTTAGAATGAGGCGCAACAGGTGAAATGAGATCCAGCCTTATTTTTCTTCAATGTTGGGCTCTATAAATAAAAATGGCTGCAATACTCAACAAATAAGCCTGTGTTCTGTCAGACAACCTAACTGACCAGCAGTGAGCCCATTTTAAACCGGCTCTTTAGGCTCTCTGTCACCAGCAGCCTGTCACAAAGACACCATTTGTTCCCGTTTCTATGATTACATTTATACAGATGCAAACTTTACCAGTTTGACAGACAACAAATAAGGTTTTAGTTCCAACAACATGATGCGCAGAAAGGGAAACTAGGACTAAGGTATATGTTCAACTGAGGGTTGGTGCATTTCTTGTGTTCTAGCTTTATGATTTTGATGTATACAGGAATAACACAGCATTCCTTCAGTGAATGCTTGATCATTTGTAGCAAAGGATGCATTTGCAGCTCAAGAAAAGCCTCTAACATCAACATGTGAAAAGCTCAGCTCTTTCTGCTCAACTTAACATCAGTTGCTGGGTTTCAGATGATGTAGTGTCAAGCATTATGAAATGCAGATGGGGGCAGGAGGTAAATGCAGTCGCACACAACCCCGTTCCCTTCTGCTGGTTCAGCGTCAAAATGCCTGATTTCTGTGTTGCAACCGCTCTAATCGGGAGAAAATACACATTTTTCTCATGTTCCGAAAGCAATGTGTCACAAGGGAGTTCATTTTGACAAACTTTCAGAAAAAAGACGACAAAAGGGAGCAACAATCTACGGCTAAAAACAGGAGGTGCGGGAACGGACGATGCAAGAGTTTGCAGCGACCGCTTTCTAACAGGTAGGGATGGTATCATTTATTAAATTGCATTTTCAGACAGTTTATTGGACCATGACTTAGAAAGACAAGAACTGTTTTTAATGGGGTAGATCTTTGCGAATGGTTGATCGACACTGGAGAAATGCAGTATGATTCAACATCAAAATACACACACAACTCCAGCATGAATTGGGTTTACAGAAGCTAAATAAATCGTTTACAAGTTTATCTAAACACACAGAAATAACAGGGGTTAGCTTGTAAGCATTAGCATTGTTTTCATAGGCTAATTACTTCTAGCACAATCCTCCAGCTTATATGGCAAGTCTTTTTTATTTAGACTATATGGGTCATATTCTAAATGTACACAGATTTTTTTCGCGATATCTTGTCTGTGCCGGCGGTACAGTAGTGTCCTCACTGTCATCCATTTCACTGTGTTTTGAACCGGACCAAATCACTTCCTGCCCGCCATCTGAATTTCGCGCGTCATCCGGGTCACGTGACTGCAACCCCGCAATTCAGTGCAGGGCCAATCCGTTCATTATTTCTGGATTAATAATTGGATACCAAAAAAGTCCTTAATAGGAGAATTTTTTAAAACTGAATTTGAACCAGGTGAAGCTAAAACTTTGTCTATGAATATTTTCTTCCCAGAACTCCTCAAGAGGCAAAGGTGTTTTTATCTTAAATGCAAAATGTATTTATTTTTGTACAATTTTGGCTTAATTACTGCTCTGAATACATTGTTCTTTCCGCAAACAGACTTTTTTTTGAGTCTGTACTGTCCAGTTAGCGATTAATCAATTACTAAATTAGTTGATGACTATTTCAACAACAGACTCATCACGATTAATCATTTCAGTCCTAAAATATTGTGAAAATCTAATCCATGCCTGGAAGGTTCATCATCGACCAGAATCAAAAGTCAGTTTTGCATTACCTGGAATATCCTGACTCCAGGAGCCCAGTCTGAAAATATATCACCTGATAAAACGATTTGCCATGCAAATCAAAACAATCCACACAGTCACGCTGGCCAAGGTTCCCAGCATATACTCCGGTGAAGGTATCTGCAGCAGCAGTAGGCAAATCCACATCCCCAACCCAAAGAGGACGAGGTAAAAATGCAAAGCAGTGGTTCATCAAGTAGGCTAAAAAAGGCCCGTTGATGTTTCTGACAGCATGTAACAGTAAGGCTGTGTCAGCTATGGTCGCCGCTGTGCTGTATGGCGATCAACCGCAGAGGATCGAGTGTCACGTCAACTCACACATGCGTTAGCTGCATTCTCCCCGATCAAACCAGCAGATGAATGCCGTCGTGAAGTCCAGTTTTCTCCAACTAACACAAACTGCCAAGGTGAAGTCATACTTTCCAACCAAAGACCTTGAAAAAGGATGTTATTACCTAGGGCTGAATCGATTAATCATGATTAATCGATTACTGAAATAATCATCAACCAATTTAGTGAACCGATTAATCATAAACTGCAGCATACAACCTCAAAAAAAAAAAGGCCATTTGATGAAAGAACAACATGCTCAGAGCAGTAATTAAGCCAAAACTGTACAAAAAATATCTGGATTTTGCATTTGTTCGACCTGGAAGTCCTCAAATGGCATTTTTAGCTTCATCTGTTTCAAATTCTGTGAAGAAAAAAAAAAAAAAATAGACCTTTTGCTGTCCAATTATTAATCCAAAAAATAATCAACATATTAGTAGACAGTGTTTTTGTAGCTGCCGATGTATCCTTTGCTACAAATGATCAAGCGTTCACTAAAGGAGTGCTAAGTTATTACATTTCAGGCAGTAACCTTTTTTATTTTCTTATTTTAAAAAGGAATTCAATTATTTGCATCCTTTAATGTATTTCTAATGTGTAAAAAAAGAGGCTTCAATGAAAAATCTGCAGAATCTTCATTTTTTTTTTTATCTGATTAATCGACAGAATAATCGATTACTAAAATAATCATTAGTTGCAGCCCTATTATTACCCCTCAGTTGGATTATTGTAATGCCTTGTATGTGTGAATTGATAAATCATCTATGAATCTCCTCCAAAATGCAGCAGCTCGTCTTTTAACTGGGAATAAAAAGCGAGAACACATAATCTCCGGTTCTGGTTTCTCTTCTTTGGCTTCCTGTTTGTTTTAAGATTGATTTTAAGATTTTATTGCTTGTTTTTAAAAATTTTAAAAGGTTTGGCCTAGGGCTAGGCAGTATGGCTTAAAAATAAAATCTCCCGTTTTTTTTTTTTTTTTTTTTTTATTTTTTTTTTAATACCTGATCTGATTTCCGATTTTAATCTTTATTTTCTAAAAAAAGAAATTACAAATGACAGAAAATACTTTCAAAAAGTGGCTTTTATTTCAATCATTCCTTCTGTGAGTTGGATGACGGAGTATCAGGGCCAGGCTACGAGAATTTTTGTTTAATTACGAGAATAAAATCAGAATATTAGTAGAATAAAGACGCAACCTTACCAGAAGGACGTCTTAAAATTGTGAGAAAAAAGTCGTTTTAATGAGAAAAAAAGCTTGTAGAGTTATCGAGATCGAACGTGAAAAGCTCTGTCAAACAAGATGGCCTCCTTGAACGCGCTGACATCACTCTGAACTGTGGAAACACAAGGAGCGCACTGGTGAAAAAAAAAAAAAAAAAAAAAAAAAATTCAGATTTTCCAAATATTAAATCTTCAAACACCAAAACTTTGACCGATGGATAAAACGGATTTATCGCCCAGCAGTCGTTCGGCCCCCTCTGCGATCTTCTTAACATCCAGACACCAGTAAGTTCACTTCGGCCAACCAACCAGTTCCTCTTAGAGGTTCAGAGATAATCGGGCTTTTGCGATTTTTACTCCTCAACTTTGGTTTTCCTTTTCACGTACGAACCAGCTACACTTTTAAATCTTTGTTCGAAACCCATTTTTATTCTTTAAAGTTAAAACAAAAACAAATATACTCCATCATGAACTCTCATCATAAAAGAAATTCAAACTCTGTTTGAATCAAACGTCAATTTTAAATATATTTTTCTTGCTCTTCCTGTTGTTATTTTGCTTTATTTCACTGAATCGTACAGCACTTAGTTTATTTATATAGCACATAAAAACAACAGACACTGATATTTCCATAAGCATACACACCCAACCAGGCTGCAACAGATCTGAACCCTTTGACCTCAGCGGGATCACTGCAATAGGCTAATATGAGTCAGCACATCTGACGAGCACACGCAGTCTTCGTAACATCCTCAGCTGTTATCAGGTTGACTGCTGCATCTGAAAGGAAGGTTTTCCTCTCCAGGAGGTTCTTTTAAACATTAACCTGGTTGATCCTTAACATGGAGAACTGTGGCTTCCTGGAGAATATTCCACCGCCTCGAGCTGGTCCTCTTCATTCTTTCATTTCTTTGACATCATGACACCATAAACATCATCAGATGATGACCATTTATGGAGTAACTGCGATGAAAACGGAGCAGATTGATATTAAAAGGTTTCGACTATAGCAACGGTTGTTCAAATCTAAAAAATATCATAATCATCTGACAAATTTAATTTTTTTGGCACTTCCATGTGGAACCGGTAAGTCGGCCCGTCACGATAATGGATTTTGTTGGATGATGAATCCCAGAAATTATGCGATAAAAGATAATATTGCTGTTTTGAGACCATTTTTAAGAGATATACTGATAATGGAATAATAATGCAAGTTCGCCCTCTCAAAGACTAATAAACTTTAATTTTGTAAAGAACACTTAACATATTCACTATTTAATTTTCCATTTTATTTCTAATCTCATTGTTTTATTAGTTGCCTTTATTTCATTATTTTTTTCTCATTTTTTGTATTTATTTAGTAATTTTTTTATTTACCATCAATTTTTTTCATGATGCATTTTTTTCCCCATTTTTTCCCATATTTTGTTTTTTTTTTTTTTTTTTTACGAATTTTTTAAACATATTTTAAAAATCCAAAATACGACGACCAAAAACAATTAATAAAGTAGAAATTAAAAACCACAAACAACCGAAACCACAAATAAAATTATGAAGTCACTGTAAACAAAACTGCCCTGCAAAAAATATCAATCATCAGAAATGATCAAGCTCATATTAACTTTGTGATTAATTGATTCATTGCTTGCAGCGACAGGCCTGGCCTTGACCTTTAAGTTTCTTTTTCCAAATGGACTTTGTCACGAATGTTAAACTAGCACATGACTAATCAAATAAGAGCGTTTCTTCCCTTTCTGATCAGCCAGTTACCTAATACTCTGGGAAAAAGGAAGTGGATTTTCACCACTGACACACTGAGCAGCCATTGTGTTCAACTGTTGCACTGACAGATCACAACGTGTGAGGCATTTGATTATGTGCCACGATTGGCGATTTAAAACTAATTTACACATGATTAACTGTTGCACGGACGGGGAGGAGACCGAAGCGATCGTAGAAAGCTCGGGAAAGAAGCGCAGACGTTTCTTTCTGCTTCTGAAAAGCTTTTCACTGAAGGGTCTCTCGGGAAGACCATCAACAAAGTGAGCGATCAGCCCTGCAACAACAGACTTGAATCAATCAGGTATGAAAGCGAACTTTTTCAAAGGGATTCCCGACGACCACTGAGCCGCTGCTGTGCCAGCAGATAACCGAGCCAGTGATTGTTGCAGACACGCCTGCTGTGGGTATCAGGACCGCTGCCGTCTGACTGGTCAGATAAGGCTGGACACTTCCACAACCTGATCCGATTTTCATCCTTTTTCTTTTTTATCCCGCTTTCTTTTCTTAAAAAAAAATAATATAAATAAAATTTAAATGACAGAAAAAGTGGCTTTTATTTCAATCATCCCTTCTGAGTCGAACGGCGGAGTATCAGGGCCAGGCTATGAGAGTTTTTGTTTAATTACGAGAATATAGTCGTAACATTAGCAGAATAAAGATGCAAATTTCCAAGAACGTCCTAAAAAGTTACTTTAATCAGAAAAACTTCGAGAGTTATCGAGATCTAACGTGGGAAGCTCAGTCTGCGTGGTTCTTTCTTCGAAACAGATCGTCGTTTGCGTCCAAATAAATAGAAACTGTCGGGGCGTTGCGTGGCGCCCCGACAGTTTCCAATAGGCTACGGGTTCAGCTCCCATCCTTGGTTCCTTTGCCACAAGTCTCCCCCCCCCCTCTCTGCCACCTTCCTGTTGGATTACTATCAAAACTAATAATAATAATAATAATAATAATAATAATAATAATAATAATATAGAAACTGTAAAACATGCCTGTCTAACCAGATGGTTGCCCGGGAGAGCTGACATCGCTCTGAACTAAGGCTGGTTGACATAACTTGAAAATAAAATCTTTTTCATACTACATTCAATTTTGATTTTTATTTATTTTTCTAAAAAAGAAATTACAAATGACAGAAAATATTTTCAAAAAGTGGCTTTTATTTCAATCAGGGCCAGACTACGACGAGAATTTTTGTTTGATTATGAGAATGTAGTCATAAGATTAGCAGAATAAAGATGCAGTTTTACCAGAACATCTTAAAATTAGAAGAAAATAATCGTTTTAATGAGGAAAAAGGCTTGGATAATAATTTTTTATTTTTAATGTTTGAGTTCTCTTAAAAATTACTACGTCATTCTTCTAATTTTATGACTTAATTCTCCTAGCATTTCAATTCTGGTAATATTAAGACTTTATTCTCACATTACTACGACTATATTCTAGAACATCATGACTTTATTTCCATTTTTTTTTTTTTTTTTTTTTTTTAAATCATAACCTGGCCCTGATACGCCATCGTAGAGTTGACCTGAATTCAAATCCAAATCAATAGAAGCTGTAAAACAAGATGGCCGCTCAGGGCGCGGTGACATCACTCTGAACTATGGAGAAATAAAAACTACACACAACCAAAACCATAAATAAAATGGATTATTATGTCTCTGTTAACAAAATATAATCAGAATGGAAATTATTGAGCTCATTTTAATTTATCATGTGATGAACTGATTCATTGCTTATCCATACACACTATAATGAAGCTGGGTTCTACCATTAAAGCAACAAATGTTAGCATATTTTATAAAACAGACCAACACAAAGTGCATTAGGGCTACAACTAATCATTATTTTAGTAATCGATTATTCTGATGATTTATCAGATAAAAAAAAATTGCCACATTCTGCAGATTTTTCTTTTTACCACTTAAGCTTATTTTAGACAATATTAGAAATACATTAAAAAATACAAATATTTTTATTCCTTTTTGAAATCAGAAAATACACATTGCATTTCCTAAAACGCAATAACCGCATTCCTTTAATGAACGTTTGATCATTTGTAGCAAAGGATGCATCTGCAGCTAAATAAATACTTTTAACATCAACATGAGATTTTTTTCCTTACATAATCTGAACCAGGTGAAGCTAAAAATGCCAATTCTGGGAAGAACATATCTACAGACAAAGGTTTTTTTTCCATCTTAAATGCAAAATGTATACATTTTTTGTACAGTTTTGGCTTAATTACTGCTCTGGGTGTGGTGTTTTTCCAGAAAACGGCCTTTTCTTGAGTCTGTATTCTCCAGTTAACGATTAATCGATTACTAAATTAGTTGACGACTATTTCAATTATTTATTCGTCACGATTAATCGTTTCAGCCCTAAATGCATTACTGTCAAGTCAAAGAAAAGTGATATGGTTTTCAAAACTGTTTACAAATAAATATCCGAAAGGTGTGGTGTAAAAATTAAAAGAATCGACCTCTTTTTATCTGATACCCTTAAATAAAGTCCAGGACAAACAATTGCCTCAAGAAATCACCACGTTCTGGCGTCCAAGTTGAACTCAACCTAAATGTGGTTTCGAGGAAGAGTTCGACTCCCATCCTTGGAACCTTCCCAATATGTCTTCCAACCTTCTCTGTCTGTCCACTTCCTGTCCTCATTCCTTCATTTCCTGTCTGACTACTGTCAATAAAGGCAACTAGTGACACAAGGTAACAAAAATATACATTTTATTTCCCTACATAGTAGGTACAGTTAAGCCCAAAATTGCACATACCTTTGGGAGATTTGGGTTTAAAGTATTCTTTTAATTTGACTAACATGTTTCTATTGGCTGGAAATAATAATGTTTTAGAGTGGCCTATAGTCACTTTAGGTCGTACTTGACCCTGATAAGAAATCTGTGGAGGAAGGGGACTGCAGCCTGTACAACCCAAATAGCCATTTTTGCCCTCAGTCCAGCTAAATAAAAGGCAAATTATACTTTTTATCCTCCCTTTTTCATATATTTATAATTTCAAAGCAAAGTGGAACCAAAGTCAAACAACGAATAAAGCTGAAAGTGTCTCCAAAAGCAAAAGCATTTTTATTATTATTTTAAAACCTAAAAATACAAAAAATGTGGTTCTGTGGTTCTTTAAAAGCCATAACATTTTTCCTATTGCAGATATTTATGAAAAATTATCATTTACTAGGGCTGCTACTCACGACTATTTTAGTAATTGATTATTCTGACGATTAATCAGATAAAAAATAGGAACATTCTGCAGATTTTTAATTTGACCTCTTAGGGTTTATTTTATACAATATTAAAAATACATTAAAAGAGGTAAATAAACAAATAATTAAATTCCTTTTTTAAATAGGAAGATAAACATTTTATTACCTAAAATGCAATAATATAGCTTTCCTTTAGTGAATTTGAAGGAGTTTTGGGTTGCAAACATATTTACAAAGGGTTTTTTTCTCATCTTAAATGCAAAATGTTTATATATTTTGTACAGTTTTGGCTTAATTACTGCCCTGGGTGTGTTTTTTTTTTTTTTAGCAATTGGTCTTTTTTAGAGTCTGTATACTCCAGTTAATGATTAATCAATGACTAAATTAGCTGACAATTATTTCAATCATCAATTAATCACGATTAAATCAGTGCAGCCCTATAATTTACATTTTCCATTCTCTCTGATGAAGTTTTAATTAGCTGGACCTGGACTTAGATAAACTTTGTCCCCAAGGGGCAATTTGCTTTGCAGCTACCAAAGAACAACTGCAGATAAAGTACAAAAAAATACATTAAAGTGTCACAATAAAAAACCCACAACATCCATATTGCACACAGTACAATTATAAACCACCACAGTTTGTATGGGCTTATCATACAAACTCAGGGCAAATACATATATCTGTATAGCAATTTCATTGTGTGTCATGCTGTAGTCTAAGTGGAATGTTTGCATGGAACATTTTAAGCTATATTATTTCAGGTGCAACGCAGTTTGATGGATTTGCATTGTTTTTATGTCCGTTTTGCTTTTTTTTTTTTTTTTTTTTTTTTTTTTTTTTTTTTACAAAGAGTATTTGGGTATAATTTCAGGGGGGGTTTTTTTGTTTGTTTATTTTTTGTTTATGCGGCTACCTAAGTGCTGTAAAGCACAAACTGAAGCGACAGCAAAACGTAAGGGACCCAACATAGCTAGCACATGTATACGGCACAGCAGCCTGCCAGCCCTAACGCCAAAGTCAGCTTTAGAAGGCCGAAACAGTCTGAAAGTGTCCCCCCCGGTGCAACCTAGCTGCATGTCAGCTAACTGTCCCCACATTTAACACACAGACTAGCGGGAGGAAAGATGTTAACGTTCCCCAGCAGAGGCTCGCTCAGACGGCGAAGCTAAAATAAGCCAACCCAAACAGGCGGTACTACTGCAGGGCTACATATCCCCTATATCCTATATCATACCGGGCTGTCAACCCAGCCCTCTTCCTCAGTCCAGCTTCTGCTGTACAAACAAGGCTTTTCTTAAAATGGGAACAACGCCACAACAGACACTGTCCAACAACCAAACAATTTAACTTGACCTTGCTTATATGTAAACACACACGCTGCAAAAGACAGCCCCAGCCTCGCTGCGATATTGGAAGGACCAATACATCTATTCAGAAAGGCGAAAGGGTCAAACAAATATAATTTAAGTGGGATTTATCAGTAAGGTGTCTGTTTTGAAACGCTTTCAACTGTAGCATAACGTACAGCATTTCGTGGGCAGATTACTGCGGAAAACACGGCTTGAGCTGCTGATAAACACCTAATATAGCAAAAATCTAATCAAATTAATATAATTAATTCAAGCCGAATAGGAGAATTTATCCAAACAGTTTGAATTAAAGAGGTGAATTCATATTTATCAAATTCAAAAACAGTAAATCAGAGCAGTCATCTTAAAGCGCTGGATTTTACCGGGTGGCCTGGAGGCTCCAGCGGTTAGCCTGAGCGCAGGAAAGCAGCTAAGCTAACCCAGCTAACTCAGCTCTCCTTTCGGCTTACCTCTCTTGACAGCCTCGTCATACGACAGGAATCCTATCCTTGACTCTTTAGCCCCCATGCTCCCCTCGTTTCATCGCGATCTGAAGGGAAAAGCAGCGTTTACAATCCGAGCGGCTCAGAAAGTAACTGTTGTTGCCTTATCTGTTTTTGCTGAAACGGGTCTCCGGGCGGTGTGTCTATGTGGTGAACGGGTGAATGTTTTTTAGCGACGCCTCTATTCTGTGTCACATGATCTCACTCTACAGGTCAGTTGATCAACGCCTGTAAACAGAAACTAAGAGACAGACACGACCTTTAGTTCGGCCTCTTTTGGACTCGAAAAGCACTTTTATTTCTGATTCTGAAAGGCACAAAATACTTTTTTTTTTCTCGGTGTCCACAATAACAGAGCTGTCAGGATGTTTTTTCGAATAACAGTTAGAGTGAACCGTAACTATCCTTAAGAGTAGGACCGGTAGCTCCCCCTAGTGGCTCGTTTGCCACACAAAACGATTCTCTTCACACTACAGCGACACCGAGTGGCCACATACTGTATAAACCAAGTGGCTCTTTGGACCTTCTACAATGGCTCTTGATAACTTTGGATAAACATTAAAAATAACGAACTAATGTGGAGGTAGGGACTCGAGTCAGACTTGAGTCATTAATTTTATGATTTTTATACGTGACTTGTAAAAATGTTCAGAGACTTGCGACTTGACTTTGACTTTTACACCAATGACTTGGGACTTGAATTGGACTTGAACCTGCTTACTTAAAAAGAATTGATATTTTACCCAAAATCTAACGTTTAAAATTATTTGAAAAGTGCATTTATTTTGGAAAAGTATAGTTTAAAGGAAGACTAATCTTGCAGCTAATTTTAATTTAACCACACAATATGGAGGTGGAATTTTAGAATTACTTTTTTTAATACTTTGTAAGTTCAGTTACTCATGTTTCATCATGATTTGAGATAACTACAGATTTTAAAAAGTACACATGATCTATTATTTTAACATATAATTGCAACATTGTTGAAAAAAGACTTGACAAGACTTGAAATTCCAAATTTCAGACTTGGGACTTGACACTGACTTGACTGTCTTTGCTTGAGACTTGACTTGGGACTTGAGACTTACTTCTTCTGAGTAATGTCTGAAATGACACAAATGATACCCAGATTTTCAAAGAAGGCTGCACCATATTATGAATAACATTTGCTGCCTTCATCTTTTAATAAGGGCAAACGCAGGCCCTTATTTACCAGCTGCTGTTTCAAAGAATGCGTGGCCTCACTGGTTGACCTCCACATTGCTGTTATTTAGAAAACAAACTTTTCAAAAATTGTTCAGTTACACAGAATCAGCAGCATACATGTCATGATTGTTGGGTCTGTTAGTTTTCTTTTACTCTATTGAGCTTTCTGGTTAATTATTTTTCACATAGAAATATAAGTTCTTACAAAAACAGTGAATTATATGGTTAGTGATGGACTTCTAATATTTTAAGCATACTTGTATTTTATTGCAAAACCAGAATTCCTCTTTTTGCGCATGAATTTGGTGTTCTTGATCCATAGAGCTCCAATGCAGCTTGTTCTGGTGTTTCTTTATACCTTATTAACATACTGGACGCATCTTATTTCCTATTGTTTACGTGACCCTCCTGAACTTTAATCCAACAAGTCTGCAGATTTTTTCCATTCCAAAATTCTGAGAACAGCAGTATGTGGCTCCACCACTGGTAACTTGGCCATGTCTCCCGTCCCTCCAAAATTATTAGAGAATCTAGATCATGTTTAACCACCGGATTGTATGTTTTGGACAGAAGCTGTTTGTGACCTGAAACCCACAACCTGCTGCCTTGATATGGTTCCCATCAGTTTATTTTTAAGATTTTGTGGCACTATTGGCCTTTATTCAAAATAATCAGCCAGGAAACAGAGAGCGAACACACAGAAAGGGTTTGAAAATCAGTGACAGAACCCTGAGAGGCTGCAACGAGGAATAATAGCCTTCTATTCCATCAGTTTGATCCCTGCACAGTTACAGTTTGGTATTTCCTTTTATTACAAGGTATCCTCCATTTTGTTGGTCATGGTCAGAATTTTGGAACTGTCATAAATGTTGTTTTCACATCATCCAATGGAGGAGTCCATATTTACAGTGTTGACCTTTGTCAGAGCTTTTGCAATTTTGATTCTGGGCCGAATCATGACCGATGGGGACCTGTTTTTGTATTCTTAGTGCTTGGAGCTGATCACAGCAGTGGCGCCCCCAAGAGAGTGGGTGGGTGGGGTTGCATGGCCACTCCCAGAAAAATGCTGATAAGCCAACTGCCCCTACAGTCCTACATCCTATAATTGTTACTGGCCTGGTCTGGCTACCCCTATGAACATTTTCTAGGGGCACCACCCTAACCCCTAACCCTCTGCCTACTTTTTGAGAATTGATCTGAGGTTTTCAACAGGTTTAAAGATCTGGAGAGTTTCCTGGTCACAGGCACATCTGCACCATTGTTCTGGATCTTTAAGCTACTTTATTTATTTGGGCTGGTGACAGTCCCTGGCACCACTCCCACCTCCCCCCCCACCAGTCAGTAGCTGCGTTTCTATTAACCTTCAAACTGCGCAAACTGAAATTACAAAAATTAATTCTCTTAATGGAAACAAGCCATTTTTGAGAAAAAGGCATATCCAAATTGGTTTATTTCGCAAATCTGCAACGGAAACACTTTTTTTTTCAACATCACATGACTCACATGGTCAACAACCGGATGTTGCCACTGGCGCAAACCACGAAGAAGATGACAACAGGAAGTAGTTGGAGGATCATGGCGGCATGTTTTTAATGATTTATCGCGTGAACAAGCTTATTCACGTCTGATTTTTAATTGCATTTCTTATTTAATGGAAACACACCAATTGCGAAATTGTGGTGTTTTTTTTTTGTTTTTTTTTTGCGACATTAGCAGAAAATCGACAAAGATTTGCGCACCTTTGTAGTGAAAACGCAGCTAATGTCGACTTGGTGACCCCAAGGTGCTACCTTTTGATGCAGTTGTCTCGCAGTAAGCTCGAAGGGGTTGTTTTTAGAGATTGTGAGGGATACCAATAATTGTGACACCAGTGGTTTCATTAAAAGTAACTGTTTCATTTTTGTTTATCCAAAAAAAGAGAAAAAAAAAAATCAGGTTTTTTTTTTTTTTTTTTACACATCTTTAAGAGGAGTACTATGATACAGTTTTGCACAAAAAAAATTATATATATATATATATATATATATATATATATATATATATATATATATATATATATATATATATATATATATATATATATAGCATATTATATATGCTAATATATAGCATATATAATATGCTATATATTAGCAGAGAAACCCTGAAGGCGGAATTCAGTTCAAGATAAATAAAAAAGAAAATGTTTTGGTCAATGATATACATTTTTAATGTTTTTTGCATCTAACAGTGAAGCAGTAACATAACAGTGAAAACATCCTCTCATTGCATTTGGTATCCATTGCCTGATCCAAACAGCAGGTGAGCCTACTGGGGGGAGCGAGGGGGGGTCACAGCTCTACTTTACCTTCATCAACCATGCAACAACACCACTACTCCCTTTATTCCTCAACTTCCACAGGTTGAGAAAGCCCATTGCATAAGACGCAATTGAGAGCAACTCAGAAGTTCTGCAATCTTTGATGAGAATTTTTTTTAAAAAAGGATTTTTTTCCAATTAAGATCTAAGTGAGATCCATAATTCATTGCCATAACTTTTTTTGTTTTGACTGATCTGTCACAGAAAGAGCCTCTGCAGCTGCTTAAGCCCACAGAGTTGCGTTAAAACATAAGCATTACAAGTGGTAGGACCTAAAAGCAGGTGGAGTGCTTGGATGGGGGATGTCCAACAACATGTTGAAGGCAAAGCTTGATTTTTTTTCCTATTAATTGAGAAAAAAAACCTACCAACATCGCAGTGTTTTACTCAAAGCATCATATTTTTGTCATGTTGCAGATACAGTCTAAATTAGTCATTTCCCTCTGCAGCTACAGATGTCTTCAATGATAATTTTGCTCTAATAGCATCAGGTCACTCAGTTTCAGGATCAACTGAACCTAAAATTTACGTGGAGCACAGATGGATTCCATCATAAAGCAGTGGTGTCCAAACTTTTGGCCATGAGGGCAAAATCTATCAAAAATTTCTTTCTAAATGAAAAATGTAGAAATATTTTTTTTAATTTTTATCTGCTCAATAATAAACATGCAACATTTGCTTGAAACAAACAAAAGAGATTTTTGTAGAAAAGCAATCTGTAGAACATTTAAGATCCAAACATAAAAATGGTCTCGCAGTATTGTGTTATTTTTTTAATAGGACAGGATTACAATTTCCTAATTTTTTTGAACATTTTTAAATTAAGATTAATGCAGAAATCTGGTTAATAAACAAGAAGTACTCTGTGTTGAACATAACACTTTTTTATTTTAAGATTTTGTCTGAAAATGCAATCCTAAAAGAGAAAATAGGGGTCTGCTTTATTCTAGAATTGGGTTTAGGGGCCACAGAAAATCACTCAGAGACCCGCAAATGGCCCACAGGCCGCACTTTGGACACCCCTGCCATTAAGACGAACAGCAGGCAATAAATGCCAGAATTTCAGCCTTCCAAAACACCCTTTTCAGATTGTTGGACTGTAGCTTTAAATGACAGAAATGGTGTATGAAGATTTTTTTTTTGAACATGGAACTTCAATTAATATTGAACAAATCCTCACTGATTTAAGTTGAGCAATAAATAAAAGAGCATCTAGAGTGGGTGGTAATACACACTCTAACCACCAGAGGGCAACAAAATGGTGCAAAAAAAAAAAAAAAGTTACGTCAAATTTTTGGCACAATTAATGCAAGCAGCTCACATCTAGTTCAAAGCCAACATGTCCTCCTGTACAAATACAGTACTGATAGAGCTAAAATGAAAAACATAAACCACTATTATAAAAACAACCAGGGGATTCAATTGCTATTATCTGCCATATTATTTTCAGCTTGTTCTGTTTTCTGTGGGTTAAAGCTGCGGTATGTAACTTTTATGAAAGATATGTTTTACATACATATTTGTTAAAATTATCATTATATTGTGACAGTATAAGCCTGATATTTGAAAAAAAAAAAAATAAAATAAAAAAAAAATTTATATATATATATATATATATATATATATATATATATATATATATATATATATATATATATATATATATATATATATATCAAACTCCTCTGCCTTCTCCCAGTACTAACTGCAGAAATACACCAGTCAGTCAGAAACAACCAATCAGAGCCAGGAGGAGGGGCTTAGCGCTGCCAATCACCCTCATGTACGCGCTGCTCACACCCCGCGACGCTACAGCTGGTTCACCACAACATAGCCTGCTGCTAATGCTAAGGCTAGTTAGCATAGCCACCGATAACGGCGGATAAACAGTTTTCCTGGAACAGTGAGTTGTTTCTCCACCATTAACACATTTAGCAGCGTGTACACGAGGGTGATTGGCAGCGCTAAGCCCCTCCTCCTGGCTCTGATTGGCTGCTTCAGGTCGGGAGCGGAGCATTTCTTTAGATATCAATAGCAGCTCAGGGAAGAGCGTCATCTTTTCAGAATATGTCTCAGACCAAACTGTCACAACATGGTGACAGTTTTAACAAATACGCAAAAAACCCCACATTTTTGTAAAAGTTACCTGGTGCAGCTTTGATAACACCAGTTTGGTGACGGCTCAGTGTTTGAAAGCAAAAGCGTGAATATTGCTGTAAGGAGATGCACATCAGGATGGGAGTGATAGAAAGCCCCATGGACAAGCTTTTCAACACACACACACACACACACACACACACACACACACACACACACACACACACACACACTTTTGGTCCCCTTTGTTGTGCCCTTAAAGGTAGAATAGTTTAATGAAGCACTTTTAAGTATGGCTCCGCCTACAGGCTGTTAACTGCAAGCTGGTGTAAGGCTGGTTGTCTTCAGTGGAGCATGTGGGCACCAAGAGTTTTTTTTTTTTTTTTTTTTGTGAACACACCTGCTCTCTCTCACACACACACTTTGCACATGAAACATGTCCCTCTTCTCACTTCCTCGCACGTCCCTTGTCAACATAGATCTGTTTTAAAGTTCACAACTGGTCAAAGCAGAAACAAATGGCTACATAATAATACACATTAGCATACAAACTGTTGATATTTTAATTAGACTATTTAAAGTAGAGTTGGGGAAGAAAAACAGCTGAAAAAATTGAAAAAAAAAAAAAAAAAAAAAAAAAGACATGAAGTGGGGCTGGGCGATAAATCGATTAATCAAATTTTTGGCTTTTGAAAATTTAATTTTTGGAAAATCAGGACCCCCCCCCCCAATGCTCTGTGTTTCCACAGTTCGGAGTGATGTCAGTACGTCCATCTTGTTTGACAGCCTCTATTTATTTTGACTTATGAGAAACTTTTGAATTCAGGTCAACTCTGCGACGGAATATTAGGGCCGGGCAAGATTTTTAGTTTTTAATATTGAGAAGTCTTAATTTTACAAGAGTACAACAACAGCGTCAAAATAATAAGAAAAAAAAGTTGTAATATTAGGAGAATGAAGTAATTTGTTGAGAACATGGAAAACAAAAAATTAAATGAGGAATGTTGAATATCTTGTGATGTTATACTTCAGTATAAGTTGTACAAATAATCGTTAATATTTAAATTAAATAATCTTTGAACACATCAGCATCAATTAGCAGGACCTTTTTTTTTTTTTTTTTTTTTTTTTTTTTTAAATACAAATGAGTTTTATTTCCTCAATTTGAAGATGTTTTTTTCTGCTAAAAATTGCATCTTTATTCTGCTAACTGGACTATATTCTTGTAAATAAAAATTCTCGTCATCTGGCCCCGATACTCCATCATAGAAGATATGACTGAAATAAAAACCACATTCTGAACACGTTTTCTGTCACTTGTAGTTTCTTTTTGAGAAAAATCAGATGTTATTTTTCAGCCATATCGCCCAGCCCCAATGTGAAGCCTGTGTAACAACATACCCGCCGGTTTTAACACATTCCACTGTTGGTTTTCTCACGCCAACAAGCACTTCAAAGCAAGAGTTTATTAACGTCCACTCCAATTAAAATAATAATAATAATAAAAAAAAAAGAAAGTTACAAGAAGCCTTCAACTTAAAAGTACAATGTGCTGTAATATTTAGCTGGATGTGTGAAAAACTGTTCCCATCTGCAGTGATGGAAGATTTTTCTTGCTGGGTCCACATACTGTCAGGTACTTCAAGAACAGGGTTTTGTATCAGAGTACTCCAAGCCCCCCCTCAAAAAACCCCCAAAACAACAAAAAAAAAAAAAAAAAAAAAAAAAAAAAAAAAAAAAAAAAAAAAGGGTCCTCTGCTTCTCAGCATGAGAAGATAAAGGCGAGTGAGAGGAGAAGAGGCTGTCCGAAGGTTTCAACATGTCCCCTCCTCTTCCTCCTGCAGAAACGCAGCTCGTTGCGCTGCGGTGCTGCATCTTGGTGTTTAACGGCGGTGTCTTTTCTGCTTTTTTATGACTGTGTGTGTGTGTGTGTGTGTGTGTGTGTGTGCTGGCAGCAACAATCAAGTCAACCGACCAGCCAGTGATGGTTATGTTTACTCTATTTGACTAATTCGCTGTGAGCAACTGAAGCGTCACACTGGGAGCTCACCAGACTAACACCTGGTTTGTTTTCTTCTCTGCAAAAAACACTAAATCTCCCCAAATATTTCTGCTCTAGTTTCCAGAGCAAATATCTTGAAAACACTTGAAATAAGACAAAACTAACTTACAAGTAACTTCTCAGCATATATAGGAGCTTGTTTTAAGTCAATAATTCCTTAATATTGATGAAAAAGTTCTAGTTATAAGTGAAATAATCTGCCAGTGGAACAAGATATTTTTCTATATTATAAATTGGGAGATTATTTCACTTACAGCTAGTAGTTTTTCATCAATATTTAGGAATTGTTGCTTTAAAACAAGCTCCCATATCATGTTGAAAAGTTACTTGTAAGTTAATTTTGTCTGATTTCAAGTGTATTCAAGATATTTGCTCTAGAAACTAGATCAGAAATACTTTGTAAGATGTGTTTTTGCAGTGTTCTCCATTTTTGGAACAAGTGGGGGGGTGAAGACAAAAAAAAAAAAAAAAAAAAAAAAAAAAAAAAAAAAAAAAAAAAAAAAAAACAAAAGCTAGCCAAGACAAGGGCGGTGGGGGCCGAGGCTCTGAGCCTGTAGGAAGGCCTGGACCACCTCCTGGGTCTGCTGGGGTGTCGTGTTGACGTCCTCCAGGGCGTCTGCTACGGCAAACTGCCGGTCCCTCAGCCGGTTCCAGTTGGACAGTACGTTGTGGTATTCAAACACTTTCTCATAGTTCCCCACAGAGTTGTAGAGTTTGATCAGGCCTCTGTAGTCGTACTCCAGGCCGCTGTAGCCTTCTCCAAACAGCTTCTTCCCTGTGAGGGAAAAAAACAAAAATCAGCTCAATATGACCTTATGGCAGATATTTATAAAGCTTTAAATATGGAACTTACAAAAACAGGAAGAAGAAGAAGATGGGGAAAAAATATGGCTGCAACTAATGATTATTATGACAATCTGATGAAACTGCAATATTCTGTAGATTTTTCGTTTAACCAATTAAGCTTATTTTATACAATATTAGAAATAAAAATACAATATTTAAATTAATTTTTTTAAAATAAGAAAATAAACATGTTATTGCCTAAATTGCAATAACATTCTTTTAGTGAACGATTGATCATTTGTTCCAAAGGATGAATCTGCAGCTTAAAAAAACAAACAAAAAAAAAAAAACAAAAAAAAAAAACCCCAAACTTCTGACATCAACATGTGAAAAGCTCGGCCTTTTCTGCTGGACTGAACATCCATACAGTTCTGGGCTGATCTGGTGATTATTGTTTTCATTTCACAGATTAATTTGATAGCAAATTATTATCATTATTTTTGTTTTTAAACAGAATTTGAACCAGGTGAAGCTAAAACTGCCACAAGAGGAGTTCTGGGTCAAACATGTTTACAGACAAAGAAGGTTTATTCAAATGTCTTAAGTCCAAAATTTGTCTGTCTTTTGTACGGTTTAGGTTTAATTACTGCTCTGCATATGTTGTTCTTGCAGCAATTATTTTTTTCTACTCTGTATACTCCAGATAACGATTAATCGATTATTAAATCAGTTGTCCATTATTTCAAGAGTCGATTCATCACGATTAATCATTCCAGCCCTAGATGGATGGATGACAGATCAATGGACTGACAGATGAAGAGACAGATGGGTTAATACATGGGATGGATAGATAGACCTCGAGTGGCTGCGTTTCCACTGACCATAAAATTGAGCAAATTGGAATTACGAAAATAAATTCACTTAACGCTGCAGTATATAACTTTGCTCCGCTCCCGACCTGCAAACTGACCAGTAAGCTTTAGAACAGGGCTGGGAGATCTGGAAAAAAACAATCCCATCAAGATAAATGTTTTCATGATATATCACGATATTAAACAACCATTTTTGTTGATCTTTAATGCTCCCTAGTGCTATTCAGTGAGATCTGAAGATTTCAACAGGTTATTTTTGACTTTAAAAAGGTCTATTTTTCAAAGTTGAACATTTCATCCAACAGTGAACTGCTTTGGATAAATAAGAGCCAACTTTTAAACTAAAATCTTCAAGCATAACGAAAACGGACATATTCTTTTGCTGATGTCAGATGAATAAAATAGGCATTGAAATATAAATTCTCAAAATCTTTCCTTCGTATAGCTAATTTTAAATATTGATTTTTTTCAGAATGTGTCAATTTAAAAAAAAATAAATAAATAAAAAAAATAAAGAGATTAAAAAAAAACAAAAAAAAAAAACAACCCCAAAATCAATTGTTTATATCCTCACTTTAAACTGGGATTTTAAATTCAGAACCGCTAAAATGTTTAGTGAATTCAAAATCCCGTTGGTTTCGCTCCCTCACAGTGAAGCGCTGCAGACGTCTGCGTCTACTGGTGGTTTTCTCATACTGACCGATGGCGATGGAGCGCAGGTAGAGCCTCTCTGCGTCGTCGTATTGGTTCATGTCGTAGTTGTAGAGGGAGGCCAGGTGGCCCACAGACAGGGCCACCTCGTAGTCCTCGTGGCCCAGAAGCTGCTCCTTGATCTGGATGGCTTTGATGTGCATCTCTTCTGCCTCCTGATGGCGGATTTACACAAAAACAGACCGAGTTGATATGCAGAAACAAAAATATTTGTTGCTTAGGCTCAAGAGATGCCCAGGGAAATGGGTTGTTAGCCAGAATCAGACCATTTTCAGGTTTAGAAACAGAACGTTGAAGAGGCAATCTTCTCCAATACACGAACAGAGAAAGCTGGGCGATACGGCTTAAAAATACGTTTTCATACCAGATCCGATTTCCAATTTTAAATTTGTTGTATTTTTTCTCGCTTTCTTTTCCAAAAAATGAATTACAAATGACGAAATATTTTCAAGTCATCGCTTTTATGTCAATCATCCCTTCTGTTAGTGGAACAACGGAGTATCAGGGCCAGGCCACAAGGATTTTTGTTTATTACGAGAAAAAAGTCAGAATATTTAAACAGAAAAAAGATGCAATTTTACCAAAAGAATGTCCTAAAATTACGACAAAAAGGCCTTTTTAACGAGAGAAAGAAAAAAAAAAAAAAGCTTGGATCATAAAATTACTACTTCATTCTCCAAATATTATGACTTTATTCTGGTAATATTAAGACTTTTTTTGTATTATTTTGACTTTATTGTCATATGACTTTATTCTCGTATTACCATGACTATATTCTTGTAACATTATGACTTTATTTTCATTTTTTTTTTTTAAATCGTAGCCTGGCACTAATACTCCGTCAAGAGTTTACCTGAATTAAAGTCCAAATAAATAGAAGTGCTGGATCCAGAAATGTTGGCAGCTTTACTGAAAATCCGTATTATCTGCAACAAACACAGTGGCTGCTGTGTTGGTAATGCTAGCTATGCTAACCATTAAAATAAGACACTAAAAACAGTTGAACCCTGTTTTATAACGACTGCTCTCTCAGAAATGGCGTCCTGTCTTCTCCTAGTAGAAATAATGAAATCATTTGCATTTTGCTGCAACTAACGATTATTTTAGTTATCGATTATTCTGATGATTAATCGGATAAAACCAAAAAAATATTGGCACATTCTGCAGATTTTTCATTTAATAACCACTTAAGCCTTTTTATACAATTTTAGAAATACATAAAATATAAAGCTTCTACCTCACAGAGCACCCCCTCCTCTGTGACTTCCCCACTCAGCTGCTTCAGACTAGCCAGAATAATTAGCAAGCACCTGGTAGAACTGCGCATCTGCTGAGCTTATTATACAAGTTATTTCTCAGTACAATGCTGATAAAAACATTGTTAAAGGGTTAAATAGAAACACTGCTGTGATGACTTCCTGAAGGCGGAGTTTCAGAAAGAGCAGGAGTTCTTAAAGAGACAGAGGCCCAATTTCAAGGTGTTAAATTATGAAGTCAAATTTCTTTTAAGTCATATTTGATATAAACAGCATTTTGTAACAACTGAAGGTAAAATAGTTACTTGATGGTGCTATAAAATTATTCCATGTGGCTGGAAAACACATAATACTGCCCCTTTAAATTAAAATATATATAAATTTGTACAGTTTTGACTTAATTATTGCTATGACTGTGTTCTTTCATCATTTGAACCTTTTTAAGAGTGTGTATTCCCCAGTTAACGATTAATCGATTAAATTAGTTGACTAAATCGATTTGTCACTGTTAATCCGATTGATTGTTTCAGCCCTAATTTGAATGCTGAGTTTTTATAAAGAGAAATTTCAAACAAGCTAAATCAATCTGAGCAGGTCAAAGCTTCACACAAACCAGGAATCAGCCAAAAAATTTCTGATTGGTGCGTCTCTCATCAGAGCACAATGTGAACCAACATAACCTTCAGCTACTGTTGTGGCCACGCTGATCCCACAACATATCCTCTCCACTACAGCACTGGAAAAATCCATTTCGCTTGAGAGGAGCCAGAAATTTATGAACAAAACTAATGAAACAACAAATCCAGGTGTGTTTGTGTGTCACAGACCATGTGCAGCACCCACCTTAAACTTCCTCATGGACTGGTAGAGCCGTCCAAGGTTGCCGTAGTGTTTGGCTGTCTGAACATTAAATTCCCCAAAAGCCTTCTTGGCCAGCTGCAGCGAGGAGAGGTGGAGATCGTGAGCTTCCTGCAGGAGGCGCTCTTCTGTTTCTTTATTGTGGCAGTCAATGGCAATTTCCTCCAGAATTAGAGCTGTTGGAAACAACAAGGTAAGGGTTAAATGTCTGAAGTGGTAACTACGTATTCCTTTATGTTAACAGATTTGTCTTGCACAAAACTGTTCGCTTGGATAAATCCCATCTTGGGGGTGGAGGACTAATTTCCAACAGCTGTGGTGCCCAAGTCCAGCTACTATATCCCGCAACATTTAGACGCATCCCTTCTCCAAGACCTGACTAATGAGTGGCTCCTCGCCAAACCTCTGCACAGCTGCATGACTGAATGCTGGGGAGTGAACTCTGCTATTTGATTCAGAAATGTTGTAGCAGGCATGCATTCAAAGGTGGGACATCAGCAGCTCCCCCTGTCCTACAGCGTAGGGCTGAAACGAGTCATCGGATTAATCGTTTATTGTAATTTCATTCTAATTTTGATTAAATGGATTTTTAATATTATATAAAATAAGCTTAAAGCTGCAATATTTAACTTTTTAAAAAAATATGTTTATTACACATTTGTTAAAGTCATCATCATGTCCTGACAGTGTAATAGAAAACAGATAATCTGTGAAAAAATAAATAAATAAATCCAGCTCCTCTGCTTTCTCCCAGTGCTCCCAGTACTAACTGCAGAAATCCACCACTCAGTCAGAAACAACCAATCAGAGCCAGGAGGAGGGTCTTAGCGCTGTCAGTCACCCTCATGTAGGCACCGCTTACACACTCCCCCCGCTCTCTGCTACGCTACAGCTGGTTCACCACAACATAGCCTGCTGCTAATGCTAATTAGCATGGCCACCGATGGCGGTGGATAAACAGTTTTCCTGGAACGGTGAGTTGTTTCTCCACCATTAGCACATTTAGCAGCGCGTACACAAGGGTGATTGGCAGCGCTAAGCCCCTCCTCCTGGCTCTGATTGGTTGTTTCAGGTCGGGAGCGGCGCATCTCTTTAGACAGCAATAGCAGCTCAGGGAGGTGGAAGAGCTCCATCTTTACACAGATTATCTGTCTCAGACCAAACTGAACATGGTGACAGTTTTGACAAATATGCAAAAAAACATATGTTTGTAAAAGTTACACACTGCAGCTTGACGTTATTGAATTAAAAAAAAAAAAAAAGTTGCAGAATGTGCCAACTTTTTATCCATTTAATCGTCAAAACAATTGATAGAATAATCGATTTAGAGCTGAATCGATTAATCACGATGAAGCAATTATTGAAATAATCAACTAATTTAGAAATCAATTAATCGTTAACTGGAGCATACAGACTCTAAAAAAGGTAATTTGCTGAAATAACACAATCACAGCAGTAATTAAGCCAAAACTGTACAAAAATATTGATACTTTTTGCTTTTAAAATTTAAGTAAAAACAACAAAGAAAAAACACACATTTGTAATTTCGTTCTACCCAGAACTCCTCAAGTTGCATAGTTGTAGCTTCACCTGGTTTAAAATTTTGTTTAAAAAAACAAAACAAAGAAAAAAAATATCCTATAAAGCACCTTTTTCCAGTCAATTAATCCAAAAATAATCACCAGATCAGCCCTACACTATATCGATGTTGAGTAAAGCAGAAAGAGCTGAGCTTTTCACATGTTGGTGTTGGAAGTATTTTTTTTTATTTATTTATTTTTTAAATCAGCAACTGCATCCTTTGCTACAAACAATCAAGTGTTCACTAAAGGTATGCTGTGTTGTTGAAGTTAAGGCAATAAAAATCTTTTCTTACTCAAAAAAGGAATTAAAATTATTTGTTTTTGTATTCTTTAAATCTATTTGTAAAACTCTTTAAAAGAAGCTTAAGTGGTTGCATGAAATATCTGCAAAATGTGCCCATTTTTTATCCGATTAATCACGAGAATAAATCAATTACTAAAATAATCGTCAGTTGCAGCCCTGCTACAGTGTCCCTCACACAGTGGGCAGCAGCCCAGCTAATCTAACAAACTTGCCTTACCTTTGACTCTCTTGGAAGATGCCAGCAGAAGATGGTCCTCAGGCAGGATATGAGTTATAATGTCTATGGCACGTTCCGCATGGAAACTGGGGGGTGGGGAAAAAAACAAAACAAAGACACTGATCCAAATGTGTCACATGACTCAGAATTTGTTATAAAGTGCGTAAATTTGGATAAACACTTCCAAGAATAGGACGTGTCCTGGCAAAAAGAAGCAACTCTGAGTCAGAGTGACAGAGGTCATAGCAGTGTTGCTGTATACAGGGAGGAGTGCAACACTGAAACCTTCCTCTCTGCTCCATGCCTTCGCCTCTATACTCAACTTGTGAAGTGAATCCAGGGTTCTTAACGCATGTTTTTATGTAAAACAGGTCAAGTTAGAACAGTACTTCTCACATACTGGGGCACTAGAAGCAGGAGGACTCTTATCTTTATTCATGTTTAACTGATAAGCCTCTGGCCACTAGGTGGCAGCAGTGTTCAAATTAAACAGCAGAAGAAAAAGCCTGTACAGGAACCTGGTTTACACAGAGCTTACAGAGGAGAATACAAGTGCAGATATTTTGAAACAGAAGAGAGATGGAGAAGTTTATGACAGTGAAAAGAAAAACGTAAGCAGAGCTTAGTAGAGCAAGTGTGATGGAGTAATGGGGCCAGAGTACAGCTGTTTTCACCCCTGATAGTCCGGTGGACTCGGTTCAATTGGGGACCAAAATTGCAACATTTGCTACATTTTCTGCTACTGCGGTTCATTTCCACACTGCACTTTGTCAAACGAACCAAACCGTTTGAACAACCTGTTCCCCTCCACACCTGTGGGGGCGCTGCACCAAGCACCACTGAAGGAAACGACACAAAAACCTCTGAACAACAACACAGAGCAACTTCCTTCTTCACAAAATGTCAACAAAAATGGAGTGGCATCAGATTTTAGCGGTATTTTCTTTGACAAAAGACCACGAGGCATGTCTCCTGCTGGCACTCGCTTCGCAGGTTTGTTTTGATTGCATTTACCCAGAATGCCCTGCGCTATAGTCAGCTTCTTGCTTTTGGAGCGGTCTTCGGTCGGCTTGACTTTCAAACATGAATCTGAACCACCAGAGTTCACTTTAACCGAACCGAGATTTTTAGGCGGACCAGAGTTCTCTTTTTTGGTCCATATCAGAGTTTGATTGATTCCCGTCTCCCCAAATGAACCGGAGTTTATAGGAAAAAACGGACTGGAGTTCGTTTAAAGCGGACGAAACACGGCTTGTGTGAATGCACCCTAAGAGAAAGTTTTTTTTCTTTAAAAAAATAAAAAAATATTGCAAGAATAGTTACACAATTGGCAGAAAAAAAATGCTATATTTCAAGAAGAAAGTCGAAAAATTGTGAGGGAAAAAAAATCATTTTAATGAGAAAAAAAAGCTTCGATAGAGTTATCAAGATTTGGCGTGACCAGTTCAGCAAGTCTGTGGTTGTTTCATTGAAAAGGACAGTCGTTTAAACAATCGTTTCAAAGTCCTGCAGCTGATGATAATCTTTTAACAGATCTGCATCAAATTAAGTATTTCCTTATTCCTCATTTTAACGAAGTTTGGTGTTGAGTTCCCTAAAGTTACAACCTTGTTCTCATGTTACAAAACAAACAAAAAAAACTCTTAGTCTGGTCCTAATACTCCGTCGTAAACTCATGACTGCAGCTCGCAGAAAAAGGCCAGGAAACAGACGAAGCCTACACAACCCTTGGGTGTACTGTGAATGCACTTTTCATCTCTTCTGACGAGCTGAAATATAAGAAATATTGTTGCAATCTTTGCACGAAAAATGTTCAAAAGATATATAACTTTTGAAAAAGGAATAAGCTGAAAAAGCTGACAAGTAACCAATGTTTACAACTTCAAAACATTGCACTGTGCCAAGTCTAAAAATGCACATCTTAGAGAATCATTTGCACCTTTTCTCCTGAGAATCACACAGACGGAGCAGTCTCGATTAAATGTTACTAATGGAGTTAATAAGCTGAACTTAGAAATTGTTTTGAGACTTAACATAATAAAATGAGCTGCAGGAACTTAAAATGGAAGTCGTTGCAGCTCATTTTATCTGTTTTGATTATCAGGTGATAGAATGCTGGTGCCAGTGGTTTGTACAGATAAATTATTAAATATCAGATTCTCAACAGTCTTTCAATTTGGGTAAGATTAATCTGACATTTATATCACTAAAGCATGCATTTATCCAGGATGTTGTCATGAATAATTTCATAATCTCTGTGCAACATCCTCAATAAACAGCTAATCCATCTTCACAGTACGGGCTGACTGTACTGGGAACTGAAACACTATACTGGGTTTGGTTGCCTCATATCGTCAAGGCAGATTTGCTCTACAAATAGAGGGCTATTCTTCCTGGCACAGAACTGATTTTACTGAATTAAAAAGGCACGATATGCTCCAAATGGGAACAAATCGGGCATACCATGCAAATTCAAAAGCACTGAAGATGACAAAGAGGACAAAGGGAAATGGGTGGTTCATAGTCTTTAATGTGATTAAAGTAAAAACCCAAACTCACAGTCTGTTAAAAATCCCACAAAGCTGCCAATAACTTTCTCTCCAGTTTTTCCTGAACCTTTTGTCCTTTCTTCAATTAATCCTATGAGCCTGAATTATTAGTTTGACACGTTTCAAACCGTCCTCATTAGAGTCGGAGTAGCGGCACCTTGGGAATCCCTACGATTCATCGTACTCACAGAGCGTTGTCGAATTTCCCAGAGCTGTACTGGTGAACATACGAGGAGTAAGCCAAGTCTTCATGGGCTGAGGCAACGTGGATGTTCTTCCCCCCGAACACGGACTGTCGGATGTCCAGGGCAGTCTACAACAAGTGCAAGCAGTCGCTCAGACCAAGTCAGGACACCAATGGCTTGTTAAACGCTGTGCTTACCTGGTAAATCGCAACTGATTGGCATATGTTGTCCACATTTAACAAGTAAAAGCCATAATCTAGCAGCGTGTCGGAGTACTTGGGATGCTTGTGTCCAAAATGTTCTCTGGGAGGTAGAAAACAGCGCATCACAATGCATGATAAAGACGGACGTTTGACTCAGCTGCGGCTGCTTTATTAGACACAGCGGGTTACCTTGCTAGAAACACTGCATGTTTGATCAGCTGCTCCGCTTTCCTGAACTCCCTCTTCACCACACAAGCCTGCAGCAGGGAGACAAAAAGTATTCATTCCCCTTTGAATCGCGCTGCAACCATGAACTTCAATGTTGTTTTCTTGGCATTTTATTTGACAGAGCAACACAGAACAGACAATAACTGGGATTGGGGAAGAACAATAATTAGAGGAGGATCTCCATTACAGTTTTTAATTGAGTATGTAACTTTTATGAAAAATATGTCCTCTGCATTTTTGTTAAAATTATCTTTACGTCATGACAGTATAATATAAAACAGATCATCTGTGGAAAAAAAACAAAACAAAAAAACAATCTCCTCTGCCTTCTCCCAGTACGAACTGCAGAAATCCACCAGTCAATCAGAAACAACCAATCAGAGCCAGGAGGAGAGGCTTAGCGCTGTCAATCACCCTCACGTACGCGCCGTTAACGGCCCCCAGGCCACACTTTTGACACCCCTGCTGTAGGACGTACTGGTACAATGACAGAATGCGTGTCAACCAAACTTTCTGAGTTTTACCTTGGATGCTTGCCGGAGAACATCTACGACTACTTTGACAGGCAGCCCTGGAGTAATTTCCTTCATAGCCTCTATGCACCACCTATACGCCTAGGAGACAACCAAAAAAATAAAAACAGAAACATGAGTTGCAGAATATTTAGCACAACCACAGACGGCGCCATGTTAAGCATCCTTACCTCATCGTAGTGGCTTTTGGCGAAGAGCAAGGCACAGAGCTCACCGTACAGCGCTGCCTTGTTGGCCTGGTGGCCATGTTTGGCTAGTTTATCCATGTAAGACTGAGCGAGCTTGAACGTCTCCTCCCCAAGGTGGTACTTGCAGTTGCCGTTGCGGACATGAAGCAGCCTTAAACAAAAAGGGGAAGCGTTAACAGTCAAGTTAAACCAGTAGGTTTAACTTTGAAGGAGCTGGGATGTGAAGAAAGGGTACCAGAGGGTTTAACAGGAGGTGTTAGCAGGGAATACATGTTGGTGAAGGTTCACTCATCCAGGACATTGACAATACTGCTTAAACAGAAGGCAACAACGCCTCTCTTATTTCTTGTCGAAGCTTCAAACGTCAGCAAATTCTCTCATACCAGTCCTGATTTTAAATCGATTTTTTTAAGTGTCTTTTATTTCAGTCATCCCGTCTGTGACAGAGTATCAGGGCCAGGCTGCAAGATTTTCTGTTTCATTACGAGAACAAAGTCATAATATTAGCAGAATAAAGACGCAACTTTTACCAGATGACCGTCTCAAAATTGCGAAAAAGTCATTTTAATGAAAAAAAAAAAAAAGAAAGAAATCTTAGCCTGACCCTTGTATTTTGCTGTAGATCTGAACTGAATTCAAAGTCTCGATAAATAGAAGCGATATAAGACGCTTGTCGAGCAAGATGGCGGCCCTGGGCGTGCTGACATCACTCTGAACTATGGCTGGGCGATAAATCGAATTTATCCATCAATCGAATTTTTGGTTTTTGAAGATTTAATATTTGGAAAATCTGGATTTTTTTTTTTTTCCACCAATGCACTCCTTGTGTTTCCATAGTTCAGAGTGATGTCAGCGCTCCCGGGGCCGCCATCTTGCTCGACAAGCGTGTTTTACAGCTTTTATTTATTTGGACACAAACAACAGTCTATTTTGAAGAAAGAACCATACGGACTGAGCATCTCATGTTAGATCTCGATAACTCTAGAAACTTTTTGATTAAAACGACTTTCTTCTCAGAATTTTAAGACATTCTTCTTGGAAAATTGCTTCTTCATCCTGCTAAAATTATGACTTTATTCTCGCAATTAAAAAAAAAAAAAAAAAAAAAAAAAATTCTTGTGGCCTGGCCTTGATGCTCTGTCATAGAAGGGATGACTGAAATTAAAGCCACTTTTTGAAAATATTCTGTCATTTGTAATTTCTGTTTTTATAAAAGAAAGCAAGATATAAAAGAAAAATCAATTAAAATCGAATCAGATATGAAAAAATCTGAGATTTTATTTTTAAGCCTCATCACCCAACTCTACTCTGAGCTACAGAAACACAAGGAGAGCATTGGTGGGAAAAAACAATCCGCATTTTCCAAAAATTAAATCTTCAAAAACTGAAAATTCAATTAAATCGATTTATCGCCCAGCCCAAATATTAAGGGCAAGTCATTTAATGCAATTTCAGGCGACCGACCTCTCGGACTGTTCTGGGACTCACCTGACGCAGCACTCCACAGCTCGGTAACAGTGGAGCAACTCACTGTGGAGCGTGCACAGCTGTAGGCACGACAGAAACACTTTCTCTGCATCTCCATACCAGCCGGCATCAGACAAAAAGCCACCTGAAATCAAAGAGAAAACATTTCACCCAACTATTCTGCACAACACGCAAGCACAACCCCACATCGTCCAAAACGTTCTCGTTTCATTTGCCAACCCCTGAGACACGGAGAGAAACGACGTCCAAGCGTCTGACTTTACCCAGCACAAAGCCGAACTGGATGGCCTTCTCTTTGACGTGGGCGTCAGACTCTGCGATGTACGAGCAGCGACGGCTGAACGAGTTCGCGAGAACCGAGGCCACTTTCACCCCGTGGTCCATGAGGGCCTGGAAGCAGTGGTGCAGGAGGTGTCTGCCGCGGGGACAAGAAGGAACGTTAGCGTCTCGCGACAGGCAGCAAGCATCAGTCATCCAAAGATTAAAACATTTATTGTTTTGCAGTGGAATGCAGGAATACAAAACATTCTTCTGGATTCAAGGGGCTACTATCTATTGCCCCCCCATTCTGCAGATTTTTCATTTAACCTCTTCAACTTCTTTTTTTATGTACAATATTAAAAAAAAAAAAAACTTGAAAGATGCAAGAAATAGTTAAATTTTTTAAATAAGAAAATAAAGATTTTATTGCCTAAAATGCAATAACAGCATTCCTTTAGTGAACACCTGGTCATTTATAGCAAAGGATGCATCTGCAGCTGAATAAATCCTTCTAACATCAACATGTGAAAAGCTCAGCTCTTTCTGCCCGACTTAACATCAGTACAGTTTAAGAGATTTTAATAGGAGATTTTTTTTATTTTTATTTTTTTTTTTTTTTTTACTGAATTTAAACCAGTTGAAGCTAAAACTGCCACTTGAGGACTTTTAGGTGGAACATTTTTGCAGACAAAGAAGGCTGTTTTTAATCTTAAATCCAAAATGTATAGATTTTTGTACAGTTTTGTCTTAATTACTGCTCTGACTGCTGTTCAGCAAACTGACTTTTTCAGTGTCTGCATCCTCCAGTTAACGATTAATCGGTTACTGACTTAGCTGATTATTTCAATAATCGATTAATCGTTTCAGCTCTGGTTGAATCCATCAGAATGCTTGGTTTTAGTTACGTTGAATCAAAAGTTGCATGACTGAGCCTTACTGCCACCTAGTGGACATTGTGCAGGACATTTGAGTTAGTTGGCCAGAGCTGCTCAGGCTGAATGCGAGGTGTCACTGCCAACATGTTTGTTGCTTAGACATCATTTGTCTGTAAGTTCATGTTATTAATCATTATTTGAATATTTTGTAGTAGTTTATTAGTAATAACTAATCATTTCTATGTGCTTCAGCTAATTTTACAAGCTAAGCTACATCATTAGCTAATTAGCTGTATTAAGAAGCATATATGGTATGGTTTGCTAAGGTCTAGTTGCTTTTTGTAGTTTATGTATAACTGATACAAACTTCCTCTCATATTTTGTTACAGTGTCACTAAACTAAAGTGTTGTGAATAAAGCCACACAACCTTCAAGGACTGGATTATTTTCAACGCAAGTGTTAGCTAGCTGTCTGGCTTTGGAGAGCAACACATTGTGAGGGGAGCATACCCCTCATGCTTTGTTTGATTCTAAGGATTTTGTTTAAAAACGTTTTTTAAAAACTGGCAGCATGGAACATACTGAGCAACAGTGCCATAATAAGTTTTGCTGGACAATAAATTGTCCCAGAAATTATTGCGATAATGTTTTGAGACCATTTTCAAGTAAAGTAAAAACTTTAACGAACACTTAACATGATCACAACTATTTAATTTTCCATTTTATTTCCAATTTTATTGTTTTATTAGTTGCCTTTATTTAATTATCTCTTTTTTGTTGTTTTTATTCACTTTTTTTTTATTTTTTTTGATTTACAATCACTTTTTTCATCTAGTTTTTTTTTTCCCATATTCTGTATTTATTTTGTAATTTTTAAAAATATTTTAAATATCCAAAATAAAACATGACAACCAAAAGCAATAAATAAAAACACAAATAAAAACCACACATGACTGAAACCATAAATAAAATAGATTATGAAGTCACTATAAACAAAATTGCCCTGCAAAAAATTATCAATCATCAGAATAAACTATGGCTTTTAAATAAGCAGATTTGCTCACATTATAATTTGTCTGTTGGTTTGTGTCTTGACTGGTTTGTTTAGTTTTAGTGAAATCTGACTAACTGGATGTGCATGTTATTAATGATTATACTGGCTTTTCACCAGTTTTATGATCTGTTATATTACATCAACCTGTCCAGGGACTACAGGTGGAAATTAGCATCCCTTGCAATGACCTGCTACCATGCATCTTTCCTTTTAAAACGGTTAATGAAATGTTGTATCTTGTCTCTGTATAAATAGACAGTCTAAAATGGAAATGATCAAGCTCATTTTAATTTATCACACGATTAATTGCTTAATTGCTTATTGCGACAGGCCTAGTCATTTCGCATTTAATCCAACTTTTATGTTATTGATGTGAGACATGCGTCATAATTCTGCACCAGCAGAAACCAAACGCACTAAATCAAGACGTAAATAATGGCTGGTTGCAGTCGATGCTCCATAAAACGCTGTTTCTATTAGCTGTGCTTTCTTTTTATCAGTTCCCTTCGTCTTGTTATGACTATGTGACAATCATGTCGGCTCCCATTGATGAATAATCCGTGTTTGTGGGGCTACGATTACCCTAACCCTATACAGTTACCTAAAAAGGAAGTAATAACTGGTTATTACTTTTATCGTTATCACAATAGTACCATAAACTGCCGTCATAAAACTTTAAGTCCACACTGCCCTCCCGGGACGCACGTGAAAGTTGCAGGACGCTGGACCTCGAAGACTGGAGTTATAGACCCCTGGTCTAGACGTCTCATGACTTTGATTAGTTTAAATCAAGAATTAATTTAATTTAATTCAAAACAATGACATTTAATCACCAAAGGAAGTCAGTCCTGTAACCGTGTCCTCATCTACCCTCCCCCCGCCCCAGTACAGGCAGTCAGATGACTCTAGTTTGCATCTGAACAGGCTTTTCAAGCTTTTCTTCTCAACCAAAATCCTTTCAAACCCTTCCATTTAATAGTTTTCCTTAAAGACCGAACAATTCAGATTTACCTGACATATACAACATTGTTCACCTGATCATCCATAGCTAAGAAAAAATTGGGTTTTTTTTACAGGATGGTGATTTTTACTTAAATATTACAGCTTCATTAAAGAAGGATTTTGATCTTCAAGGCCCCAAACCTAAGATCAGCCTTGGGCTTTGGTCGAGGAGCTAATCGATTAGGATTTTTGCATTTCCTCACAGATCACAGGCGGAGCGCAGATAAAACTAATTAAAGTTCACTGAAGTGTGAAATTACTCTCCTCAGTGGAGCAGTGTTAGGACTGCTGTGCTGCTCAAACCGAGGCTTAAAAAAAGCTACTGAACAGGGAAATACCATGAATGGGAGCATCTCAGTCTATAAAATGAGTTTGAGTCATGTTAAATATATCGAGGGAAGATGATAAAAATACTAAAATGCTTGCGAGGGTTGCTGAAAATAAACTGTTCAGTAGCGGTGCAACTAATGATTATATTAGTAACCTAATGGTAACTAATTAACATTAGTAACCTAATGGTTATCGATTAACCAGATAAAGAAATTGGCACATTCTGCAGATTTCTTTATGCAGTATTAGAAATACATTCAAAGATGCAAATAAACTAACAATTCAACCCTTTTTTAAAAATAAGAAGCATTTTATTGCCTAAGATACAATAACATAGCATTCCTTAAGCATACGCTTGGTTATCTTTAAAGGCTATGATTTTGCTTCAAGAATAAAAATAAAATTATGAGATGATGCCATGTCGTTCACCCCTAGTCAAGAGTCTGACTTGTATGCATTTTTCCCACTGAATCTTCAGATTTAACACTAAAAAGTACCACACAGTAGCGTATGCTAGCATACTAGCCACTTTAAATGTTCTACACCTGATTAGCCTCAAAATCCTGACATGATTATGGGTTTATATTGACAAGCTGAGACAGAGCTACATTGGGAAAAGCAACCAAGCTTTCTGTCTGCACATGTACGACGACATAAGCCTGTCACGATATATTTTACTGGACGATAAATTGTCCCAGAAATTATCGCAAAAAACGATATTATTGTTGTTTTAAGACCATTTTTAAGTGATACATTGATAATGTCATAATAATGCAAGTTTGCCCTGTTAAAGACCAAATAAGCTTTAATTTAGTAAAGAATAGGGCTGCGACCAACGGCTATTTTGATAAATCGATTAAAAAACAAAAATTGAAACATTGTGCAGATTTTTAATTTCACCACTTAGGCTTTTTTATATAATATTGGAAATACATTAAAAAAAAAAGGAGGGAAATAAATAATGAAATTCCTTTTTTAAATAGGAAAATAAATATTTTATTGCCTAAAATGCAGTTATATAGCTTTTCTTTAGTGAATTTGAACCAGATGAAGCTAAAACTGCCACTTGAGATTTGGGTAAAACATATTTACAGTCAAAGGTTTTTATTTTTTTTATCCGAAATGCAAAATGTATTTATTTTTTGTACAGTGTTGGCTTCATTACTGCTCTGGGTGTTGTTTTCTTCAGCAGATGGCCTTTTTTGGAGTCTGTATACTCCAGTTAACGATTAATCAATTACTAAATTAGTTGACAATCATTTCAATAATTGGTCAAGCCCTAGTAAAGAACACCTAACATTACCATTAATTCATTTTCAATTTTATTTCCATTGTTATTGTTTTATTAGTTGCCTTTATTTATTTATTTTTTTTTATTTTAGAATTTTATTTATCATCACTTTTTTTCAATTTTTTCCATATTCTGTATTTTAGTTTTTTTATTCATCTTAACTTTTTTCATTATGTATTTTTTTCTATTTTTTCCATATTCTGTATTTTTAACGATATTTCAAATATCAAAAATATTTTTAAAAAGGACAATCAAAAACAATAACTAAAATGGAAATAAAAACCAAACAACCAAAACCATAAATAAAATGGATTACGATGTCTCTGAAAACAAAACTGCCCTTCAAAAAAAAAAAAAAAAAAAAAAAAAAAAACATCAGAATGGAAATTATCGAGCTCATTTTGATATATGATTATTAGATTAAATGCTTATTGCGACAGGTTACAACTGCATGACCTGGGTCTTCTCTATAATCTATGAATGGATCACAGCAGAATTAACCAACATCCACCTGACATCTTCATGACATCCACCTGGAAACGCCATTAAGATGTTAGCAGTGTGCGGACGCAAACGGAAAATCAGCGTGGAGCGAGAACAGAAGGGGCTCTCACCGTTTGTCTGAGGCTCGAAGCACTTTAGCGAACACCTCCAGCTCACAGAACTCCCCCCCCAGCTGACAGAGTCGGCCCTGCTGGTACAGCTGAAACACAAACAGAAGGATGGACAGTCAGGGACACGTTGTTAGACATTCATAATAACTTGTGATACAACTGATAAAAACAGGACTGAAACAAATAATCAGATTCATCGTGATGAATAGATTATTGAATAATCATCACTTAGAGCTGGGCGATAAATGGATTTTATCGATTAATCAAATTTTTTGGTTTTGAATATTTAATTTTTGGAAAATTTTGATGTTTTTTTTTTTTCCCCACTAATTCTCACTTTGGGTTTCCGTAGTCCAGTGATGTCAGCGCGTCAAGGCAGCCATCTTGTTTGAGAAGCATGTTTTACAGCTTCTGTTTATTTGGACTTTGAATTCAGGTCAACTCTTTAATGCAATATGAGATTTTTTTTAATTCCAAGAATATAGTAATAATACAAGGACAAAGTCATAACATTACCAGTATAAAGTCGTAATTTTACGACAACATGAAAAATAAAAAATTAAAATGAAGAATGTTGAGCATCTTGTGAAGTTATACTTTGGTGTAAGTTTTGCAGCTAATATGGAATACTTAATCCTTTAACACATCAGCATCAAATTATTGTCAGTAGCAGGACTTTGAAGTTATCGTGCAAACCACTGTGTCTATTTTGAAAAGTTGATCTACACCAACTGATCCTGATAACTCATTAAAACAATTTTCATAGTTTTAAGATGTTTTTTTCTGGTAAAATTGTGTCTTTTTCCTGCTAATATTATGACTATATTCTTGTAATTAAACAAAATTTCCCATAGCCTGGCTCTAATACCCTGTCGTACATCTTCCAGAAGGGATGATTGAAATAAAAGCCACTTAAATTATTCCCTGTAGTTTCTTTTTTAGAAAAAAAAAAAAAACAAAACAACAAAACAAAACGGAAGATTCAAGTTGGATATGGACCTGCTATGAAAATACCAGAAAGAACTGAAAGTGCTGAGCTTTTCACGTTGGTGTTAGAAGGATTTATTTAGCTGCAGATGCATCTTTTGCTACAAATAATCAAGGCATTAAAATGTTTATTTCCTGATTTAAAAAAAAAAAAGAACTGAAATGTTTAATGCATTTCAAATACTGTATAAAATAATCTTAAGCAGTTAAATGAAAAATCTGCAGAATTTTCCAATTTTATTTTTTCAGATAAATCGTCCAAATAATCGACAACTAAACGAACGACAGCGTTCGTTGCAGCCCCAGATAAAATGCATGTGGGGAGACAAGGTGGTGGACATTAGGCTTCAGTATCTCTGGATTATTTCGGGTATGTTTTAATGATTCTTCGGACAATACTGTCCGCTGCTCAGGAGTTGAAATGATCTAGCCCGTCGTCAGAATGCTCTGAGGCGGAAGTTGTTCTGTAGCAGCCGCTGGGGGGGGGGGCGCTCCCAGCCTTGGAGCAATGTGCATAAACAGATCATTAGTGGCAATTTTTTGGGGTTCTGCTTTAAACTTGTGAAAAAATATTTTCACAGTTTGAAAATTAAGCAGCAGAGTGTTCTCAGAAGTCTGGATGGCCAGACAAATGTTGTGGTTGTCCATCTGTAAAAGCTGAATTCACTCCTTTGCCGTTCCAGCCATGCTGTCATGGTGCTCCTTCCCATTTCCACTCAACAAACCACTTCTTACAAAAAGGAAAATATTGCTTATCAGTTTTACTTTTTTTAGTTAAGTATTTCTAAGAATTCTAGAGCTGGACATAAAAAAATAAAAAAAAATAATAATAATAACAATAAAAAAAAGCTCAAATTTCAAAACTTCATTTAATTGCATGTCATTTTTTGAAAATCTGTTCAGAAATCGGACTAATTTTGTCCCCTAAAAAAAAAAAAATAATTAAAAAAATCCCCAATAACTCTATATGAGCTGCTGCTTGTAGTTATTCTTCATCACAGCCATAATACCACATGTCCTTACAGTGAGCAAAACACAGGAAGTCAAAGAGGGCACGAATCACTGCAACAGCAGGTACAAAACATTTAGTGGCAGATGGCTTGATTTTGTACACAACATCCTAAACTTAAAAGGAAAATATTTTCTTGAATTTATACACATCTTTCTACTCAGGGCTCCATTTTTGTTTCCAAGCAGACCTCCAACTAACAATTATTTTAGTAATCCATTATTTTATCTATTATTCTGACATAGGAGTGGACATTTATCACATAATTTATCATGATAAATGTCTTATAAGGGTTTTGATTTATTGTTGTCAAGATAAGTTCCAATGAATGATGTTTAAAAAAAACCCAAAACTGTCCATATAATCAGGCTTGTTAGTTTTACTATTTTCTACACTGTTTTTTCAATGAAAGTGTCAAGAAAAATCAATAAATTTGAAAATGTGTGCTGGTTAGTGACACAAATCACTTCTTTATGTGACTGGTGTCCTAAAGAAACGTATTACAAATGGGTTCTTTATTTAAGAGCAGTGTCTGTCTTTCTGTGGCCATGATTAATGTGTCATGCGGTCAGAGTCATAAAGTTACCTAAAAAAGTAGTCAATAGTTTTTAATCATCACTTTTATAGTTATAATAGTACCACAAAATATCGTGATAAAAATTTTAATTCATATCACCCAGCCCTATTCTGATGATTAATCAGATTAAAAAAAATAATAATAATAAATAAATAATAATAGGCACATTTAACAGATTTTTCATTTAACCACTTAAACATTTTTATACAATATTAAAAATACACTAAAATATGTAAATAAATAATTCAATTACTTTTTTAAATAGGGAACATTTTATTGCCTAAAATGCAATAACATTGCATTCCTGTCACGAATTTAAACTAGGTGAAGCTGAAATGATGCCACTTGAGTTTTGGGTAGAACATATTTACAAACAAAGATGTTTTTCTCTTAAATGCAAGATGTATAGATATTTTGTACAGTTCTGGCTACACTGCTGCTCTGAATGTGTTGGGGTTTTTTTTTAGCAAACAGCCTTTTTTGAGTTGTATACTCCAGTTAATGATTAATTGATTACTAAATTAGTTGATGATTATTTCAATAATCAATTCATCACAATTAATCATTTCAGCCCTAGTTCCAGGCATGTTTACAATCACCATGCTGCCATGGTGTGTTTTTATATTTTTAGCAGCCATTCCCTTCAACAGACCTGAGTTTTTTGTGCATTACAGGCTGCAATACACGGATGGATGCTTACTGACCAATTAACCATGAATGACGAAAAAAAAAAAAAAAAAAAAAAAAAAAAAAAAAAAAAAAAAAAAAAAAAAAAAAAAAAAAAAACCCACTACAAGAAATGTCTTGGAAATAAATTCACTGTTGTTGAATAAAAAGGTCTTTTTTTCTTTTTTTTGCTATAATCTTTCCATTTTAATGCGATGGTCATGGAAGAACCTACTGATGCAACAATCCTGGGGAACAGGACTGAAACTGATCCTGATCAGCTTATAACTAGAGCTGGTCGATATGGCTTAAAAATAAAATCTCCTTTTATTTTTAATACCAGATCCGATTTCCAGTTTTAATTAATTTTTTTCTTGCTTTCTTTTCTAAAAAAAAGAAATTAAAAATAAACAGAAAATATTTTCAAAAAGTGGCTTTTATTTCAATCGTCCCTTCTGTGAGTGGTACAACGATGCATTAGGCCCAGGCTACAAGAATGTTTTTAGTTTATTTATGATTAATTTATTTATTTTGGACTATTAAATAGAAATTCTGAACTAAGGATAAAAGGTATAAACTGATAAGCAATGGTTCAAGGCAGGGTTTCCCTCAGACACTTGCCCAGTAGTTGGGGTGCTAGAGCAGTTCACCAGTGGTCCACCATGTTTTTGTGTTAAAAAAGACACGTTAAAAGTTGACTAGAAAATTTTAATAAAATATGGCTAGTTAACAATGTTATTAGAAGACATTATTGACAATATTTCAACAGTTTTAAAAAAGGCAAACAGACAGTCGTCAAGTCTGCAGCTTGGTGCAATGTTTTGATTTGCAGGTTGTTGTTGGTTTTATTTGTCAAAGTGAATGCAATACTTGCAAGAAATACTTTAAATAAAATAAGGCCTGATCATTCAAATCCTCCGGTTTGAGTGAAAAGGTGGCGCAAACGATCTGTGCCGAGTGACAAGAGTTCTGAGGTGCACGACCAGGCGCCGCGTTAGCGCTGGAGATCAACACCAGGGGAGGGGATGGCGTGACTGGTGTGCGTCCCCTCATACCCAGTTCAATGCGTCAACTATAAACCTGGCTTAACCCGTCTTTGCTATAACCGTTTCTGGTTTTTTATATTTATTTATTTATATATAAAAAGAAAAATCTATGTAAAATAAACAAACATGACGCTTTGTCTGGTGGGGGGGGAAATCAACCAAAGCCTGGTGGGCTGCCAGGCTTATAATACACTGGGGGAAACCCTGTTCAAGTACACAGGGACACAATGGTTTGCTTACAGTTAGGGCTGGGCGATAAAATCGATTTTAGTGATTAATCGAATTTTTGGTTTTTGAAGATTTCATTTTTGGAAAATTTAGATTTTTTTTTTTTTTTTTTTTTTTTTTTTTTTTTTTTTTTTTTTTTTTTTTTTTTTTTTTTTTTTTTTTTCACCAATGTGCTCCCTGTGTTTCCATAGTTCAGAGTGATGTCAGCACGCTCAGGGCCGCCATCTTGTTCGACAACCGAGTTTTACAGCTTCTATTTATTTGGACTTTGAATTAAAGTCAACTCTATGACCGAAGACCATATCGTTTCAAAAATACGGTCGTAGTAATACGAGAATAAAGTCATATGACAATAAAGGTGAAATATTTTAAAGAATAAAGTCGCAATATTAGAAGAATGAAGTAGTAATTTTATGAGAACTCGCAACATGAAAAATAAAAAAAATGAATCATCCAAGCTTATTTCTCATTAAAACAACTTTTTTCTCGTAATTTTAAAGACGTTCTTCCGGTAAAATTGTGTCTTTATTCTACTAATATTCTGACTTTATTCTCGTAATTAAAAACTCTTGTCGCCTGGCCCTGATACTCTGACACAGAAGAGATGATTGAAATAAAAACCACTTTTTGAAAATCTTTTCTGTCATTTGTAAATTTTTTTTTCTTTGGAAAAGAAGGCAAGAAAAAAAAAAAAAAAGATTAAAATTGGAAATTGAATCTGGTAAGAAAAAAAATCTGAGATTTTATTTTTAACCCATATTGCCCTACATACAGTGTGAAATAGTAGGGATGAAATGGCAACCTGTGGGTAAAAAGAACCGACCCAAAGCTGTGAAAATCCAGTTTTCGAACCAATCCAGAACCTTACCCTTGGTCTGGTGGGGCCTCAGAAAATAAAGAGGCTGGCCCTTGGAAAAGTTTCCTGCCGTTCAACAGGACCTTCTTATGCAGGTCCCTTTATCTTAAATTTAAGACCAGTTGCTAATCCTGAAAAACAGGGCATGTTGAAATGCCCCAGCTGACTCCTAGCATCCTTTAACGTTTCACTTTCCAGTCTGCTGTTAACAAATGCAGCACACCAACCTGCAGCGTTGATCTGTTTTTACAGGGAAATGAGGAATAATCTTAAATAATTCCTTTACTGACGTTAATCGAACTGGAGAGAATATCGTTAAATTCTTAAAATAAACCCGTTACCCGACATTTTTAAAATATGATGCCATGTAAGGAGTTAGTTTATACATTAACGCTAAGCTTATCCTCCTTTAAGCCATTTTTTTAACTGTATGTGTTAATCTGAATCTTTGGTGCTGAGCTATGGTTAGCAACAGCACTAGCAGCAGCTGATCCGAGAAACTCAGTCCTGCTCTCACAAAGACACACCTGGGCACCATGACAGCTGCATCTCACCTTATAATAGACATCGAACTGGATATTTTCCGGCAGCGAGCGTATGTCCCTTCTTGATCGGCTGTAGTTGTCCACCACAGCCGAGATAGCGGTGTTGTACAGCGTTTCTGGGATCCATTCGAGCTCCGCCGCAGCCATGTTGTTTCTCCAAAAAAGCCCAGCAGCTACAGCCCTCCCCAACTCTCTCCTACATTCGCTACCTTACTGCGACCAAAGCCGTTTCTCCGTGAGTCCTCATATAATATTCGCGATGTTTGGGAGGCGAGAAGCAGTCGTGATACCGACAGGTTACAGGTGCAGCTTCAGTTTCGCGGTGCAAATTCCTTTCATCGCCGATGTTTATTCGTCAACCCTTCAGCAGTTCCGTGCCCCCTTTCCGACGCAGGCATTTCCAGCCGCTGACGCAGTGACGTAATAGTGCAGTCGACGAAAACGGTGAGCTCACTCCTTAACACTCAGCCGGCAGATGACTCGGCCAGATAGAAAATTTAAAAAAAAAAAAAAAAAGTGTGTAGGGAAGAGGTGTGGACACGGGAGGATGTATCACCGTAAACCAAAGAAGACATAACAGTTTTTCTTTTAAATAAATAAATACATAGCTGTCTTAGATGCACCTTTGATGAGATAAATATAACAATGACAAAACAAAACCTATCTCTAGCTGGTTAAACACACCCTGTAATACATTCTGTTCAGCAGACTCAATGACTTTATTCAATGATTCTATACATTTCATTCTATGTATCAAAAATATTTTAGGCCATATAGTCGAAGTGGGCTTAATCTGCTGTAAAATTGATGGTAAACTCCGCCTATATGGTGCGCCGCCCCACTCGTTGGCTGGTAAATGGTGCGTACCCTTAACTATTGAACTCAAAGAGATTGAAGCAGCTGTTAAATAAGAAAATAAAGAGATACAATAATTGAAAACGCAAAATAAGAACAGATTTTGGAACCTTTGGCAAAAAGAAAAGAAAATTAATATTTCTTTTACGTATTATAAAATTTAAAATATGACTATTGTCTTAATTTTGTGTTTGAGTACACATCCCTTACTCTGTTTCAGGCTAAAACCCCATAGACATGGGGTTGAGTTGTGTAAAATCTGAGTAAAGCAAGATCTAACGAAATTGCATTCCAAAATGCCACTTTAGGATTTACTTTGGGAAACAAAAGCACTGTAACCAAAAGTAGCAGGGTTAGGGGGAACTGGGGTAGACCATTTCAGTCCCCAGACAAGCCCATGTACTTTTAAATAAAACAATGTAACACCACATTGAGCTGTTTTTTTTTTTTTTATTTATTTATTTTTTTTACTGAGACTGGTGAAAGAAAAAGAAGGGAAAAAGGTACTGTATCGGGCAACCTGCAGTCCTAAACTGTCCCCACCAGGGAATATGTGGAGAGTTCTGAAAAAGAAAATAATCCAGAAATGGATGTGTAGGAAATGATAATAACTTGACAACTAAACAGTTGATCATTAAATGTAACAACTGATACGACTAGGAAATTATATTCATGTATTAAAAATTACCAGTCTAATTAACAGACTATATATTTTTGTTATCCGTCTAAAAATAATCAAAAATCTTCCTAAAGGGTAATTCTTTTACCTATCAGTTATTTTAAATACACATTTTAGAAAAAGGAATGGGAGTAATAGTAATGATATCAAAACTAGTCACTTATAGAACCAATATTTAACACACAACTCATCACTAATATGTTTAATGATCAAGTTGAGAAGGAAAACTTGACATTAACTAACAAACATGAAATTGATGAGCTTCCTCTCCTTAAAGGGAATTTCAGAAGGAAACTGAGAATCAACTTTCAGAGTCATTATCTGATTACAATCTGAAGGATTATTAATGTATCTCTCTCTTCCTTTCTCCCTCAAACTCTCACATGAGGTTTTCATGCAAAATTTGGATTTATAAATGAACATGCTTCTTGATTCGTTCTTGTCTAATGGAGTTCATCACAGTTATCCACCTGCTTTTTGAGAACTGACCACATATGTTCTTAAAGGAACCCTTTTTTCCCAAATACTGTTTTGCTCTTGAGTAATTTCTTGGAAAGCTACTTTTCACTTTTACTTGAGTAAAAAGATCTTGAAGTAGTGCTATTGTCTGCCTAAAACTTCAGTTGCACAAGTAAAGGTTTTGAACTGTTTTCAGTCATCAAAATAGCCCAAAAAGTCAAACAATCACCGTATATAAGGCTCTTAATTAACGTAAATCAGCATGCTGAATTAAACAGAGTTCTAATAAGGGAAAAACGCCAGCGCATACACAATTCAACTTCTACACTCAGCGGTACTTAAAATACTAAATAAAGTCATTAAAACTCACCTTTTGTTGTTTTCTTTTCTCTGCACCGAGGGAAAGAGAAGGCAGCACCAGTCTATCCCACTCTATCTCATCCAAAACGTAAACTTATGTCATAGATTATATTGGTATATAAAGATACATGGTCCTACCCACAAACCCTGAAAAGCACAGCTGTGGTGCATTCAAGGGACGTCCGTAAAACTCTGATGAGTTCAACAATATAGGACATTTGCAACTTCTAACGAAAAAAACGCCAAACACATTCACAGGGACGTGCACAAATGGACACTAGGCCAGTGGTGTCCAAACTTTTTGTCACCTATTCTCAGTGATAAAAACAGGATTTAAGTCACTTTTTCTAAAAGAAAAAATGCTCACTGTATTAAGCAAGGTTTAATAAATTAATTAAAAGCAGATTTGAGCTGTCAGTTGATAAATGTGGTCCTATTTACTATGAAATTATAGAGAAAGCAAAAATCATGGTTGTTAAAAGACAAATACTTTGTGTTGTACTTATATTTTCCAATGTAGAAAATTGTAATTTATCAGTAATAATTTTGCTCTAATTAAAGACAAAAAGGTTTCCATCTGCATCAACTGTCTGTTCTTGGTGACCACACAGCAACAGTCAAGGGGTCGCAAAGATCCCCCGGGCCAGACTTTGGAAACCCTTACACTAGGTGATGCTAGAGCACCTGCCCTTTTATTTTTTCCTTTAATGAATGAATTAATTTTTATTTTATTTTATTTTGCCTGGAAAGACCAATCAGTGGCATACCCTTTCCCGCTACGTCTTCTATGGCTGCCACCGGTCACTAGACAAATGTTTAAAAGTAGCTCTAGATTAAATTAGAAAATGAATTAATAAATAAATTAAAACATAAGCTATCTCACAGATGTAGTTACATTTGCTACAATAATCCCTGATGACTTCTTTTTGACTCGCCTTTTTTTTTTTTATTGCAAATACAGTAGATAAGTTACCTCTGTCTCTTAAACATTTCATTTGAATACATAAATAAGGCCAAATGAGCTGGGTAACATTACAATTCATATACTACTAAAAATACCTTTAGTAAAGTTCTGTTCAGTAACAGTGGGGCAACTAGACTAAGTTGTATTTTCTATTTCTGTGCATGTAAAAACTGATGTGATAATCAAAGTATTTTAATTAGTAAATAACATCAGATATCACACTGGCTGCATGCAGAAGTATAGATATTTCTTCTTCTGGCCATATTCTGTGCTGTTGGTTTCATTTTGAAGCTACTTGGAGGTTTGTACCCAGGTACACTGATATGGGAGGACTTCACTACTTTGTGATTGGAAAGTAGTTGTAGTTCATGTAGTAACAGAACTAATTACAAAAGTTTCTCAAGCATCTTTTGTTCATTTTGGTGAGAGCATATAATACACTTGTGTTGCACTTAAGTACATTGTTCTATAAAGATTTGATGACTGTTTTTCTGGCCATAGTTGATTTAAGCTGTAGAATAGACTCTGGTTACTCAGGTTTTAAGAAGATAACTTGTTTAGTGTGACCTAGCTGGTAGATTTGTCACGGCAGCCTGCTTTGATTCAACATATGGTCCAGAGGATATTTTTAAAAGTAAACAATGATGACAAATAGATGGTGGAGTGGAAAGAGAAACAAAGGGTAATGCAAGTTTCAAATTTTACCCAGAAAGTTCAACTTAAAGGCTGGTTGTGAGTCAGTGTTTTACCTTAACAACGATCTATAATAATTTTGTTATTTTATTAATCCTAATAAGCTTGGAAAATGTATTTAAAGTGCCTTGTTTTGAGTTGATTCTTTTGTCACATCCTTGGACCCCACAGAACAGGTGCTTCATCGGTGCTCTCTAATACAAAAAGGTGTCCTTCTTTGCCATCAGCAGATGTTGGGAGGTATGGTGCAGGCTTCTGATATTCTGTTTCAGATTCATCAAATTGTTCTCATCTGTTATTTGGACAATCTGTTTTTTAAAGAAAGATCATTTCAAAGACGAAGGTATTTATTTTCTTGCGCGAGTGCATGTAAACTGGCAGTGAGATTTAGAAAATCGTACAGGAGGCGCAATCAAAAATCTGCCAGCTGTCCCATTTGTCGCCCAAGGTGCCCTGTTTTTTCCACTTGAGTACCTGCCCCACTAAATGCTTGTGCACACCACTGGGCTGTGTGTTTAGTTTCCTTCTTAATTCCTTTGTATCATATGTTAACTTTTACTCTTAATATACCAAGCCTCCTTAAAGTAAATTCAGGACTCTGGACATTAAATGTAAGTTTGTTGAGTAAAATGAAGATATATGAAGGAAATTGACAAACAAAAAAAGGAAATTCTGGAAACCAAACTGTTCCATCTGGTTCTGGACCAAGACCAGTGGCTTTGACTTCAGTGTTATGCAAATGCACGGAGAAAATCTTGCACCACGTTCTTAAGAAGATGGTATCTAGCAATTTTAATCCACTCTAGTTTGCCTATAAAGCGAAGCGTGGGGTGGAAGATGCCAGCCTAACACTTGTAGACACCATCACTGCACATCTGGACTCAGTACAACCATACACCAGGGTTTTTTAATGGATTTTCCTCTGCTTTTGACACTGTAAATACCACCATTTTATTGCAGCACCTTTTATTTTAGACCTCCAGACCAGGGGCAGACTGGGGAGAAAAAGTGGCCCAGGAGTTTCTGACAGGCTGGCCCACCCTCTTCTTCTTTTAGGGTTTCTTTTGCTGTTTGGAAAACTATAGGAAGCATTACCACCACCAACTGGTAATTAATGTAAACCACATGACCCCAAAAAATGTACTATTAACACCTAATGCATGGTTCTTGACTTGTCTGCACACTAAGTTCATCCCTTATGATGTCGCCAGGTGACTCCGATCCCATCCAAGCACTGAACAGATGCTTAAAACAAATCAATGTGTGGATGTGACAAAACTTTCTCCAGCTGAACAGAAACAAAACTGAAGTTATTATCTTTGGATCTAAAGACGAACGATCAAGAGTCAGCGTGCAATTCAGCTATTACAACTAGAAACTAGTGATCAATCTTGAAATCTGGGTGTAGTGATGGACTCTTGAGAGCTGAGAGTGATGGAACCTTCAGAGACACATAAAGACAGTTACAAAGTCAGTCGTCTATTGCCTGAAGAACATTTCCAGGATTAAAGAATTAATGTCTCATCAAGATCTCGAGAAACTCATCCATGCATTTTATCTTTAGTCGCATTGATTACTGCAGCAGAGTCTTCACAGGTCTGCCTAAAAAGTCAGTCAGACATTTGCTGCTGATCCAGAATGCTGCTGCTCGTGTTCTCACTAAGACCAGGAGGATAGAACACATCTCTCTAGTTCTAAAGTCCTTCGACTGGCTCGCTGTAGCTCAGAGAATAGACTTTAAAATACTTCTGTTAGTTTATAAATCACTGAACGGCTTAGCACCAAAATACATTAAAGATCGGTTGTCGCTGTAGCAACCTTCCAGACTATTCAGGTTTTCTGGTTCAAGCTACTCTGCATCACCAGAACCAGAACAAAACATGGAGAAGCACCATTCAGTTTTTATGCTCCACTAATCTGGAACACACACACACACACACACACACACACACACATATATATATATATATATATATATATATATATATATATATATATATATATATATATATATATATATATATATATATGTGGGGTCTGATGAGCGTCGGCATCGGACGCCTAAACCCGGCGTTCGGTTCATCCCGCAGCGCCAGTTCTGCTTACCAAAAGTGGCCCACTGGGCAAGCTCGCATTCCACGCCCGGCTCCAAGCCAGCGAGCCGGGGTAGCAGCAGCTGGGTAGCTCAATGGGTAAGTCACCCAACCTTCACCCGGGAGACCGGGGTTCGAATCCAGGCCGGGTCGCTTGGTTGAGATATCCAGTGTGGGTCCTTAGGCAAGATCCTTTGCGCTACTGCCTACCTCATGATGAGTGACAAAGGAATACACGCCATACCGGCTCAGACGTCGCCCGGACAAACAAGGTCTGCGTCAGGTGCTGGGGAACCAGGGCACCTTCACGAAAAATGGGTTACTGGAACAAGACGGAATTGGGCGAGAGGTGAAAACTTGGATCTGTTGGAATGCTACTACTCAAGTAACCCTAGTCAGAGGGGTTACATGCAAAGAATGCGGGAGGAATGGTTACGTCGACATCCCCATTCAACACTAACTGCCAAACAACTAGTAGCTCAGTGTTCCAACATCCGCAAACGGCAAATGCTGTCACAACTTGAGATAGACGAGGTACAACACAAATGCTACGGCAAGGGGGAGCCAGGACGACACCAGGTCAGAGGGGAGTTAGCTTCAACTCCCCACCCGGAGATTGGGTATGCAGCCCCAATAATGAACGAACCATCACAGCTGAACGAGGCAGCAACTGACCTGAGAGGTAGGATCGTGGCCCGAATGAACATCAGGCAATCCCGATGCCAATTACAACGGCTGAGTGAAGTACCATCAGAAAGTCTCATTGAAGATGTGAATGCAACACCATAACGGAAACCAATGAGCTGGTGTACAACTCAGCATCAGTGATCCTTGAGATGCTCGGCTATAGGAGCAACCATGAGATTCAATACCCACCATGGAAAAGACGGTTAGAGGCTAAAATCAAGGTACCCAAAAGACCGGTACCCAAGCGGTACAGCCAGATGCCCATACCTGAAGCGCTCGAAACTGCCAAACAAAGGCTCCAAGCCTTGGCCAGTCGCCTAAAGAGGTACACGAGAGAAAATGAAGCCAGGATTAACCAGGCTCAATGCCACACACTTGGATCATTGAATGCTTAGAGATGTACAACATCAACAGGACTCTAAGAGCCTTCATTGCAGCCTCGATGGGGATGTGGAAAACCACCCTTGAAGCCAACTACAAGCCAATTGCACAAGTGTCCATCAAATGTGGCATATACCAAGGAGACGCTCTTTCCCCACTGCTGTTCTGCATAGGTCTGAACCCCCTCAGCCAAGTCATCAACAAAATCAACATCAACAAGACTGGCTACGGATACCGACTCAAGAACGGAGCCACCATCAGTCACCTCCTCTACATGGATGACATCAAGCTGTACGCAAATGGCAGCCTCGATGAGGTCACAAGGAAAGGAGCCACAGCCAAATACAACGAGTAAGGCAAGTCCTGAGAAGCCAGCTCAATGGCAAGAACAAGATCCGTGCGATAAACAGCTATGCCTTGCCAGTAATCAGATACCCTGCAGGAATAATAAGCTGGCCAAAGGAAGAGATAAAGACCATGGATGTTAAAACTCGGAAACTACTAACCATGCATGGAGGGTTCCACCCTAAATCCAGCATCCTGAGACTATACGCGAGCCGTAAGGACGGAGGCAGAGGACTAGCGAGTGTGAGAGCCACTGTCCAGGATGAAACATCCAAGATCCATAAATACATCAAGGTCAAAGCCTCAACCGACGATGTGCTCAGCGAATGTCTCAAACAATGGGGACCAGAGGATGAGGTTCTGGAGGAACCATCATGGGAGGATAAGCCCCTACATGGGATGTACCACTGACAAATAACTGAAGTGGCTGATATCAGGAAATCCTACCAATGGCTGGAAAAAGCTGGACTCAAGGACAGCACAGAGGCACTCATCCTGGCTGCACAGGAACAGGCCCTAAACACCAGAGCGATAGAGGCACAGATATATATATATATATATATATATATATATATATATATATATATATATATATATATATATATATATATATATATATATATATATATATATATATATATATATATATATATATATCTGTTGCCACCAGATAGCCCATCCCGTCGCTCCAGGGCAGGGAGAAGCTCAGACATGGCAGAGGTAGAGTCTTCATCTGGGGGCTGCTGCAGGAAACATAAACAGGATAGTTATTAACAGGGTTTCTGAAGGCTTCATCAACTCAATTTAGGGCTTTTTAAAAACTTTTTAAGACCATTACTAATGAAATTTAAAACCTGTATCACAAAAGAAAAAACAAAAACAAAGAAATCCTATGTTTTATATAGTAGTGCCAAACTGTTTTACCCAGAATGACCATAGTATCGAACGGGTTGGCAACAGAAGTCAGCCAGTGACGAAGACAAATGTCGTCCAGCCAACTGGTGACAAAATTGCATTTAACCAGTGATTGACGCAAAAAAGCTTGCTGGCTAGCTAGCAAGGGTGTATTAGCAGCTAGCATTAGCCTCAACCACCTCGAGTCACAAAACAGAATGAAGATGAAGCCCCACAAGAAAAAAAACACACAGAAAATGTGAGATTAAATAGTCCTGCCATGTCGATTTGAGACCTGTGATTAACGTATTTAAGGCAAAATTACAATTTTAAAATAAATTTAAGGCTTTTTAAGGCCTTAATTTTAGATACATTAATTTAAGTCTTTTTAAGGATGCGCAGAAACCCTGATTAAAGAGAAATAAGTGTCATAATTAGCGGTTGGACTTGATAAAAAAAAAAAAATTAATTGCCTTAATTGTAGGGTCTGTGAATATTTTATCATAATCAAATTTTAGTTGAAAACCATATATTAAAAAAATAGGCAACAATTTTAATTCAAAAATCATTTTTACTGTTAAATTATTGAATAAACAGACATATGAGCTCAGCAAGGATATTTATAATTTTTAATCTGTTATTCAGGTTCTTCAACCATCAGATTGGAGCAAAGTTTATCGTTCCAGTATTTCAGGAACCCCTGATCATTCATGGAGCTTCTTTAGAAATGCGGACTGTGGACGCTGACATTAGCATTGTGGATAACTGTGCTGCTGCTACATGTTTAGCATTGAGATGCTAATTTAGGCTTGAATCGCTTCTCAAGTGTACTTGAAATCATTACAGATACTTAGAAAACACAGAACTCAGAAGGAAAAACATGTATTTAGGCTGACTGTTTTTAGCACAACAATATTCTTTTCCAGCGTCCCATCAGATCGTTTTTTTTTAAAAGCTAAAATTAACCTGAAATAGGCCGAGAGAATCGACTTGGTCCTCCATTGCTGTTGCTTGTACATCAGGTTTATGGTGTACCAAAAAGACAATGCAAAGTAATAAAATTAAGGCATTAAAAGTCATAATCTTTGTCAAAGTTGTCTCTCATTACAGGATTCACTAAATAAAATGGAACGTTTAAAACATAGAATACCCAGCCGGTTTATTTGGGAGGGTTTTCCTAATTTGTGAGGGGCGAAAATGATCTGCTTTGAGTCTCCAGTACCTGTAGGAGAGGCGTATCTGCACGGGATATGGATGTAGGAGGACACTGGGAAACTTTGGCCAGGTCCAGTAGCACCTCTTCATTGTGGAATGCCTCTTGGGAGCCCCCAGGTTCCAGCAGTGCAATCACAATGGCGCTGATGTTATCAGCACGCAACATGCGCTGACGCCACCGCAGCAATGCGTGGCTCACAAGCTGCCTGGCACTTGACACCCCACATGGTACCTGGAAAGATGAATGCTTGTTATTGTACTGATAATGAGATAATCCTTACTGATTGGTCTTTTGATCATGCATCCCTAATTAGCCTTTGTTCTGCAAGCGACAGCAATGATACAATGCTAGCACCGCTATGATCACATCAACCCAAACAGCTCACCATTTCCTCATCATTCTTCTGACACATGGAGATGGCCTCTTGAGGTGGCACCATATTCCACAGACCGTCACTGCCCAGGATGATGTAGCGGTGCTTTCGGGGGTCAAGAATCACAACGCTGGTGTCTGGCTCAGGAGAAACCACAAACTCTCCGCTGTAGAAGTCATAACTCCACAAATCCCCTGTGGTAAAGATCAGAGAAACACCAGAGCTGCCTCACTGACGATAAAAGATCCAAATGTTTCAAAGAAGGTGTTAAATTAGAAATAAAACACACATTATTTCAGTTTTTATTTATCGTTTTTGGTTGTGTTTTATTTTGGATATTTAAAATATCTTTAAAAATTACTAAATAAATATAGAATGTGGGGAAAAAAAGGGAAAAAAATACATAAGTGACGATAAATTAAAAAAAAAATTACTAAATAAAAACAAAAAATGAGAAATAATAAATAATGAAACAAATGCATCTGATAAAACAATAAGATTGGAAATAAAATGGAAAATTAAATAATAGTGATAATGTTAAGCGTTCTTTACAAAATTAAAGTTTATTAGTCTTTGAGAGGGCGAACTTGCATTATTATGCCATTAACAATATATTACTTGAAAACGGTCTCAAAACAACAATAGTGTCGTTTTTCCCAATAATTTCTGGGACCGTTTATCGTCCAGCAAAATGTGATATCGTAACACGTCTAAATATATATTACGAAATAATTTCTCCTCCATAGACATTTGAGAAAGGGTCAATATAGACCTTCAATATACAGAAAAGATGAACAGCCAGTGATAATACGAGTTGCTCTGCGCTGGACCAATCACGTGGCTGGAATGGAGCCACTCAAGGTTACGCTGACACAGACAGCAATAATGATAATGATAATGATAATGAGATAATCCTTACTGATTGGTCTTTTGATCATGCATCCTTATCTAGCCTTTGTTCTGCAAGCCACAGCAATGATACAATGCTAGCACCGCTATAATCACATCAACACAAACAGCTCACCATTTATATATATTCAACCAAGCCTGGTGGTGGCCCAGTCTGTCAGAAGGTCCCGGGTCACTTTCTATCCCCAGTCCGCCCCTGACACAGGTTCTGACGTCAAGACGTACGGTTTGAGCATGCTTACTACGCCCGAACATAAACAAAGGCAGGACGTTTCACCGCATTCAAATCTGACCCAGCTCCAATTTTATATGCTAACAAATCCAAAAAAGCTTCTTAGAGCTGGAACCATGGAAAACGCCTTGCTGATGCGAGTTAGTGTCTTTACCGACCAAGGAGGCAGGAAATACATGGAAGACGTGACCGAGGTCATCGTGGAGCCCGAGCCGGGGGAGGATGAGCCGACGCCGGGCGAGCAGGAGGCGGGTGATGGGGTAGCTTTTAGCGTCAGCTTTCCGGCTGTGGATTCACATCCGGACCTTAAAGATGGAACCACGGAGACTGAGCAGCTTACAGAGCCATCAAGTGAACGGCTTCGAACTGAAGATCAACATGTTTTGGAGGAAACCTTTTCACCGGGAAGTGGGTTCCCACCCCGAGATCAACCGGGTATCTCCAGCCGCTCCCGCCGCTCCGTGGCGTTCTTCGCGGTGTTCGATGGCCACGGAGGTAGCGAGGCTGCGCAGTTTGCCCGAGACTGTTTATGGGAATACATAAAGAAACAACGCGGGTTCTGGTCCGACTGTGACCGGGAGGTCTGCTCGGCTATACGCAAAGGATTTGTCGCCTGCCACCACGCTATGTGGAAGAAGCTACGTAAGTTTACCAGCGCCTCACGAAATTCAAACTAATACCAACCAGTCTTAAATTATATTGTGTATGTATTCCTCTCCTGTCTGTTTGAAAATCGTTCCTAAAAGTCTGACTTTGTACAAAATACAGGGATGTGTTGCCGACACTGAGCTATACACTGCTAGCTTACTCGAAGGTTCTACGGCAACAGTAATTTTCCACTGCACGTCAAGCGTTTTATTGTTTGAAGTCCACCGTGAGTTGTTTATATTTAATTTTAAACGACGGCTGAATTGTGTTTAGGTATAAATAGAATATTTTTGTGATTCCTTTTTGAATTTTAATATAACCGCTAACGTCGCTGAAGTTGGTATCTGACTCAATGCTTCCGAATAGGCGCTTGACTAAAGGGTCATTCCGGTGTTTTTAAAAAGGTTTTGGTTTCCATTTGCTCAACTCCAATACCCTTAAAGTGAATAATCCCTATCTACATTATTCTAAACTTTACAAACTGCTTTATAAGACTTGTAATCTGTGAAATTTGTACTTCAAAAATACAAAGACAGATCCAAATACAAGTTGCAGGACTCTGGCCCTCACAGATGGTAATACCTATTTAAGCATTTATTTCAGTGATAGTAGTTCTGGGAATGGCAAGTCCAGTGCTTCTTGTACTTCAAATCAAATTTGATCAGGACTAGACAACAACATTCAGTTTCACAAATTACAAACTGTTTTAAAGCAGGGGTTCCCAAATTTTCCATGCCATGGCCCCCTCAAACAGCATTAGCTCCTGGGTGGGAACCCCCTTTGCAAACCCACAGACAATGCTGCAAAATATGGAAAGAAACATCAACTTTTAGAATGTTTTTTTTTCTAACTTTTATTCACTTTTCAACAGTTATTATTAACGTTTCTTGAGCATTAATGCTGCCTCATGCCTTTTAAATTTAGTCGGCCATAAGTTCTTAGGGTTTTTTGAAGCGGAGTCCCCCACAGCAGGGCTGCTGGACGGTTCCTTCGCTCTTTGTTTTGTCAGAAACTTGTCCATTTCATGCTCGCTACGCTAGCTTGAGGAGCAAAGCAGCCTGATAAATTTGACTGGCAGCCAATCAAAAAGATGAGCATGGCAAATAACACTTCAGCAAATTGTTTTAATTTATATTTTATAGTTATTATTGAAAAACAGAACATCTTAAGATAAAAAAAATTACAAAATTGTAGATGTTTCTCTCCTTCATCACACCTGAATGAAACGACTCCATTACCTCCTCAGCCATCAAGTGCTGCAGAAAGCTGATAATCACCCATTTATCTAAAATAGGTGTGTGGAGGTAGAAAAACATCGAAAACATGCAGGTCAGTGAGTATTGAAAACCTCTGTTTGAAATAATCGATACTGTGTAGTCCAGTGATGTCCAAAGTAAGTCCTACATGACATCAAAATCCAGTGGATGGGACACTGACATATGCATCGAGATAGAACTTAATCCCATGATAAGTCATTTGAATCAGATGTGTTGGAGCAGAAACGCAACTAAAACAGTACAATGGCCTTTGAGGACTGGAGGTGGTGGAGGTGCACGTTAGCTCTCTCATTAGCTTCGCATAAACATGATGCATTATAGTAATAAAGCAGTAGGGATGTCATTGCTATTTCAACAGTATCAACTAGAAGAAGGGTTAATCTTTTAAAAGTGACCCAATTTGGTTTATTCTAGAAGCAAAAGGACAGACTACATCTATGAGAAAAATGATAAAATACCATAAACAATATTCCAAAACAAATCCTGGAACAAAATAGGCATATAAGCATGAAAACCAAGGCTATACAGTGATGTGAAAGAGATTTTGGTCTCATCGGTTACAGAAAAGTCGTCCAGGTCCCAAAAGAAGCAAAGCAACGATGGATCATCACACTACCATGTTTGAAAAAAAATTTGGTGAGCAAGTGATGCTTGTAGACGTGTGTGAAACTGCATACTTTGGTTTTTCCCTTTTAAAATGATTTGTCAAAACCTGGGACAGAATTTGGATGAAGTTTAAAGGTGTTTACAAAATACTTTAATAACATATTAATATGATAAATGGAAACAATGGAGAAACAAATTTGTTTGTGTCTTTTTCTGCATAAACAAAGTGGAAGAAGTTATCATTTGAGAATAAATCAAAACAAAATCTGTTTTGAGGTAGGTTTGAGAAGCTATGATGCAAAAATGAAATAAAATTTCAAGAGGGAATCTGAAACGAAGGTACTGAGCCAATACTTATACCAACTTAATATCGATATTTTGGATCTATTCGCCCACCTCTGTTGGTTATGGCTAACCTTACTCAGCATGTTAGAGTAGGCCAACATGATAGCATTTAAGCTAACACTAGCCTTATAGCTAATTTTGACTCAAAAGCTAAAGCTGACTTTCTGAATGAACTGAATTAATTTTAGCCATCAAGCTAGCATAAGCCAGCATGATAATGATAGCATTTAAGCTAACACTAGCCTTCCTTCTAGCTAAAGTTGACTTACTCAGTGGACTACGTTAATGGCAGCCATCAAGCTAGCATAAGCCAACATGATAATTATGGCATTTAAGCTAACGCTAGCTTTTTAGCTAATTTTGACCTAAAGACGAAAGTTACCCAACTTACCTGAACCGCAGTCTGGTGTTAGATGAGCTCAGGCTTGGCGGTTCTGAGTTTTGCAGTTTTCGCTCTTGATCCAGTCTAAGGGCATCTACATTAAGGGTGCGAGGTATTAGGAAATGATTCATTTGATATACTATTGTTGAATACTGCAATGACAGTATAATTATATATTTCCCTCTGCCCCTTTCTTTTCATCTGGCTGCTTCCACCAGAAACTCTCTGACATTCAACACATTTGGCAGTAAAGTATAAAAATACCTGAAATGTGAATTTATGATAAATTGGTAGATATTAGACAACAGTCATTTTGCGAAGTAGATATTGCACACAACTGCAATGACAACCTCTTTTATATATGGGATGAAAAAAAAAAAAAAGATTTAATAACTGCATGGTTTTCTCAAGTGGAATGAAAGTTTTGCAAAGCGATAGTTAAAGCATGTTTCGCTTATTATTGCAGTCATATATCAACATGAGAAATAGCATAAAATGACCCGTTTTTGTGTTCGGCGGTCAAACAACTCTCCCTTAACCGTGTTTGTAAATCGGAAGCCAACTTCAGTCTCGTACGGAGCTGTTGCACTGCTAACTGTAGCCACCGACTTTGAACAAAGCACATCAGTGAGGATGCTCACTGAATTAATTAGCTGATTCAAAGCCGTGAACGGCATATTCTGTGTTTTACGGTCATCTTTGACTTATTTAGTTTGTATTTTTAAGCTGCGCTGATTATTGGCACACATGTTATGCTGAGGTTGTGTTGTTTAGAAACTGTCTCTGTGGGTGTGTTTGTGTGTCAGGCTGAACTTGCCGGGGCATGTCAGCTGTTTTTTAAGCAGGTCACAGGTCTTATCACTGCGCATGTCTGTTGAAGTCAGCAGTGTAAAGACATGTTTCTGGACAGATGAGTATGGAAGCCCATTGCCGCCATGAAAGACAAAATAAACCCCGAAAGGAAGTAGTCATTTCGACTTTCAAAGTCATAATTATGAGAAATAAAGTACAAAATTTCAACTTTAAAAGTCACAGTTTTGAGATTCAATTATAATTTCAACTTTCAAGGTAATAATTTTGAGTTATAATGAGTCATAATTTCGACTTTGAGTCATAATTATGAGATTCAGAGTCATGATTATAAGAAATGGGCTTCCAGAGAAACAGTGTGAGTTTCTGCTTAATAATTACGACTTTCAATCTCATTATTATGACTTTGAAAGTTGAAATTATGCCTTTTGAATCTCATAATTGTGACTCAGAAAGTTGAAAATATGACTGAATCTCATAATTGTGACTCAGAAAGTCGAAATTATGTCTTTGTATCTCATAAGTATGGGTTTGAAAGTCAAAATTATGACTTTCTGTTGGGCTTTTATTTTTTCTTTCATGGTGGAAATGGGCTTCCATAGGTGAGGCTTGTCCTTTAAAATCTGAACTACTATCAGAGAGCTAAGCTTACAAATGAAAAAACAACCAAAACTACTAAACAATATTGAACAAGAGTGATATCAGACAAAAACATTTTTCTGTGTATATGTTTTATTTCTTTACTATTCTATCCTGTGTATTGTTCTTCAGCGTTAGGCTTAGTCCACACATAACCAGATATCTGAGAAAACGAGGATATTTTTATGCGTTTTTGCCTCTCATCCACATGAAAACTCCATTTTATGTCACTTAAAGCGATGATTTATAAAAACTCCAACCAAAGTGGACGTGAGAAAATCCTGCATTTGTGTTTGAGTATGTACATGGGAAAACAGAGATTTTAGGGTCCTGCGCATTACAGTCTTTGACAAAATAATGCACCAACATATCTGTTCGTGTGGATGAAAACCGATCCCTTGTGTACGATATTACTTTTTAAAACAATGAGGGGGAGATATTCTCTGTTTTATAAATACCGGGTTACGTGTGGACAAGATCTGAGTCAAGTGGTTAATGTTGAGCTCCTTGCACAGCCCTAGGATCGTGAGTCTGATATGCCTATTTTCTAATAACTGCACAGTATTTTCTGCTAGAGTCTTGTACAGTTTATTATTATTATTATTATTATTATTTTTATTATCATCATCATCTTGTTTTTAAAAAAAATTGTTTTTACACTTTAAGAACTATTTGTGTGAAACTTTATATCTGTTGCTGCTGTTACACCTGAATTTCCCCTTTCTGGGACTATTTCTTCTAATATAAACATGACACAGTCGGGAATCATATGTATTGTCTTTCATTGTTCTTCACAGCTGAGTGGCCAAAAACTCTTACAGGCCTTCCGAGTACATCAGGCACCACAGCCAGTGTCGTGGTCCTCAGAGGAAACCGGATGTATGTGGCTCACGTAGGAGATTCTGCCATAGTTCTGGGTGTCCAGGATGACCCATCAGTTCCATTCATCAAAGCTGTGGAGGTGACCCAAGACCACAAGCCTGAATTACCCAAAGAGAGGGAGCGTATCGAAGGTCTTGGAGGGAGGTAAACCAGCAATATTCTCTGCTTCTGCACACATTGGTGATGGGTTACAGCAAGGAACGTTGAGAAGTAGACGCTGCTGTGATTTGTGGAAGTTGTGATTAGGTCTGCAAGTAACGATTGTTTTAGTAATCGATTATTCTGGCGTTTAAACAGAATGAATCATTTTTGAATTAGAAAATTAACATTTTATTGCCTAAAATTCAGTAACACGTGATCATTTGTAGCAAAGGATGCATCTGCAGCTAAAAAACGTGAAAAGCTCAGCCCTTTCTGCTTGACTTAACATCAATACAGTGTAGGACTGATCTGTTGATTTTATATTTTTTGGATTAACCGATTAATTGGATAGCAAAAGGTGCTTAATTAGATATTTTTCTTTGTAAAATTTGAACCAGGTGAAGCTAAAACTGCCACTTGAGGAGTTCTGGGTAGAACATGTTTGCAGACATAGGTTGTTTTTGTCTTAAATGCAAAATGTATATATATTTTGTACAGTTTCGGCTTAATTACTGCTCTGAGTGTGTTGTTTTTTTCAGCAAATGGCCTTTTATCAAATCTGTATTCTCCAGTTAATGATTAATGGATTACTGAATTAGTTGATGATTATTTCAATAATGGATTTTCAGCCCTACTAAATAATAAAACACAACTTGACGAAGCCTCGAGGCAGATAATTTGCCACGAGGAGTTTTAAAAATCAAAGTCCTCGACTCATTCGAGGAGTTGTTGCCAGCTTTGACTTTAGATGTTTGTATTTTCTGTCAACATAACTTGCTTCACTTGCTTTACAAGTCAGAGGAACATGCAGATTCAGGTAAATTTAGACTGGGGAGAGACCTGAGAAATACTTATTGTTGTGAAGGATATGAATTAAATTATCTGAAGATGTTAATTCAGTTTAACATAACCAGGTTATGATGGCATGCTCCTCTAGTCAGATTGGATTTTTTGGTTTATTTTAGTGTGTTTACATAAATTCAAATAAGGTTAAATCTCGATGGTTGTTAGATTTCAGTGTCCTTAATTTGGATGTATCGTAATTAGAATATAAATCAAAGCCCTGCTGCTTGTGAATGAAAATAAACAGAAAATGTCTCATATAGAAGTAGTTTTAACCTGTTACTCTGTCGGAAATGATTAAAGAAAGCAATCTACTTCTGTTACCAACAGCTCTTTTTTTTTTTTTTTTTGCAATCTGTGTGGACTTAGCTTGATACAAATGTAAACTCCTCGCTCCTCTTATCTTCCTCAGTGTGATCAAGAAGTCAGGAGTGAACCGGGTGGTCTGGAAGAGGCCCAAACTCAGTCACAATGGTCCAGTTCGTCGGAGCACTGTCATCGATCAGATACCTTTCTTGGCCGTCGCCCGAGCTTTAGGTGAGAAGCGATCATCAAGGTGGTCTGTGCTGCCTGAACGGATGAGTTGGAAATTCAGAAATTTAATTCAGCAGTTTAATTATTCATTTAAATTAAAAAAATTTTTTTTTAGGAACTTGTAATAATGAGTTGCGCTACTGTCGACGACCGCAACAAACCGGCTTAGCTGTCTGTTTAATTCTTGTACGCCTTCGTTAAAGAGGCTTGAGGTACATCGATAAACATGTTAAAACCCATCCTGTTCATCATTTTAAACTTCCCACGAAAAAAAAATAAGCAACATTCATGACTTTGTCAGTGACTTGCGTGTCATTATATCTGGCAATAAGTTCGGCACCAAGTCATGCTGCTAGCTAATCAAAGGTTTCCATGGCAACAGTAATTTTCTGTGGTATGGGTTACTTTCAAGGTATAACTAGGGCTGGGCGACATGGAAAGAAATCCTATCACCATCAAATTTTTTATATCAGCTTATAAATAAATTGACAAAATTTCTCCTCTTGTATTGCTAATTTTAAATATATTTTTAAGAATAAGCAATGAAAAAGAGATATAAAGAGACAAAAAAAAACCCAGTTTTTATATCCTCAGTGCAAATGTAAGCAGTTTTCAGTGACAAAAATGAAATAAATAAAATGGATATTGTCTTTGCTCAGAAAAGGCACTGTTTTCAGGGGGGGGTTTAGCACTCGCTCTCGTCTGGGATTGTAAAGTTTTATGTTATGCGTGCTCCAGGGGACGCCTCTGGTTCAGGTGGTAAAACAGATTGGTGATATTCCCCGACTTTGTTGGAGCATTTGCTCGACATAATTTGCAGCACACGCTGCTTTCTTTTGTGTAAATAGCCGAAATACCGCCTCATGACAGAAACGTTTGCGCCCCTCTTGTCAACGATATTATTCGCTGCCTTTTCTTTCAGGGCACTTGATTTTTTTTTTTTTTTTTTTTCCACTCATGCTGTAACAGGCTATACTTGCAGAAACGTTAGCCGTTAGCGTTGCTGTCTGCGTCAGTGTAACCTTGAGTGGCTCCATTCCAGCCACGTGATTGGTCCAGCGCAGAGCAACTCGTATTATCACTGGCTGTTCATCTTTTCTGTATATTGAAGGTCTACATTGACCCTTTCTCAAATGTCTATGGAGGAGAAATTATTTCGTAATATATATTTAGACCTGTTACGATATCACATTTTGCTGGACGATAAACGGTCCCAGAAATTATTGGGAAAAACGATACTATTGTTGTTTTGAGACCGTTTTCAAGTAATATATTGTTAATGGCATAATAATGCAAGTTCGCCCTCTCAAAGACTAATAAACTTTAATTTTGTAAAGAACGCTTAACATTATCACTATTATTTAATTTTCCATTTTATTTCCAATCTTATTGTTTTATCAGATGCATTTGTTTCATTATTTATTATTTCTCATTTTTTGTTTTTATTTAGTAATTTTTTTTTTAATTTATCGTCACTTATGTATTTTTTTTTCCCTTTTTTTCCCCACATTCTATATTTATTTAGTAATTTTAAAAGATATTTTAAATATCCAAAATAAAACACAACCAAAAACGATAAATAAAAACTGAAATAATGTGTGTTTTATTTCTAATTTAACACCTTCTTTGAAACATTTGGATCTTTTATCGTCAGTGAGGCAGCTCTGGTGTTTCTCTGATCTTTACCACAGGGGATTTGTGGAGTTATGACTTCTACAGCGGAGAGTTTGTGGTTTCTCCTGAGCCAGACACCAGCGTTGTGATTCTTGACCCCCGAAAGCACCGCTACATCATCCTGGGCAGTGACGGTCTGTGGAATATGGTGCCACCTCAAGAGGCCATCTCCATGTGTCAGAAGAATGATGAGGAAATGGTGAGCTGTTTGGGTTGATGTGATCATAGCGGTGCTAGCATTGTATCATTGCTGTCGCTTGCAGAACAAAGGCTAATTAGGGATGCATGATCAAAAGACCAATCAGTAAGGATTATCTCATTATCAGTACAATAACAAGCATTCATCTTTCCAGGTACCATGTGGGGTGTCAAGTGCCAGGCAGCTTGTGAGCCACGCATTGCTGCGGTGGCGTCAGCGCATGTTGCGTGCTGATAACACCAGCGCCATTGTGATTGCACTGCTGGAACCTGGGGGCTCCCAAGAGGCATTCCACAATGAAGAGGTGCTACTGGACCTGGCCAAAGTTTCCCAGTGTCCTCCTACATCTATATCCCGTGCAGATACGCCTCTCCTACAGGTACTGGAGACTCAAAGCAGATCATTTTCGCCCCTCACAATTTAGGAAAACCCTCCCAAATAAACCGGCCGGGTATTCTATGTTTTAAACGTTCCATTTTATTTAGTGAATCCTGTAATGAGAGACAACTTTGACAAAGATTATGACTTTTAATGCCTTAATTTTATTACTTTGCATTGTCTTTTTGGTACACCATAAACCTGATGTACAAGCAACAGCAATGGAGGACCAAGTCGATTCTCTCGGCCTATTGCAGGTTAATTTTAGCTTTAAAAAAAAAAACAATCTGATGGGACGCTGGAAAAGAATATTGTTGTGCTAAAAACAGTCAGCCTAAATACATGTTTTTCCTTCTGAGTTCTGTGTTTTCTAAGTATCTGTAATGATTTCAAGTACACTTGAGAAGCGATTCAAGCCTAAATTAGCATCTCAATGCTAAACATGTAGCAGCAGCACAGTTATCCACAATGCTAATGTCAGCGTCCACAGTCCGCATTTCTAAAGAAGCTCCATGAATGATCAGGGGTTCCTGAAATACTGGAACGATAAACTTTGCTCCAATCTGATGGTTGAAGAACCTGAATAACAGATTAAAAATTATAAATATCCTTGTTGAGCTCATATATCTGTTTATTCAATAATTTAACAGTAAAAATGATTTTTGAATTAAAATTGTTGCCTATTTTTTTGATATATGGTTTTCAACTAAAATTTGATTGTGATAAAATATTCACAGACCCTACAATTAAGGCAATTATTATTTTTTTTTTTTATCAAGTCCAACCGCTAATTATGACACTTATTTCTCCTTAATCAGGGTTTCTGCGCATCCTTAAAAAGACTTAAATTAATGTATCTAAAATTAAGGCCTTAAAAAGCCTTAAATTTATTTTAAAATTGTAATTTTGCCTTAAATACGTTAATCACAGGTCTCAAATCGACATGGCAGGACTATTTAATCTCATATTTTCTGTGTGTTTTTTTTCTTGTGGGGCTTCATCTTCATTCTGTTTTGTGACTCGAGGCAGTTGAGGCTAATGCTAGCTGCTAATACACCCTTGCTAGCTAGCCAGCAAGCTTTTTTGCGTCAATCACTGGTTAAATGCAATTTTGTCACCAGTTGGCTGGACGACATTTGTCTTCGTCACTGGCTGACTTCTGTTGCCAACCCGTTCGATACTATGGTCATTCTGGGTAAAACAGTTTGGCACTACTATATAAAACATAGGATTTCTTTGTTTTTGTTTTTTCTTTTGTGATACAGGTTTTAAATTTCATTGGTAATGGTCTTAAAAAGTTTTTAAAAAGCCCTAAATTGAGTTGATGAAGCCTTCAGAAACCCTGTTAATAACTATCCTGTTTATGTTTCCTGCAGCAGCCCCCAGATGAAGACTCTACCTCTGCCATGTCTGAGCTTCTCCCTGCCCTGGAGCGACGGGATGGGCTATCTGGTGGCAACAGTTTCTATCACCTGACTCTGTCGGACCCCTTTGCTCTGACTCCTCTGTGCTCAAACGGCAGCACGGACTTGCCCGGTCACTCCAGTCTATCTGACAGGACAGTCACTCGGAGGACAGCCACCAAAAGACCTCTGAACGGATCCCCTTCATCGGGCCTTTTGGCCAAGAAGGCCAAACGCAGAACTTCTGACCGGCCACCGCTGGTCCAGCACAACACTGAGAAGAAACAGAAGGAATCCAATAATGTCTCTCCCATTCTTCAGCAGCATAACAAGACCACGGTGTGTGTCTGCTGAAAACACACACCAGCTGTTATCTTTGTCTCCCATGGCTTTCTGTTTGGCTTGATTGCATCTCTAAATGACGCTGTTACAAAGTAAGCTTTGGTAAAGATTATGGTAAGAGTTCAAGTGTTTAATCAAAACCCGCTTTAAACATTTACTCATTGGGTTTTTATTTGTAATCGATTCCTAAAATGCTGGTGAAGCAGTATCTAGGAGAAACTGCAACCAGTACACCATAAACATTCTTCGCCTTACTATTCTCTTCCAAGTGTTGGATGGAGTACGACAGAGTATTAGTGTCAGGCTAAGAAAAAAAATATTAAATTATGAGAAAAAAAGTCGTATGAGAATTAACAGTGTTATGTTAATATTACGAGAATAAAGTCATAATGATGCGAGATTAAAGTTGAAATATTACAAGAAAAAAGTCGTAGTGGTACGAGAATAAGTTTGAAATATTACAAGAATAAAGTCATAATAATATGAGAATGAAGTTGTACGACAAAAACTCATAATATGAGAATAAAGTAACAATACGAGAAAAAAGTCAAAATGAGAAAAGTTGTAATGATACGATAAAGTTGTATTACAATATAGTCGTTATGAGAATAAACGGCTATTATTATATGAGAAAGTCGTAATGATACGAGAATAAAGTCGTATGACAAAAAAAATCATTTAAAAAAAAGTAACAATTCAGGAAGAAAGTCATAATACGAGAAAAGTCGTAATAATACGAGAAAAGTCATACGACAAAAGATCATAAGGAAAAATTTGTGATATTTAGAGAAAAACTCATCATAATATGAGAAAAGTCCTAATAATGTGAGAAAAAAGTTGAGAAAAATTGTAATTTTATGAGAATCAAGTCTCAATAATACGAGAAAAAAGTTATCATGATACAAGAATAAACTCATAATATTACCAGAATAAAGTGCTAATATCAGTAGAATGAAGTAGTTATCTTATGATGACTCCAATAAAATAATAAATTAAAATGAGCAATGTTGAGCATCTTGTGAAGTTATACTTTGATATCAGTTTTACAAATAGGAAAATAGTAAATCTTTGAACACATTTGGAAACAACCGAGTCTATTTTGAAGAAAGAACCTCGAACTGAGCTGCTCACGTCACATCTCGATAACTCTATAGAAGCTTTGTTTCTCATTAAAACAGCCTTTTTTTCCCAAGTAATTTTATGACTTTCTTCTTGTAATGTTGACTTCATTCTGCTAATATTATGATTTTATAATTGAAATATTATGTCTTTAGTCTTGTAATTTAAAAGAAAAAAATCTCTCTGTCTGGCCCTCGTACTTGTACTGGAGGCTCTTAATGATATGAGCGATCCTCTTTACCTTCAGTGTTTGGGTGATTGTAGAAAACAATCACTCCATTAAAATATAAAATGAAGAAACTTCAATTTAAGCCCAAGTATACCCAATGAATATTGGACTGGATTTCTGCCATTAGATCCCATTCTAAAGCCTGCATATTCAAATTTAAGTTGTGGTTTACTCGACCACAGTCTGGTGATAAATGGAAGTATTGGGCATGAATAATGATGCTGGTGTAAATATTCTGAATTTTATAGCTGAGTATTTAAGTATGTAGAGCTGTTTTATGCAGAATGAATCTATTTTTATACATTCTTTTATTGTATGGTAGAACATGAGAATTCCTTCCACAGCTTCCACGTTAAACAGACGTCATGTTTTAACATATATGTTTGACTTAATCACTGAAAGCTTGTCTTGAATATAAACAGGAGGTGCTACTACAGTCACAAATCAGTAAGCTAGTACTCTGTATATTTATATGAATTAATGTCAGTATGTGGTATGTTTGATTTCTTTACACACATTAATCCCTCTATAAGCATTGCACCATTTAGGACTCCTACTTCCTTACTTATTTTATAATTGTTGTATTTAGTAACGAAGTTTGCAGTTGTTTGGTGTTCTTATTCCAGCCCTTGGTCCTTTTTAAGTCCCCGTGACTTTCTTCTGTCTCTCTGGATTAGCAGATGTTGGCATTTCTTGTCTTTTTATCAGCTGTTTGCAGCTGGTAGGAATGAATTCTTTCTGCCGGGCCTCCATATTGTAGCTGCGCGACAGGGAACAATATATCGCAAATATATCGCCATCGCAATATCAGTGTGCAGTATTCAGATCGCAAACGTCTTAGGGTTGGGCGATAAATCGATTCTGTTTATTAGTTTGATTTTTTTTTTTTTCTTTTGGTTTTTGAAGATTACATTTTTGGAAAATCTGGATGTTTTTTTGTTTTTTGTTTTTTCCACCGTTGCGCGAAAATAAAGTCAAAATATTACCAGAATACAGTTGTAGTAATACGAGAATAAAATTGTATGACAATACAGTCCTAATATTAAGAGAAAGAAGTAGTAATTTTATAACTCCAACACGAAAAATTAAAATGAGCAATATTGAGCATCTTGTGAAGTTTTACTTTGGTGTAAATTTCACTGGTAATCCATAATAGAAATACCTCATCTTTTAACACATCAGCATCAAATTATTATCAGTAGTAAGACTTTGAATCGATTGTGCAAACATCTGTTTCGAAGAAAGATCCACATGAACGTTCACGTAATCTCTTGGTAACTCTATCAAAGCTTTTTTCCTCATTAAAACGACCTTTTTCTCTTAATTTTAAGACATTTTTTCTGGTAAAATTGCGTATTTATTCTGCTAATATAAGTATATTCTCGTAAACAAAAGTTCTTGTTGCCTGGCCCTAATACTCCGTCATACAACTCACAGAAGGAAAATAAAAGGGACTTTTTGAAAATATTTTCTGACATTTGTAATTAAAAAAAAAAAAAAAAAAAAAAAAAAAAAAAAATTAAAATTGGACCTGGTATGAGAAAAATCAGACATTTTCTTTTAAAGCCATATGACCCAGCCCTAAAAGGGATGTTTGGAGCGCAATACTTGTTGGGGAAAATGTTCCAAGTGTTAAGAACCTATGTTTTCCCTGCTAATGTAATATTGAGCCAGCAGAAGTTCACACCGGACACTAAAGACGTTGCCCAAAAAGCTAAAGATAAGAGGAAAGAAAACAATAGACATATATATATATATATAGCTGGCAACTGATATCATCATTGCAATATTTACCAGTATCATGCAGAATAACTCACAAACAAAAACCCTACTTGTAACATTCACAGAAAGAGGTACGATCAGTGCAGGTTAGTTGTCAACAAGATGTTAGGAGAGCAGCATAACCTTAATGTGCTATTCAAGTTATCTGTTGAAAATCTCTGCATTATTTATTTATTTTTTTTTATTTATTTATTTTTTTCATAGGGCCGGGTTAGGAAAAAGATGGATGTCAGTTTTTCCAATATTGTGCAGACTGGAGATGGCCATGTCCATCGGTCAATGCAAGCCTGATTCCGTCATTTGGAAAATGTCAGGAACTGTTTGGTTTAATCATTTATGAGTGAAAACACTTTTCGTGGATTTTTTTTTTTTTTTTTTTTTTGCACTGTCAGAATGACTAAGAGGGAAATTAATTTCTTTGATAAAAGAAAGGAGGACGAAAAGTTGGAGGCAGTGGTTTGAAGAACGAAGGACACATGGGAACATCCTTGTTGAAGATCTGTGTGAAGTTTTACAGAAGCCTTCTGCATTGACCATTGGCGTAAAACTAGAAAAAAAAAAAAAAAAAATCAACTTCAACGGAAAAAGGACCATTACCCAAGACCTTTGTTTGATGTTGCATGGTTTTTGTGTCACTGAGGTAACTTGGCAGCACCGAAGAAGTGTGGTTAGATTTAAATCATTTGTTCGGAGCAAATGACACAAACAAGCAGATCTGTCTCTTTCTCCAGTTGGTAGCATTATGGATTGTTGGGGGGGAAAGGTGTATTATTCTGTTGATTTATTTATCATTATGTTCTGTAGACATGTACATTCTCTTACCTTGCTTTGGGTCTCTTGGTTCAGATCTTTATAATTTTATTCTTGGAAAAATGCTTTTAAAATGTTGTTTATTCACTTACAACCATTGTTTTATAAGCTGTCCTCACAGCGGTCGTGCATGTGTACAGTGTAAATGTGAAGGAAAAAAAAAACACTTATTTCAAAATGAACTTATTAAAATAACTTTCCCTGAAGTTGTGTAATAAATTCTTTCACTTTTGCAACTTGCTAGTTTTAATTTGGCTTGATAAATCTATAAATCAGTTGTCTCTTGCTGATTCTGCAATGGTTTACGCCATGTCGCTTGTTAAATACATGACTCGATTCTTGTTTGGTTCTGTTCGGATCCACCATTCATATGCATGACTCTCATATCTGAGCCTTTGACTGAGACCACTGATTCTGATCCATTAGAGGAGCTTTGAAGAGGCAGTATTATGCATTTTCCAGCCTCATAGAATCATTTTATAGCACAATCAAGTAACTATGTTACCTTCAGATGTTACAAAAATGCTGTATATATGACAAATATGACTTAAAAGAAATTTTAATCTTGTAATTTACCGCATCGAAATGGGACTCTGTCTCTTTAAAAACTCCTGCTCTTTCTGAAACCCCGCCTTCAGGAAGTCATCACAACAGCGCTCCTCTATTAACCATTTAAGCCAGGGGTGTGAAAGTCATTTTCATTTTTGTGCCAGAATGTATTGATAAAACCCATTAGCAAACTGTTAAAATATTAATAAACAGCTGTCTCTGCATTCAGTAAGTAGTAAAATTAAATACTATTGAACATCTTTTAACATTGATCAGTCCTTCCAGTTTTTTACGATTGTTTTTGGGTTTTTTTTCAATCAAAATCACTAATTTAGTTGAGCTAATTTAAAAATTTGCAAGGAATTTCGCAATATTTGCGCTTATGTATGACGTTAAATTTGACTTTTTGTTACTTGCTATATCGATCACGGACTATAACCTGACATCAAGTAAGACCGAGGCAGCACCATAATAAAAGTAAGAAATACTGCCACCTGCAGGCGGGACTTAGCAATCACCGAAACCCGACGTTTTTGTGGAAAATTCGCAATTATGCGAAAGAATACGGGGATCTGTTGATTTTGCGTGCATTTCCAGAATCGCAGAAAACTGGAGGGACTGATTGATGTAATTTGGTGTCATAAAAGAATCAAGGCAACACTCCAGGTATGTTTTGATGAGGGAATAACATAACATGATGTAAAGCTCAAAAAAGTCTATTTTACATAGTACTGCCCCTTTAAGAATTGCTCAACCCCTTCACAAACAATTCCCTAAAACATACATACAGATATTTTGAGTCGATTATCTCCCCATAGTTTAATGCTGTTCTTTTTGTAATTGTATTTCCAATCAGTGACGTCAGTAGCGCTACTCTAATCTGACCGTTTTTTTTCAGTAACGAGTAATCTAACGTTACTATTTCCAATGCAGTAATCAGATTAAAATTATTTATCCAAGTTACTGTGCGTTGCTATTTTTGTCATTTGTAAAAAAGATATATTGTTGCTTTCCTCTTGCGTGGGGCATCCTTTTGTTTTGTTTTTTTCTAAGGTCAAACACCCCTCATCCCCTTCTCATTGGGATATAAGCTTTGGGGCACACATAGGCATGAAAATTAAAGTAATTTTTAAGCATAATTTATTCTAAATATTGATAAAGATATATATACCTTTTGAACTTTTGGCCAGAAAAGCGCACATATTCGTTCATCAAGCGCATATTCAAGGTTTATATTCAAACTGTGAAACAAAATAAACATATTTGCACAACGAGCCTTCTTTATTTTCTTTTTCAAACAAAAAGTGACTACACATACATGTGGTGTTACTTTTATTCTTTATTATTATTTTTTTTTAAGTTTATATATTTTTAAGTTTATATGTATCCTTATTATCTGTACGCTGTGAGCGCTTGAAAACCGAAGTCAAATTCCCTGTTTGTGCACACAATCTTGGTTAACAAAGCTGATTCTGATGCGCAGACCCATTCAATAAATTAGAATACTATTGAAAAGTCCGTTCATTTCAGAAACTTTAATGCTACGTGAAACATATTATATAGATTAAACACACACAGATGGATGTTTGAAAGCCTTTATTTTAAGTTTTAGTTAGTTATGATTTTCCACGCACATCTAATGGAAACATGACATTTAAAATTAGAATATTACATCATACCAATAAAAAATAGCTATTTTTAAAAACAGAAATGTGGACTAATCGAAAAGTATGTTTAATACCTGCTAAAAGGTTGTTATTTTCAAAATGTACTTTTAATCTGACAAACGAGACTCATCGGAACGTGTATTCTGATTTAATTTTCCTCCAGTGGGTTTTATTTTGAAAGGATTTCCCGGAAGGACTCAGTTCTGACGTAGCAACTTCCTATTTGGGATTCCAATGTGATTTTGGAGAGCGGGAAGAATCATGGGACCGGCAGAGTGAACATAAACAGCTTCTGTTCGTCACTTTTATGTACTTGAGAATATTTTTTATTCACAAACGTTAGTTACTAAGCAGCAGGAACTAGCTGTCATAACTGAAGGTAGCGGTGCTAACTGCCTAGCATTAGCTTTTCGGGTAGTTGCCCGGGACGTATCTAACCTCAGGTGTGTGGCAGCAGGTAAGATGTAAATAAGTTTTGCCAATATGCCTCAGAATACTTTTTGAGACTGTGAGGTAATGAATGGCAATAATAGAGCAGGATGTAGATTTTGTGATGTCATTTTAAAACATATTCTTCACTGTAAAAACAGTTATAAAGAAACATGGCCTCTCCTGTGGAGTACACCATTGGCGGAGTGAAGGTCCGCTTCCCCTTCAAGGCTTACCCATCCCAGCTAGCCATGATGAATTCAGTAAGTCAACTGATGCTTTTGTTTTCAGTCTTTTCTGTTTCAGATTATAGGGAATCCCCACGTCCACAATGAGGAAGCTGATTATTGGAATATGCTTTAATGCCACCTGTCATATTCACTTGTTATTAGCTGCTTTGGCAGTGCACCAGTACAGGGTCTGAAGCTCAGTTTTGGATCTGTCGAGTCTTTCTCACCAGTTGGGGCAGGGTGAGAGCTGTTTTTTCTTGCCGAAAAGGTCCCGGGGGTGAATCCCCACCTTTCTATAGAGTTTGCATATTCTCATTGTGCAGGCAAAGGTCTTCCCTGGGTACTCTGGTTGCGCTTGCATCCCAAAACTTGCAGGAGCACTGTGTGTGTGAATCGTTGTTTCTCTTGTAATTAGGGCTGGGCGATATGGCTTCAAAATAAAATCTCTATTTTTTTTTTCATGCATCTGATTTTATTCAGGGTTTTTTTCTTGCTCTCTTTTCTAAAAAAGAAATTACAAATGACAGAAAATATTTTCAATAAGCAGGTTTTATTTCAGACTTACCTTCTGTGAGTTTTATGACGGAACATCAGGACCAGGCTACAATAATTTTTGTTTAATTACGAGAATATAGTCATAATATTAGCAGAATAAAAACACTATTTTGCCAGAAGACGTATTAAAATTATAAGAAAAAAGCTTGGACAGTTAATTTTTTGTTATTTTTGGTGTTGAAGTTTTCATAAAATTACTACTTCATTCTTCTAATATTATGACTTCATTCTGGTAATATTAAAATTTTATTCTTATAGTATTTCGACTTTATTATCATATGACATTATTCTCGTATTACTATGACTGTATACTTGTACCATTATGACTTTATTTCATAAAAAAAAAAAAAAAAAAAAAAAAAATCGCTAAAAAAATCTGGCCTTAATACTCCATCATAGAGTTAAATAAATAGAATCTGTAAAAAATGCTTGTCAAACAAGATGGCCGCCCTGGGCGTGCTGACATCACTCTGGACTGTGGAAACCCAAGGAAAGCATTGGTGGGGGAAAAAAAAAAATCCAGATTTTCCAAAAATTTGATTAATCAATAAAATCAATTTATCACCCTGCCTTAAGTTTATGACTCCGCACAAAACTATTCACAGTCACTTAAATCCATCCATTTTCAGTAGCTGTTAAACTCCAACCTGTGCCTATCCCCAGCAGTCATTAGATGAGTTACAGTTAGGGCTTTGAATTCAGGTCAACTGTACGACGGAATATAAGGGTCAGGCTAAGATTCAGTTTTTTCAGCCAAAATAAAGTCATGATGTTACAAGAAAATAGTCAAAATAATATGAAAATAAAGTCGTAATATTACCAGAATAAAGTCGTAATATTTGAAGAATGAAGTAGTAATTTCATGAGAACTCCAACATGAAAAAAAAAAAAAATAAAGCTTTTTTTTTCATTAACGCAACTTTTTCTTGTAGTTTTAAGACATTCTTCTAGTAAAATTGTTTTTTTTATTTTTTTTTAATTTTTTTTTTTTAATCTTGCTAATATTATTACTATAGTCTCATAATTAAACAAAAATTCTTGCAGCATGGCCCTGATACTCTGTCACAGAAAGGATGATTGAAATAAACGTCATTTGTAATTTTTAAAAAATTTTTTGTTTTTAGAAACGAAAGGGGAACCCCCCCCCCAACCCCCCTCCCCGAATAAAATCGGATCTGGTATGAAAAAAAATCGGAGATTTTATTTTTAAGCTGTATCGCCCAGCCCTACATAAACTGCATAATTGGATATTGTAACGATTGATGCAGGATGTAAAATTATGTGTTTGATTATTTTGTCGTTCTGTTTTGCTCCACATTATAACATAGTTGTTTCTGCAGATCATGCGAGGGTTGAACTCCGGACAGCACTGTTTGCTGGAGAGTCCCACAGGCAGCGGCAAAAGTCTGGCCTTGCTCTGCTCTTCTCTGGGCTGGCAGCAAGCTCAGATGGGTAAGGCTGCATGTGTTTTCAACAGGCAGACTGACTTTATAGTATGAGCCGCAAAATACTCCAGAGATAAACATGGTAATATTTTCTGATGCTTGGAGAATTTTTTTTTTCAATTCTTTTTGTAATATGTTGTCTTAAACAACCGAATTTAGCCTTTCCTGGCTCCAGTAAGGCGCCCCGGTCTCCCTAATTTGTGGTCGATTTTCAACCAGCCAAACAGCAACACCAACCATAAAGCCAAACCTTCAATGGGATAAGTAGATCAAAGCATATTCATGTGAAAGAATGGCCCAGTCAAAGTCCAGATCTAAATTCTGAATGTCCCCCAAACGTGGAAAATCACTTCTTTCAGACACTCTACATCTAATCTGACTGGGTTTGAGTTATTTTGCGAAACAGAAAGAGCAAAAAAAAAAAAGAAAAGAAATATGTTTAAAAGCTTCGGGGACTGAATATAAATGCCTGCCACATGTTTCAGATTTTTATTTGTAAACAGTTTAAAAAACCAGTATCATTTTCCTTTCGCTTGACAATTATCCATTACTTTCTGTTGTGTATCACATACAGCCTAGGGCTGCAGCTAATGGTTATTTTAGCAATTGATTTTTCTGACGATTAATCGTATAAAAAAATTGGCTCATTCTGGAGATTTTTTATTTCACTACTTAAACCATTTTTAATAAGCTATTAGAAATACACAAAAATACAAATAAACAAATATTTCAATTCCTTTTTTTAACATAACAAAAGCATTTTATTGCCTAAAGTGCAATAATTTAGCATTCCTTTAGTGAACACTTGATCATTTGTAGCAAAGAATGGATCTGCAGCTGAAAAAATCCTTCTAGCATCAATATGTGAAAAGCTCGACTTAACATCAGTACAGTTTAGAACTGATCTGTTAAGTTTTTGGATTAGTTGATTAATAATTTGATAGCAAAAGGTGCTTAAGAATTTGAATTAGCTGAAGCTAAAACTGCAACTTGAGGAGTTCTGGGTAGAACATATTTATGGACAATGAAGTTTTTTATTTTATTTTTTTATCTTAAATGCAAAATGTAGTTATTTTGTACAATTTTGGCTTCATTACTGCTCTGAGTATATTGTTATTTTTTTGCTCTGGTTAACGATTAATTGGTTACTAGATTAGTTGACCATTATTTCAAAAATTGATTAGTCGTTTCAGCTCTTGTTCAATCTCATAAAATTGGAATAAAATCCACTAAAGTTTATGGTTGAAATGAGATATTTGTGGAAAGTTTCGAAGCGTTTTAATACTTTTGCTAGGTATTCTCTCTGCGTCCCAGACTGTAAATATTTGCTTTACATATCCAGACTACCACGGTTTTTCCAAATGGCCCATCTCCTTTTATTTTGTCAGCTAAACTGAAAGACGGAGGAGGTCTTCCTGGGGACAAAAGTCAGTCTGATAAACACACAGGCGACTGCAAGACGTCTGAACCTCCTGCCCCGTGTTGCTGTGTGTGCCACAGCAGCTCTGATGGAGCAGCAGCCCAGCCTGCTGCTGTGGACCTCACTGTGTCACCCTGCAAAGAGACGGCACAGTCGTCGCACACCACGTCGGAACATGGTAAGCTGTTTTTAAATTTAACAATCTGTTTGCCTTCTCTGATTTCTACCTTTTTTTGTGACACAATACTAACGCAAACAGCCAAATCAGTAATTAGAAATAACAGTAGTTGCAGCTGCAGCATCTTTTGTTTAGTTTATTCTTTGTTTATGGCATGAGAGTGTTCATAAGTGGTCTGCTTTCTGTGTTTTAGTGCCGCTACCTGGGGAGTCACAAGCTAAAAGCCAGTCTTTAGCTTCTCGTCTGTCGGAGAAAGCCCAGGCCGCTCTTGACCCCGACTGTGAGAAAGATGAGGACTTCAAACCAGACAGGAAGCGCTTCCGTACTTCAGAGTACAAGGTGATCATAGGTTCCCACTGTGTTTCATTGGACATTTACCCTGAATTTAATGTGTCCAACAGTGGTCCTCAAGCTTCCTTCCTGCTTTTTAGAGCAATAAAAGGCAGCGCACACAGCAAGGCGTCATATTCATAGATGATGAACCTGAGCTGGAGAATGAACCATCGGGTCCTCAGAGCTGGAAAACCGCCTCAAACAACCAGGCAGCCGGTTTGTCCTCATCATGCAATGTGAGTATGTTTCCCAAAAGGATGGGACGATCCTCAGTGAAATGGGCCACAAAAAAATTGCAGCATTTTTATCCTCTCGAAACTTATTATTTGTCATTTTGCTCAACCTTTCGCTAACTAGCTGATTTATGTGAAGCAGATCAAGGCAGTTCAAAGTGTGGGGGGGTACCCACAGTCCTGTGCAGGTTATAGCAGAATGCTGCATCATCAGGCCCTAATAGTTTGAATTCCACAAATTAGTTTTTCATCATGTTCTCCCACAGTGTAGGAAAATCTGATGTATCGACCGGTCATCTTAACGATACCATCCAGGACAGCAGGCAGTGCTGCGCTTAGCGCTGGCTGTGATATCCCAGACCGTTGGATAACTTCACAAAGTTATGTTGTTCCTTAAAATGGCTTCAGACAGAAAGTTAATTAATTTGTGATTAATTCAAACACATACCTGTCGGCTAATTCGTGCTGGTAAGAACCGGTTGCTTGGAACACCAAAGTGGTTAAAACCTATAAATGGACAAGGATGGCGAGGTTCCAGCAGGTCGGTCTTTCCAATACTGGACCCACTTAAGCACATAGAACAATGCTCCAGGGAGTCTAAATTGGCTCATAAGCCAGTCCTCATCATGGGCCAGAAGATCTTGGTGATGCCTGAAAATGCGTTCCTTCCTGATTCTCCCATTTAGAACGTCTTCCAGCAGCGCCACTGCATCCATCACGCAGCATTACGCACGGGTGTCACAACGCTATTTGGATGTTTACAAAAATCACTGTAGATGCTTCACACCTTGTCACATTTTATGTGTTAATCTGTGGTAAAATAAATAAATACATAAATCAACCTGGTGATCATCGGGGAGAGGAATGTGATGGTGAGAAAACGTTTAAATATGGTGCAGACTTTGGTTTAGGATTGAGGCTGCCTTCTAGGTCTTTTCTAGGCCTGTCAAATAAACAATTTGACAGGTCTTCATGTATAGTTATGGCTCACCAGCGCAAGCGTATATCGCTCTGTGGTTTTGAATGCTTATGATAAAGTCGAACTATGGTTTAAGTTCGATATTTAATTAAATGTCTGATAGAATCATGATGAAACGTGACTTCACTTCTCTACCTCACTATCTGTGTCGCCATTTCACCCTTGTTTCCAAAACAAGCGTACACGGTACGCATGGGTCAGAGTTGCCGTGAGGGTCTGTACATTTTCACGTGAAGTTTGTGTTTTATAAAGCAGAACCTTTGCATGGAAAGTGGCGTACGCAAGTTAGAGACTCCCGTTTTGTGTGTACGCATGCTTTATAAATGAGACGCCTGGTGACATCGTATTGTAGAGCCGTGTTTTATCTGCGTACTTATGGTAACTAATCTTATTTCTTGTTATTAGCTAGTGGGGGCATGTAGATATTAAGTAGAAGGGGTCCCAGGATTGAACCTTGGGGTACTCCACATTTGACTGTTGTCCGCTCCGATGAGAAGTTGCCTATTGACACAAAGAAATCCCTGTTCTTTAGGCAGGATTCGAACCAGTTAAGTACCCTACCAGAGAGTCCGATCCAGCTCTCCAGTTGCTTTAATAATATATCATGGTCAACTGTGTCAAATGCTGCCCTGAGGTCCGACAGAACCAACACTGTGGTTCTTCCACAGTCTGTATTTCTGTGGATGTCACTGAACATCCACATAAATGTAGTCTCCGTTACCATCTCTCTTATGAAAGTGCTGTGAATGTGATCAAAACAGTCCTTAAGCTCCATTTTCTGCTGGTTTTTTCTTTTTTTTGCGTTGTTGTGCAGCTGTTGTGGTCAATGCAGTGCCCTTCCTAGCGTCTTGTAACTGGGAAGTACACGTCCCAGCATGCATAGCAGCAAGGCTGTGTATCGGATCATCCCTGGCCATCAGTCGCTTCAGCTGGCTTTCACGCTTTTCCTGGAAAGACATCTCAAAATGTTTCCTGTGGGAAAAGACGGATGCCAATGTACACATTACCAGATACCTGCATGAAACGGATCCATCTTCATTCTTCGTTTCTGACAGTCTGTGTGATGAATGACGTTTGTATGTTGTGGCTAAAACTGTCACATTAAAGGATCTCTGCAGGGAAAACTGCAGCCAACTTGAATTTAATGAGCGCACAGTTCAGAATGACCACCAGGTGGTGGTATACTCCACAAATTGAAGATGAAATGGTCGAACTTGACCAAGCTTTAGAATGAAGCAGAAAGAATTGCAATGAAGGTTTGAAGTTGAAATTAAACAAAAACGGGGGAAAAAAAATACTACATTACCTTCAGATAAAGCTGATTCACTATTATTTCTCCTAAAAGAAATTCATAATTGATATGATTTATGTTGAGAAGAGAGTTATGACGACAGATATATCTCAAATAAAAACACCAGTTTAAATAGTTGTTGTGGAAATTGATGCCTAAATGGTACAGTTTACAAGAGGTTCTAGTTATTTATGTATTTTAGAACTTCTGAACAGCAGTTTTGTGACACCTAAAAGACATCCTTCTTGTCTGTGCGTCACATTTCTGCCTGCCAGCAGCCAATCTCAAGTGTCCCATAAATTTTCATCATAACAGTTGCATTTGAGATTGTTCTGCTCGTTTTCAGAGTTTACGTTTGGTTTCCTTCCACTAATTACAAACAGTCACTCATGTTTTTCTTAGTTTTTGTTACGTTTTCATCTTTTGCTTTAAATTATTCACATTTATATGTCGTTCTCCTTTAACATGCATTGGTCTATCTACATACTTTGCCACACTCTCTGATAAGATGAGATAAAATAAACTCCTTATTATTCCCCAAAGGGGGGATTTACATGCTATAGCTGCAACAAATGGCACAATATCCCAAAAAACACCAAAATTTGGAAGATAAAATTAGAAGGCATCACTATCGTCACTCTAATTGTTTGTAAAGTAATTAAATGACGAAAAGGCGGACCTTTTTTAGGTTTCACCAGTAGTTTAGTTTAATTGGACACAAACCAGTGGATCCAAAAAGATCAGAATATTTTGAGGCTAAAAGAGATCTAACAACATGCAGTTGTTTGTTGCAAATAATAAGATCCAGTCAATGAACAATGACAGGTTGTAGAATCTGACTTGCAGATTATAATAAGAGCTAATTGTGCTAATTGATTAGTTGCGCCTGCAGCAACGTTTCGGATAAAATGTTAAGTTTCCACTTCTGTTACATTTTACTGCCTTAGTTTACACACTTTTCATAGCTCTTTTTTTAGTTTGGGTCATTCCCATGGAAATAAGAAATGGCAGATTTAATGAAAGATGAAATGTTTTGGTTGTCGACTCCCCAAAGAGCACTAAATAGGTTCATGAATTAATAAGTGAGCAAATTCATCACTGAATAAATAATCAAACATGGCTGTGTTACATTTTTACTAGTGTCCTTTCAATAGAATAAGTTAAAAAAAACACCACTTGTTCAAATAAATTGAAATGAGTGGGGTTTTTTTTATGCATCCTGTTTCATTGTTTGTAATATTTGTAACTTGCTGTTTCTTCACTCGTGTTTTCATCATTCTTTTTACTTCAAACTGTTCTGAAACGTAACATTTATTAGAAGCAGGCATGGAACTGCTTCTAATAAATAAAGAACTCTCTAATAAATAAAGAACTCCAACAAACCCCCAAAAATTTAAATGAGGAATGTTGAGAATCAAATTATTATCAGTAGCAGGACTTTGAAACGATTGAGCAAACGAGTCTAGTTTGAAGAAAGAATTGCACGGACTGAGGTGGGCACATCAGATCTTGATAACTCTATAGAAGCTATTTTTTTTTCTCATTAAATGACATTTTTCTCATTTTTAAGATGGTTTTTCTGGAAAAATTGTGTCTTTATTCTGCTAATAATAATATGACTATTTTCTCGTGCTTAAATAAAAATTCTCGAAGCTTGGCCCCAATACTCCGTCGTACAACTCACAGAAGGGATGATTGAAATAAAAGCCACTTTTTGAAAATATTTTCTATGATTTTTAATTTCTTTTTTAGAAAAGAAAGCGAGAAAAAAAAGATTAAAATCAGATCTGGTATGAAAAAATATGAGATTTTATTTTCTAGCTTTACTTTGGACACTACTTTTTATTATTGGATAGAAAAGTCGTTTTTAAAGTTTCAGCTCATGATTTTACTGATGAATCTTCAAGAAGCAGGTGAGAAAAAGTTTCTTTGTTCAGGTGTTTTGTTATAAAACATTTAAAAAACAAACAAACAAAAAAAAAAACCTCCAAAATAAAAATGTTAATATTTGAACATGTTTTGGAGTCCAGTAGCAGCAGAATCAGATCCACCCAGTAACATAATCTTCTGAAATGTATTGAGGTTTCAGAGCTAATTCTGATCCCCAAACTCCAGCAAGTTCGCCATGATCTCACAAATACAGCCATAGCTGTTGCATAGTTCACAGGGGTGCTCCGACTCCCACAGCAGCGCCGTAGCCTACCGCAGGTGTGGAGCTTGGAATGAGAGCTCTGGATAGTCGGATGTGGAAAAAGAGGAGGAGGGAAAGTGAAGTCGAAAAAGCGCGTATGTCTCTAGTTTCACTTTAGCTACATGACCCGGACTTCTTTGTCCCATGAGCGCTGACTGATGGCCTGAATGGGGTCCTTTGAAGCAAGCTCCAGTTTTAATTAAGAGGGTTTGCCTCACTTGGGCTGCTGATCTGTGAAAGCCACGGGGATAAATATTGAATGGGGTTCACCCGCTGGTTACTGCGCCCGAGGGATAAACAGGTGCTTCGGAGGGCAGATATTTGCCAGGGCCCCTACCTGCACTGTGTGGTCATATCAAGAGGAGGGGTGTTGGGTGTCAGGTCTTCCAAGGTATTGCTTATTGAAGCCCACCTTTATTGGAATGAATTCCAAGGCCTCGAAAGCTGTGGAATGAGGAGCAAATTGGTGTCCAGTCAGCGGCGCCAGCAATGCCGAGGTGATTCGCTACCTGTGGCCCCTTGGTTCCTTGTGTCTGGGCCCCCCTGGAGTGTGAGATTTCCATCTCTCAGGTGTTGGCCAGGAGTGCAGCAACAGAGACGTTCAGTAACACCAGTGGACCTCTGTTCTGTCAAATCTTGGAAGTATGCAGGGTAGCAGGACTTTGAAACGATTCTGTAACCACACCACCACCCGAGTTTGCAGCACCTCTTTGGTAAATTACTTTATATTTTGTTCCAATTCAAACTATCTGACAAACTCACCTAGTTCCTCATCTGTTGTCATCTTGGAAAAATCTGTTTTGTCACATGATTGCGACTAGTCAACTTGACACCTAAAAAGTAATTGCAGAGCAAAGAATCGACTAGTTGGTGCAACCCCTATTGGCAACCCTCACGATGCTAGCTGCATTTGGTGCAAAAAAGCTAGCTAGCTAGCGGACTAGTTTTTTTTTGCATCTATCATTCATAAGGGCAAATTTATCGCCAGCTGGCTGGATGGCGTTCGATTTCGCCACTGGCTCACTTCTGTTGCCAACCCATACGACGCTTGCTGTTCTGTCAGTTCTGTTAGTACTGTAAATCGTTCTGTTTGTGATTTGTTTTAAAAGACAGAAACTGTGGCTGGATGATATGGCTTGAAAATAAAATCTCAGAATTTTTCATAGTCCCGATTTTAATTGATTTTGTTTTCTCGCTTTCTTTTCTAAAAAAGAAATTACAAATGACCAAAATAAACGACGCTTTTTGAAAATATTTTCTATCAGCCCTTCTGTGAGTGGTGCAACGCAGTATCAAGGCCAGGCTACAAATTTTTTTGTTATTTACGAGAATATAGTCGTAATATTAGCAGAATAAAGATGCAATTTTACCAGAATGACTTAAAATTATGAGAAAAGTTGTTTTAATGAGGAAAAAAGCTTGGATAATTAATTTTTTTTTGGTTATTTTTTTGTGTTGGAGTTCTCATAAAATCACTACCTCTTCTATTATTACGACTTTATTCTGGTAATATTAAGATTTTATTCTTGTATTACTATGACTGTATTGTTGTAACATTACAACTTTATTTTGGTGAAAAAAAAATTGTTAGTCTGACCCTAATACTCTGAATTCAAAGTCCAAATAAATAGGAGCTGTAAAACATACTTTTCAAACAAGATGGCCGCCCTGTGATGCTAACATCACTCTTAACTTTGAAACACAAGGTGTGCAATATAATCCAGATTTTCCAACAATTAAATCTTCAAAAACAAAAAATTTGATTAATTGCTAACGATAAATTGATATCGCCCTAACAGAAATTTCAGGATCTATTTGTTTAATTATCACCCCTGGTAGTTTGTTCATGTAGGTGTTCATTCGTTCATCATTCGCTCATTTGTTGTATACTTGCCATTTGCTTAAATTTCTTGAAAAATAACAGAGAACTTGAGAGGAAACGTAGATGCTGCATGAGGTCTTTAGCAACTTCAAAATAAGACCATGAATATAAACATCTAACTACTTGGACCAGAACTTCAACAAAGATGTTTCCAAAAAAATGTATTTGATGGAAGCTAAAGTGCGCTAACCGTTTTCAAAGTTAGCAAAAATGTTAAAGCGCTAGACAGAAAATTAGCTCCACTATTAGCGCATAAGCGGAAGTGTGCTCACCACTGACGTTTAGCAGTATTACGAAAGAATAAACTATTTTGTCCGGTTGCAGACTGAGAAGATTGAAAGAGTTTTGTCGTACAGAGGCCCTCATTTCTGGAGGCACCGGTCAATGTGATCGCCGGGACCGTCTACCTGCAGGTCATGTCGGATGTGGTGGAACAACAATAAATCTATCGCCCAGCCCGAACAGAAGCGTTCTGCACCCAAAGAGCCACAGGATCAGAACCGTTCTGTGTTGGAAGCACCACTGTCTTCCTATAAGGAGAAGGCTCAGCCTTCTGTTTACCTCCTCTGCCAGTTGTCTGCATTCTTTTCAAAGGGGTGTCTGCTTGGGGCTTTGGGGCCAGGCTTGAAACCTTGTTGTCTTGGCATCTCGTGAAGCAGCCGCGTAAAAAGATACTCTTGTGTCAGCTGTTTCCTGCTGCAGCTCTTGACAAGGGCCTCTATTCATCAGGATGCCCGTCTACGCTGCCCTAAGCACCCCCTTTCTCCCCCCACCTGCCAATGAATAAGTAATTATTGGCCATCTTGGTGCAGGATATTTGGATAGCTCCATTTAATGTGGCAGCAGCAGGTAAGGTGATCGGGCCCTGGGCCCAGGCTGTGGAGTGTAACTGTTTCAGAGAAAGGTAACCTGAACTGGTGTTGGGGCCCTGAGCACCTCTGTTTATTTTTCACATGGGCTCAGGGCTCGTTATCCCTCTTAGCTCTGAGAGGTGGCTCTGTAAAAGCTCTACCTAGCCTACACTTCACCACACATTGTAATTTTTGATGGGCAAACACGCTTGGAAAATCTGAGCCACTGGGTAACTGGAGCTTCTTGTCTGTCATCAGAAGTGTTACCTTCTGATCCCCTTGATAAGTAGCAAAGCCAGGACCAATGCTTGACGTCACATGCCAGTCGTTCTTGTGTGGAATCACTCTGGTAATTTGTGGAAAACTTGGCGATAAAGTTGATGTTCTATAAGTAGTTTATAGAACATCACAGACAAGGAATAACGTTGGGGTTGCAATCACATCCATTAAATAAAACTTTTACAAAGCAAAAAAAAAAAAAAAAAAAAAAAAAAGGGATTCTGTATCAGTAAATGTTTTACCACTGCTGAGTATTTGGGTTCTTTTTCTATTACACCCTGGTGGAACTGATGCCAGTACTCTATTCATAAAAACTACCTTGGCTGTCGGGAATTTCGAAAAGCTATTCCGGTGAATAACTAAACAGTCAAAGACCGCACCACTTAGGAGCTCGACACATTAGCAGTATCGGTTTCATAAGCTCTACACTTTACCTGTGAGCAGGGAAAACGAACTCACAGCGTCACTGGACAGCCAATTATAAAGCAGCTAGTTTTTCTCAGCCACCACAATGGTGGCCGATCATCTTTCAGACCTAGCAAAGGTCACCTGGTGCTGCGTGACAGGATGCCTTATGTATAGATACAAATTCTTTATTCTCTGTGTGTTTTTTCAGAAGAGCATACAAGACACTCTGTCAGACAGCCTGTTCAGGCAATGGGTAATGTTGCTGAGTTGCTGCCATTTTTGTTGTAATTTCCAGGGAAAGTAGCCAAACTTTCAGTTTATTTATACCACAGCCACAATGTGCTGAATCATTCCTTTTTATTTCTGTGATCTTTCAAGGTAAGAGGACTTTGGGATGACCTGGAATCAGTCAAGAAGGACAGAAACGATTTTGAGCTAGTTGTTAAATAAATCGTCAGTGTAAAGGCGTTGGGGCTGAAACGATTTATCCGCTTGATCGCGATGAATTGATTGTTGAAATAATTGTCAACTAATTGAGAATCGATTAATCGTTAACTGGATTATACAGACTCTAAAAAAGGCAGTTTGCTGAAAGAACAACACAGAGAAGTAATTAAGCCAAAACCGTTAAAAAAAATACATACATTTTTCATTTAAGATTAAAAAAAAACAAAAAAAAAACCTTGGTAAATACCCAGAACCCCTCAAATGGTAGTCTTAGCTTCACCGGGTTCAAATTATGTACAAAAAGAAAAAAAAAAAAATCTGTTAAGCACTTTTTTCTATCCAGTTATTAATCTGTTAATGTGGAAAATAACCAACACTGTGTTGTTCAGTCAAGCAGAAACGGCTAAACTTTTCACGTCAGAAGTATTTTCATTTCTTAGCTACGGATGCATCCTCTGCTACAAATGATCAAGCGTTCACTAAAGGAATGCTACAATATTGGATTTTAGGCAATAAAATGTTTGTTTTCTATATTTAAAAAAGGAATTGATTATTTGTATTAATACAAAAAACTCTCTTAGCAAAAACCAGCAACAGACAAGTGGAGAGAAGGAGAAGTCGCTGGAAGACAACTCATCTCGTTGCCATCGATTATTTTAGGAATCGATTATTCTAACGATTTAATCGGGTAAAAGAAATTGGCACATTCTGCAGATTTTTCATTCAATCACTTAAGCTTTTTTTATATATTAGAAACGTTCTGTATTTAAATCTTCGATGGATTCCACCAAAGCTGCCTCCGTCGCTGGGAACAGAAGCTCGATGTTCGTTGTTGTGTCGCAAAGTCAATGACGTCACGTTCAGATTTGTGCTTTTTTTTTTTTATATGACGACCCCCCCTCTTTTGGTGATCACACCTACTGTGGGGAGTTGTTCCTCTCCACTGTTACCCCATGCTTGCTCAGAGTAAAGGATTGATTGAAAGTGAAGGTTTTATGCAATTTGGATTTTGGTATTTTTCTGGTCACTTGTTGCTATAGTTGGATCAAACCAAGGCTGAAACTAACGATTATTTTAATTGATTGTTCTCTCGATTATTCTGACAATAAATCACTTAATCGGATTAAAGAAACGGGCACATTCTGCAGATTATTTATTTAACCACATATGCCGTTTTTATACAGTACTAAAAAATACATTAAAAGATTAAAATACAAATTCAAACAAATAATTCAGTTCCTTTTTTAAAAAAGAAATTAAGCATTTTATTGCCTAAAATGTAAAAAGCATTCCTTGAGTGAATGATCATTTGTAGCAAAGGATGCGTCTGCAGCTAAAAAAATACATCTAACATGTGAAAAGCTCAGCTGTTTTTGCTTGACTATAGCAGATTAATAATTGGATAGTAAAAGGTGCTTAATATGAGGTTTTTATTTTTATTTTTTTAACAGAATTTGAACGGAGTAAAGCTAAAACGATGCCAAATGTGTTCTTTTGAGCAGTTGTGACTTAATTACTGCTCTGAACATGTTCTTCTTCCAGCAGATGTCCTATTTTTGAGTCTGTGTCCCGGTTAGCGATTAATCAGTCACTGAAATAGCTCACCATTTTTTCAATAATTGATTTATCACAATTAATCCAATTAATCGTTTCAGCCCTAGATCGAACCGAACAGTTTGTAATTGGGTTTGAGTCTGAATGGATTGGAATGAATCAAATAAATTGTCTCGGGTGAACTGGACTTGTTTGTCCCACAAAGTGTTTTGACATTTGTTGTGATACTGGTATTCCATAGAATAAGCAGAAAAGAAAAGGAAAACCTTTAGAAATCTGTCTTTCTCTCTGTCCAGGCCTCCGAACCCTGCTCCCTCTGCTCGTGTGCATCAGCCAAAGACACCTCGAAGGACAAGGACAAAGATGGCAGAAAGAAGATTCCAAAGATATTTTTTGGCACTCGGACCCATAAACAGATAACTCAGATTGCTCATGAGCTGAAGCGCACCATTTATTCCGGTGTGCACATGACCATCCTCTCCAGCAGAGATCACACGTGTGTCAACCCAGACGTGGCGCCTCATTTCAACCGCAACGAACGCTGCAAGGACCTGCTGGAAGCCAAAGATGTGAGGAAGGAGACTAACACACACAGAAATGACTTATGCTCGTGTATGCTTGATCATTTGTAGCAAAGGATGCACCTACAGCTAAAAATATATATACTTCTATGTACTTCGAACATAGAAGTATATATCAACATCTGCTTGAATTAATATCAATACAGTGAAATTTTGGATTAACCGATTAATAATTGGATAGAAAAAGGTGCTTAATAGGAGATTTTTTACAGAATTTGAACCAGGTGAAGCCAAAACTGCCAATTGAGTTTTAGGTAGAACATATTTACAGATAAAGATGGGTTTTTTTGAGTCGTAAATGCATTATGTATGTATTTTTTGTACAGCTTTGGCTTAATTACTGCTCTGAATATGTTGTTCTTTCAGCAAATGGCCTTTTTTGAGTCTTTAAACTTCAGTTTAATCACGGTTAATCTCTTACCAAATTAGTTGACGATTATTTCAGTCTTCGATTCATCAAACAAAGGTTTTTTTTTAATCTTAAATGGAAAATGTATATTTTTTTTTATATAGTTTTGGCTTAATTACTGCATTGACTATGTTGTTCTTTCAGCAAATGGCCTTTTTAGAGTCTGTATACTCCAGTTAACAATTGCGAAATTAGTTGATTATTCCAGTAATTGAATAATCACGATTAATGTAATTCAGGAGACAATGTTTCTTATTACAACAGGAGAGAAGGCTGAGATGTGCAGTCGGGTTAGACTAAACTGTAAATCTCATAGCCTCAGAGAAGCTTTGTACAGCTGATCCCTAAGACAACTTTTGACACCCTAGAATGTCAAGAACCATTATTTTTTGAGACATGATACACTTGTAACCCCCTATAGTGTCCTGAAGTTCAGGCGCCTACTGTAATGAGGACAATTACGCTGTCAGTGGAGGTGTTGGCCTCCCATGGCAATCGTCTCATTTTGTGGCCCAGAAATAACCCCTATCTGGAGCAGTTGTCACTGACACCCTGTGTGTTTATGACCTCGGGGTCCGGCGCAGTCATTGTCACGTTGCCAAGCTGTTCCTGCAGAAACTGTGTTCCTCTGCATGCCTTCAGTCGCGGCACCTATGCTTGTAGCTGCTGTTTTACTCTGCAGACGGGGTTCAGTGTCGATGTGCACATCTGGTGCATCGTTTACAGACTGCTTGATCCTCGGTGATTATTGTGTCTGAAACTGTGTGGGGTGTTTTCGTGACAGTTTGATTCATAAATGACAGAATGGAACACCTACAGGAGCACACCAGCAATTAAGAGCTGGTACATGAGGCGCTGCTTCAGCATTCCCTACACGAATGTTTGGATGTGTTGCTGCAAAAACTAACATGCCTCCTGGAATGTTGTATTCACCTCCAGTCGAAGCTGAAACGACAGAACATGGGTTAAAATGGTTTCTGTGAACTATCACATGTAACGTTGTTGTATCCATTTAAGATCTGTCGCAGTGATTATGGATCTAAAGTAAGATTCATTTGAAAAACATAACCTTTGTCCACGAGAGCATCTTTATTTCAGGGTTTTTGTGTGTTTTCTGAACCATTCAGCTAAATTCAGTTCAGTTCAAAAATACTTTATTTATCCCAGTGGGAAATTAAATGTTGCAACTCACATCATCCAAGTATCTTAAAGGGGTGGTATTATGTGTTTTCCAGGCACATAGACTCATTTTACAGCACAATCAAGTAACTGTGTTACCTTCAGTTGCTACAAAAGTGCTGTAAATATCAAATATAACTTTAGAGAAATTTGACTTCATAATTTAACGTCTTGAAATTGGGCCTGTCTCTTTAAGAAAGTCCTGCTCTTTTTGAAACTCCGCCTTCAGGAAGTCATCACAGCTGCGCTCCTCTGTTAACCCTTTAATAACATTTTTATCAGCGTTTCACATCTGCTGTATAATGAGCTCAGTAGATACGTAGTTACACCAGGTGTTTGCTAATTGCTGGAGGCTAGTCTGAAGGAGCTTAGGAACTGTAGCTCTGAGGAGGAGCTGCACCCCGAAGGTGGAGCTGTTTTGCACTACCTGATGGTTGCCACGGAGATTAAAGGATTTCTCAAACATGCATGAAAGAATCAAGGCAACAATCCAGGTATGTTTTTGATGAGGGAATAACATTATAAAATGATGTAAAGCTCAAAAAAGTAATTTTACATAATACTGCCCCTTTAAGAATTGTTGTGGATGGTGAAGCTTTGGGCAGGAAGGGTCTCCAGTAGCAGTCAGTCTTGCATTGAATCTGAACACGCCTCTGACTGAAGACTGCTGCTGTATAGCAGTCTCATGACTGTCATGACATGCTAACAGCTCAATATCCGGACAGCAGAGACGATATTCCAGAGTAACATGTCCTGGACGACACCATCAGATGTATGCAAGCTCTGCTAATCCACCTCATTTGCTTTTGCCACTCCTTTTTAAATCTCTGTCTGGCCATATGGTTGTTGCTGTTTTTGCTTTCATTTCTTCCCCAGAGCTTATAGTTGGTGAAAACAAGATACTTTTCGTCTGAAACCACTTTTTTTTTTTTTTTTTTTCAAACTTCACAATGTGCATGTTCCAGGGAAGGTCCTGCAGGTACTACCATGGTGTGCAGAGGATGCGGGACCAGCACACACTGCAGTGGGTCCATGGGCTGCGTGAAGCTTGGGACATCGAAGACCTGGCCACTCTGGGGAGAAGGCTCCGCGCCTGCTCTTACTATGCTGCCCGGGAACTTATGCAGGATGCCTCGATCATCTTATGTCCGTACAACTACCTGCTGGATCCAATGATCAGAGAGAGTGTGAGTCCAAATGAAAATGAACATATAATCGTTAAGCACCTGTTGCAAAAAGCAATGAATCAGTTAATAGCATGAGAAATTAAAATGAGCTCCGTAATTTCCATTCTGATGATTAATATTTTTTGAAGTGTAATTTTGTTTACAGAGATGTCATAATCCATTTTATTTATGGTTTTGGTTGTGTGTGTGGTTTTTGTTTCCATTTCTTGTTTTTGGTTCTGTTTTGATTTGTATATTTAAAATATCTTTAAAAATGACTAAATAAATATAGAATATGGAAAAAATAGAAAAAAACCCCACAATCAATAAAGTGACGATATATAGAAAAAAATTACTAAAATACAGAATATAGAAAAAATACTACAAAAAAGTACATAAAGAAAAAAAGTGACAATAAAAAAAATGACTAAATACAGAATATGGAAAAAATAGAAAAAAATACATAATGGAAAGAAGTGAGGATAAATGAAAAAGTTACTAAATAAATACAGAATATGGAAAAAATAGGAAAAAAATATATAATGGAAAAAAGTGACGCTAAAAAAATTACTAAATAAATACAATATATGGAAAAAATACTAAAAAATACATAATGGAAAAAAGTGACAAATTAAAAAATTACTAAAATACAGAGTATGAAAAAATAGAAAAAAATATGTAATGAAAAAATATCAATAAATAAAAATGACTAAATAAATACAGAATATGGAAAAAATAGAAAAAAACATAATAAATAAGTGATTTATAAATAAAAAAAATATACTAAATAAAAACAAACAAACAAAAATGTATGAAATAATAAAACAAGATTAGTAATAAAATGGAAAATTAAATACTGAAAATGTTAAGTGTTCTTTACAAAATGAAAGTTTATTGGTCCTTGAGAGGGTGAACTTGCATTATTATGCCATTACTAATATATCACTTGAAGATGGTCTCAAACAACAATATTATCGTTTATCGCAATAATTTCTGGGACAATTTGTTGTTCAGCAAAATTTGTTATTGTGACAGGCCTAATAATCGATTCTTTTCTTATTATCATTCTTTTTGGAGCAGATGGAGATTGACCTGAAAGACCAGATCTTGGTGCTTGATGAGGCCCACAACATAGAAGACTGTGCGAGGGAAAGCGCCAGCTGCACCTTAGACCTCACCAGCCTGCAGACGTCCAAAGACGAACTGGACGGCTTGGTCAACAGTAACATTAGACGCTCCAAGCATGAGCCTCTCAGGGACTTTTGTTACGTTTTGATCAAGTCAGTGTTTTAGTGAAATTTTTCATCTTCTGTTTATCAAAACCTGAGCTTTATTATGAGTTTTCTGTTGTTAACCCAGCTGGATCCAAGAGAGCCAAGTGCTGCTGTCTGAACGTGGATTTGAGAGTGCCAGCAAAGTGTGGAGTGGAAAGGATATACTGAGCGTTTTCCACGGTTTAGGCATCACATTTGACACCTTCAATAACATGAAGGTAAAAAACTTTTGCTTTAGTTGTTGAACTATTACTATAAAAATCTTTAAAGTGTGGATATAAGCATAAAAATCTGCATGTTTACTACTCAGGTTGTGTGTTTTTTAAATTTCCCATTAGCCACTAAAATTTCAGGATGATGCAATTTGACTTGGATGAACTTTAAGTTTCATCATATGTGTTCAACTATGATTATCCTATTTATACAACTTTAAATTATATGTAGCAAAATCAGATGTCAAAACTGAAACTGAGGTCTTTGCTGTTTGCAAGTCTGTGGAAGTAGATAAATGTGACATACACTGAGAAATAGTTGTCTTAATGCTTAATGTTAGCTTCCGCAGATTTTTTTTTGTGTTTAGCGTTAGCTTTGGCTGATTTAAAAAAAAAAAAAAAAAAAAAAAAAATTGTTTGGCGGTGTACTGTTAACTTCTGCTAAATTATTTTGTGTGCAGCGTTAGCTTCCGCTAATTAATTATGGGTTTTAGCAGTTTAGTATTAGCTTCTGTAAGTTTTTTATTATGTGTTTAGCAGTTTAGTGTTAGCTACTGCTAACTTTTTTTCCATGTTTAACAGTTTAGCATAAGCCTCTGCTAATTTTTTTTGTGTTCAGTGGTTTAGCATTAGCTTCCGTTAATTTATTTTATGTGCTTAGCAGTTTAGCATTAGCTTCCGCTAATTTTTTTTCATGTCTGTAGTGGTTTAGCATTAGCAGGGCTAAGATTCTAGTTTAGCGAATTAGTGGTTAGTGAATCTAACCTTTTGGTAAGCTGTGTCCACCACTGGCAATAACTACTGCCGATTTTAGTGCAAACATATATTTCCCATTACTACCATGACTGGCATTTTGAAAAATGTCCACCAGAAAAAGGAAACAAGTTTCAGAACATATATCTGATTTCTATGGTTTGAAATATGTAGGCTATGATTTGACACCAAACACATTGATTTAAATAGTGATTTTTAGCGCAACAAAGCTTTTTCCACGACAAACATCTATTTTTAAAAAAGGCCGCCATCTTGATTTTTTTTCAGTGTCTTTTGGTCTTTTTCAAAAAAGCAAGCCCCTGGGGGCATCTGTGCCAAGTTATTTATTTATTTATTCTTATATCTGCATGTGAAAGATTTTGGTGAAATATTCAATTATCTACTGCACTGTTAAGACTGGATTGGAAACTGTTGAAAGCTTTAAAGCTCTTTGAAGCATCTCAGATCAATCCCTCTCCTGTATCTCTGAGACAGCAATACCTGGCAGCTGTGTTGGAGAAGGAGGAGCGTGTTGGTTTGGTTAATGGTAAGGAGGACATGGTGCAGATTCCAACCATTAGCTCTTCTACAGCCACCGTCCTGAAAAACCTCTTTATGGTGTTGGACTTTCTCTACAGGGACAACTGCCGGTAAGAGACCAAACTCTGGCGTTCTTCAAGCCCTTCTTTGGTAACCAGTCACTCAGGAGCTCTTCCTGTGTCTGCAGGTTTGCTGAGGACTACCGCGTAGCGTTGCAGAGGAGCTACGCCTGGACGAATCAGGTCCCATCTGGCGCCCAGGGCGTTTTGGTCCCGTACCGCGCCCGACACCGTCAAAGCACGCGGGTCAAGACGGAGGTTCTCACGCTGAGTTTTTGGTGTCTCAACCCTGCTGTGGTGAGAGGTTTGGATTGTAAAACCGAGTGTTATTACTAAAGTGCAGAGATTTTCCTGATCTCAGTGGCACTAAGAATGCCTGTTTTCCTGATGTCAGCTGTTAACGTGTTGGCATAATTAACTCGGAGTTTGTTTTTGTTATTTTCAGGCTTTCTCTGACCTGAGTGGGTCAGTGCACAGTATCGTGCTGACGTCAGGAACCCTGTCGCCCATGGGTTCATTCTCCTCTGAACTTGGGGTAAACTTCACCATCCAGCTAGAGGCCAACCACGTGATCAACAAATCCCAGGTTAACGAGACTTCAGTGCCTGTTCTGATATGTATTCATGGACAAAGCAGTATTCAGTTGTCTTTACAAGAAAACCTACAAACACCACTAGATTAAATTGACCTCACCTGTCATAATTCGGGCTGCAACTAACAATTATTTTAGTAATTAATTATTCTGTCGACTATTCTGATGATTAATTGGATAAAAAAAATTGCCACATTGTGCTGATTTTTCATTTAACCACATTATGAATACATAAAAAATACAAATAAACAAATAATTCAGTTCCTTTTTTAAGTAATAAGAAAATTAAAAAAAAAATGATTGCCTAAAATGCAAAAAACATAGCAATCTTTTGGTGTAAGCTTGATCATTTATAGAAAAGGATGCATCTACAGCTAAAAAATTTTTGTTTTTTTGTTTGTTTCTTTTTCCAAAAGGAGCTTAATAAGAGATTTTTTATTTATTTATTTATTTTTTACAGAATTCGAACCAGGTAAAGCTAAAAATGCCACTTGAGCTGTTCTGAGTAGAACATATTTACAGACAAAGAAGGTTTTTCATCTGAAATGCAAATTATGTATATATTTTTTGTACAGTTATGCTTAATTGCTGCTCTGAGTGTGTTGTTCTTTTAGCAAATGGGCATTTTTAGAGTCTGTATTCTCTAGTTAATTATTAATCGATTACTAAATTAGTTGACGATTATTTCAATAATTAATTGATCACGATTCATCACAATTAATCAATTAATCATTTTAGCTCTATTTCAGTTAGCAACCATGTCAACAGCAATAACCACATTTCAACAATCGATTAATCACGAGTAATTCAATTAATCGCTTCAGCTCTAGTCATAATACATTTTTTTTGCCCAGTAGATGTCGCATTGTCTTGAAGTGATATAAAACAGGGCTAAATCGGGAGACAGTGTGCCTTCCTAAAGTATTCACACCCTTTGAACTTCCTGTTACTACCAGAGTTGATGACATATATTTCAATGGGATTGTATGCAACAGACCAACAGAAAGCGGCGCTTACATGGATGGAAAAGGACACGATTGTTTTTAAGACGCTTGACAAGTGCAATTTGGGAAAGTGTAGAAGGTATTAGTATTCACCTCTTGCTACAGTTCCAGTTGGATGTCTTTTGTGGTATGTACCTGCTGCTTTTGCACATCTGGAGACCAAAAATTTTGCCCTTTTTTTTTTTCTTTGCAAAATAACTCAAGCTAAATTGGATTGGGTGGAGTGTCTGAACAGAATTTTTTAAGTCTTGCCACAGATTCTGTTGAATTTAGGGCTGGACTTTAACTGGACCATTCCACCACACAAATATGCTTCACTATAAATGTTAAAAAACAACTAATTTGACTATTTTTACTTGGGCTGAAACGATTAATCTGATCAATCATGATAAATCGATTATTGAAATAGTCATTAACTAATTTAGTAATCGACTATTCGTAACAAACTCAAAAAAAGGCCCTTTGCTGAAGAACAACACACTCAGAGCTGTACTTAAGCCAAAACTGTACAAAAAATATACATTTTGCATATAAGATAAAAAAAAACAAACTTTGTCTGCAAATATAAACTCCTCAAGTGGCAGTTTTAGCTTTGCTCGGTTCAAACTGTTAAAAAAATATATAATAAAAAAAAAATAAAAAAATAATATATATATAAAAATAAAAAAAATTCCCTTCTCACCCTCCACGGGTGGTCTGTCTCAACCTCTGAGCTCGGGTCCTCTACCAGAGGCCTGGGAGCTTGAGGGTTCTGCGTAGTATCTTGGCTGTGCCGAGAACTGCGCATTTCTGGACTGAGATGTCTGACGTTGTTCCTGGGATCTGTTTTAGCCACTGCTCCAGTTTGGGGGTGACTGCCCCGAGGGCCCCGATGACCACAGGCACCACTGTGGTCTTCACCTTCCAGGCCTTCTCCAGTTCCTCTCTGAGGCCCTGGTATTTCTCCAGTTTCTCGTGTTCCTTTTTCCTGATGTTGCAATCGCTTGGTATTGCTACATCCACCACAACGGCTTTCCTCTGTTGTTTATCCACCACCACGATGTCCGGTTGGTTCGCCATTACCATTTTGTCTGTCTGGATCTGGAAGTCCCACAGGATCTTAGCTCGGTCATTCTCCACCACCTTTGGGGGTGTGCCCCACTTTGATCTCGGGGCTTCCAGTCCATATCCTGCACAGATGTTTCTGTACACTATGCCCGCCACTTGGTTATGACGTTCCATGTACGCTTTCCCTGCCAGCATCTTGCACCCTGCTGTTATGTGTTGGACTGTCTCAGGGGCCTCCTTGCACAATCTACACCTTGGATCTTGTCTGGTGTGGTAGATCTGTGCCTCTATTGCTCTGGTGTTTAGGGCCTGTTCCTGTGCAGCCAGGATGAGTGCCTCTGTGCTGTCCTTGAGTCCAGCTTTTTCCAGCCATTGGTAGGATTTCCTGATATCAGCCACTTCAGTTATTTGTCGGTGGTACATCCCATGTAGGGGCTTATCCTCCCATGATGGTTCCTCCAGCACCTCATCCTCTGGTCCCCATTGTTTGAGACATTCGCTGAGCACATCGTCGGTTGAGGCTTTGACCTTGATGTATTTATGGATCTTGGATGTTTCATCCTGGACAGTGGCTCTCACACTCGCTAGTCCTCTGCCTCCGTCCTTACGGCTCGCGTATAGTCTCAGGATGCTGGATTTAGGGTGGAACCCTCCATGCACGGTTAGTAGTTTCCGAGTTTTAACATCCATGGTCTTTATCTCTTCCTTTGGCCAGCTTATTATTCCTGCAGGGTATCTGATTACTGGCAAGGCATAGCTGTTTATCGCACGGATCTTGTTCTTGCCATTGAGCTGGCTTCGCAGGACTTGCCTTACTCGTTGGAGGTATTTGGCTGTGGCTCCTTTCCTTGTGACCTCATCGAGGCTGCCATTTGCTTGTGGTATTCCCAGGTACTTGTAACTGTCCTCAATGTCTGCTATTGTTCCCTCTGGGAGTGAGACCCCTTCTGTGTGGATGACCTTCCCTCTCTGTATAACCATCCGACCACACTTCTCTAGTCCGAATGACATCCCAATGTCAGTGCTGTAGATCCTGGTGGTGTGGATCAGTGAGTCGATGTCTCGTTTGCTCTTAGCGTACAACTTGATGTCATCCATGTAGAGGAGGTGACTGATGGTGGCTCCGTTCTTGAGTCGGTATCCGTAGCCAGTCTTGTTGATGACTTGGCTGAGGGGGTTCAGACCTATGCAGAACAGCAGTGGGGACAGAGCGTCTCCTTGGTATATGCCACATTTGATGGACACTTGTGCAATTGGCTTGTAGTTGGCTTCAAGGGTGGTTTTCCACATCCCCATCGAGGCTGCAACGAAGGCTCTTAGAGTCCTGTTGATGTTGTACATCTCTAAGCATTCAATGATCCAAGTGTGTGGCATTGAGTCATAGGTTTTCTTGTAATCAATCCAAGCCGTGCACAGGTTGGTGTGTCGGGTTTTGCAGTCTCGGGCGACTGTTTGGTCTACCAGGAGTTGGTGTTTGGCTCCTCTGGTATTTATGCCGATGCCCTTCTGTGCTGTACTCATGTATTTATCCATGTGCCCACTTATCTTAGCTGCTATGATGCCTGACATGAGCTTCCATGTTGTAGAGAGACAGGTTATTGGCCGATAGTTGGATGGGACCGAACCCTTTGAGGGATCCTTCTGGATCAGGATTGTGCGCCCTTCAGTTAACCATTCAGGGTGAGTCCCACTTTGTAGCAGCTGGTTCATTTGAGCTGCCAGTCGCTCATGGAGGGCAGTGAGTTTCTTTAGCCAGTAGGCATGGATCATATCAGGACCTGGTGCTGTCCAGTTTTTCATACCTGAGACTCTTTCTTGGACATCTGCCACTGTGATAGTTACTGGGGCTTGCTCAGGGAGGTTGCTGTGGTCATCTCGTAGAGAGATTAGCCACTGTGCATTGCTGTTGTGGGTCGCCTCCCTTTCCCATATGCCTTTCCAGTACTGTTGGGTCTCCAGCCTTGGTGGGTCTGCTCTGTTGTTATTACCCTGCCATTGAGAGTACACTTTAGCTGTTTGGGTGGAGAAGAGCCGGTTAATCCTCCTGGCTTCATTTTCTCTCGTGTACCTCTTTAGGCAACTGGCCAAGGCTTGGAGCCTTTGTTTGGCAGTTTCGAGCGCTTCAGGTATGGGCATCTGGCTGTACCGCTTGGGTACCGGTCTTTTGATTGCACCTCTTTGGAGCTCTGACAATTGGCTCACTTCCCTCCTTGTTACCTTGATTTTAGCCTCTAACCGTCTTTTCCATGGTGGGTATTGAATCTCATGGTTGCTCCTATAGCCGAGCATCTCAAGGATCACTGATGCTGAGTTGTACACCAGCTCATTGGTTTCCGTTATGGTGTTGGTAGGGATCGTTCTCAATGCTGCATTCACATCTTCAATGAGACTTTCTGATGGTACTTCACTCAGCCGTTGTAATTGGCATCGGGATTGCCTGGTGTTCATTCGGGCCACGATCCTACCTCTCAGGTCAGTTGCTGCCTCGTTCAGCTGTGATGGTTCGTTCAATATTGGGGCTGCATACCCAATCTCCGGGTGGGGAGTTGAAGCTAACTCCCCTCTGACCTGGCGTCCTGGCTCCCCCTTGCCGTAGCATTTGTGTTGTACCTCGTCTATCTCAAGTTGTGACAGCATTCGCCGTTTGCGGATGTTGGAACACTGAGCTACTAGTTGTTTGGCAGTTAGTGTTGAATGGGGATGTCGACGTAACCATTCCTCCCGCATTCTTTGCATGTAACCCCTCTGACTAGGGTTACTTGAGTAGTAGCATTCCAACAGATCCAAGTTTTCACCTCTCGCCCAATTTTTTATATATATATATATATATATATATATATATATATATATATATATATATATATATATATATATATATATATATATATATATATATTCAAGCAGAAAGAGCTGAGCTTTTCACATGTTGATGTTAGAAGTATTATTTCAGGTGCAGATGCATCCTTTGGCTTCAAATGATCAAGCTTTCACTAGAAATAATGCTGTGTTATTGGATTTTAGGCAAAAACAAGTTTATTTTCTCATTTAAAAAAGGAATTGATTTATTTTTATTAATGTATTTCTAATATTGTATAAAATAAGTTTTTAAGTGGTTAAATGAAAAATCTGCAGAATCTTTATCCGATTAATCTTCAGAATAATCAAATACTAACGTAGTCGTTAGTTGGCCCTAGTTTTTACAGGGACATCAGCAACTGTTTTCTGTTCTGTTTAGGTCTGGGTGGGCACTGTTGGTGCAGGACCCCAAGGCCGAAAACTCTGCGCCACCTTTCAGCATGCTGAAACATTTGCCTTCCAGGATGAGGTGGGCGATTTGCTGCTCCATGTCTGCAAGGTCATGACCAAAGGTGTGCTCTGCTTTCTGCCTTCCTATAAGGTAAGCGCACCAGCAAAACATTCTGTCCTCAAAACATAGAAATCAAATTTGTGGAAGATGAACAATGGGCTGAAACGATTAATTGAATTAATCATGATTAATCGATTGTTGAAATAATCGTCAACTAATTTAGTCATCAATCGTTAGCTGGAGAATACAGACTCAAAGAAAGGCCATTTGCTGAAATAACAACACAATCACAGTAGTAATTAAACCAAAACTGCACAAAAAAGTGTTCATTTTGCATTCCAGATGAAAAACATTCTTTTTCTGTAAATATGTTCTACCCAGAACTGCTGAAGTGGCAATTTTAGCTTCAGCTGGTTCAAATTCTGTAAAGAAAATATCTTATTAAGCACCTTTTGCTATTTATTAATAAAAAAAATAATCAACAGATTAGTAGATTTAGTGTATTTTTTTAGCTGCAGATGCATCCTTTGCTACAAATGATGAAGCGTACTCTGAAGGAATGCTGTTGTATTTTAGGGAGTAAAATTTTTTTCTTTAATTTTATTATTCAAAAATGTAATTGAATTATTTTCTTATCTGCATCTTTTAATATATTTCTAATATTGTGTAAAAAAGGCTTAAGTGGTTAAATGAAAAATCTGCAGAATGTTCAGTTTTTTCATTTGAATAACTGGTTGTCAGAATAATTGATAACTAAAATAATCATTATTTGCAGCCCTAAATTGAACTGATATACAACTTGAATCTTAAAGTTTTTTCAGTTCAGCGTTACCTATTTTCTTATTCTATCTTTATGTAATATGCACACATAATATTTGTTTAAATGAATTTGAGCTGGTGGTTCAGGGTTTGGTTTAATATCACTGCCACATGTTACCACTAGGAGGAGCAAGAGACCACAAATTAGTCATTTAGTTGCAACAGAGTATTTAGATAGCATACTGCTGGATGGGATCTCATTTGGCTTGTAAAGCAGAATCATATTTAAAAAGTAACAGTTTGAAAGGAACCAACAAAAAAAAAAAAAAAAAAAAAAAGAACTTTGTTAGATTTGCTTACCTTGCTAAAATGCAGCACTACCACATGTTATAATAGAGGCTTCCTAATCAATAGAGGCACTTGTCAGGGACTTGTTAAATGGCGTCATTCTTACAGGACTGTATCCTCTTTCGGTTAATGAGGACACGTCTTAGCGCACACTCATAGACACTTTGTCCCCTTTGTTTGGTGTGCCCTTATCCTCATGAATAATGAATGTTCTCTGTAGCTCAGTTGTCACTCTGGTTTAGTGAGGGCCTAATGAATTTCATATGTCGCTGTGTGAATTTGTCCAAAATGCACATTGCATGTGCAGTGTGAACATGTTATATGTGGTCAATTAGCATAGTTCTCTCCTATGATCAGTGATACACTGACTTGTGTTTTGCTCATGGCAGGTTTTGGTTTTGCCTTTGGCCTGTTTTCATGTCTTGCTTCAGACTGGTATTTCCGTGTGTCTCGTCCAGTGATCACTGGTTTGATTCGTCTGCAGTCTTTGCTCGCTATCAGGTTGCGTTTTCCAACAGTTTATGATACCATCATGTAAACAGCAGGGGAAAGCTAAGACTCAGGTTTGTGTTGTTTTCCCCTTTTACCTCCCTTTTGTCGGCCCGTGATACCAGCCGAGCAGCGTCTATGAGCCTTGGGATGTTTTTTTTCTATTATTGATATTCATGTAGAAGTCTTTCCCCTCTCTATGCTGGTTCATAAATATTTAATCTGCAGTCAGCTCTTAAAGATAAGGAGATGAGGGAATATGAAGGGCTGGGTATTAATTGGAGCCCATGGAGGCCTTGGTGGTGCCACAGAGTCCCGTCTGCCCCTTGCTGTGTGTAGTTGTGTGCAAGCAGCCGACACAGAGAGGGTAAGACATCTCAAGACAGTTCTGTTCGCTGCATTGAGTGATGGCTATCAGCGCCATCCACACAACTACCTCTGGAATAGACAGAGGACAGAAAGATGAATGGGTTTTGGGGTCATTAGGGTTTTTTTTTTTTTGTTTTTGTTTTTTTGTTTTTTTGTTTTTTTTATTCTCATAGGCCTGAATGAATAAAATCTTCCGATTTTGTTCATACCTGATCTGATTTCTAATTTTAATCGATTTAAAAAAAAAAAAATTATTTATTTTTTATTATTATTATTATCTCGCTTTTTTTTCTTAAAAAAAAGAAATTGCAAATGATAGAAAAATATTTTCAAAAGGGGGCTTTTATTTTAATCATCCCTTCTGTGAGTTGAATGATGGATTATTACAGGGTGTCCGCGCATCCTTAAAAAGACTTAAAATGTCTCAAATTCATTTTTAAAAATGTAAGTTGGTTTTAAATGTTGTCATGGCAGGACTATTTACTTTCGAATATTCAGTTTTTTGTATTTTTCTGACTTTTCTTTGAGTCGCACGCAGACATCTTCATTATGTTCTGTGAGTCGAGGCGGTTGCGGCTACCGCTAACTTGCTGTTAATAACTAGTTTGTTTGCGTCTGTCAATGGTGAGTGTAAATCATTGTCGGCTGGCTGGACGACGTTCGTCTTTGCCAATGGCTCCCTTCTGTTGCAAACTCACACGATGCTGCGTTTATTCTGGGCAAAAAAGCTTGGCACTACTGTATAAAATATACAATTTTCTTTCGTACATTTCTGTTGTGATACAGGTCTTAAATTTCATAATGGTATTAAAAAGTCTTAAATCTGAGTTGGTGAAACCTGCAGAAACCCTGTATTAGGGCCATGCTTTGTTTAATTACGGGAATAAAGTAATAATATTAGCAGAATAAAGATGCAATTTTCCAAGAAGTATGTCTTAAAATTGCGAGAAAAAAGTAGTTTTAATCAAAAAAAGCTTCAAGAGCTTCTTCAGTAAAATCGATTTATCGCCCAGCCCTATAATCTCATTACCCATGAGATTATAGGGCACTGTTGCACTGCTGGCAAATCAAGGCAAATTCTAAAATCTATTAGGCATTTCCTATTTACAATGAAGCTCATGGGTTTGGTGACCCACAAGTCTAAAACTGTTCTGTTTTTATAGCACTTTAGTTTCTGCAGTTAAAGCTGCACCATGTAACTTTTACAAAAACATGTTTTTTGCATATTTGTTTAAACTGTCTCCATGTCGTGACAGTTTGGTCTGAGACGAATAATCTGTGAAAAGATGGAGCTCCTCCTCCTCCTCCTCCTCCTCCCTGAGCTGCTATTGCCGTCTAAAGAAATGCACCCCTCCCGACCTGAAACAACCAATCAGAGCCAGGAGGAGGGGCTTAGCTCTGTCAGTCACTCTCGTGTTTGGGCTGCTAAATGTGCTGATGGTGAAGAAACAACTCACCGTTCCAGGAAAACTGTTTATCCGCTGTCATCAGTGGTCATGCTAGCTAGCCTTAGCATTAGCAGCAGGCTATGTTGTGGTGAACCAGCTGTAGCGTAGGGGGGGGTCTGAGCGGTGCCTACATGAGGGTGATTGGCAGCGCTAAGACCCTCCTCCTGGCTCTGATTGGCTGTTTCTGACTGAGTGGTGGATTTTTGCAGTTAGTAATGGGAGAAGGTGGAGGAGCTTGATTTTTTTTTTTTTTTTTTTTTTTTTAACAAATTATCTGTCTGTTACAATATAATAAGTTTAACAAATATCTAAAAAACATATTTTTCATAAAAGTTACACACTGGAACTTTAATGTCCATTAAAACCACAGCGTACTCAGCTGTTCAGCCTTAGCCACCGAAAGAAAGAACCAGTGCTTCACAAAATAGAGAGGGTGTTATGGTAAATTTAAAAAAAGCAGGGTTTTGTAGCGGTGGAGGCATGAAGGGGAATACAAGATGCTTTTAAAGGAGATAGAGATAAGGGCCATTAGGTGATGTCGCCTCACTGTCTGTGTGAAGACGCGTCCGGCGCCTGTGCTCCACCGAGCTCGTGTCAAATCAAAGTCAAACTGGAATGCACGCTGAACACCCACCAGCATGCACTGTCCTCAGCTGCTCATCTGAAGCACTAATCATGCAGCTGCACCATTACTGATGTCTTAAAGTGGAGCAGATTCTTTTTCTGTTTCTGGAGCAAATTAGATTCATGGTTCAGTTTGCCCAGTATAAATTATTGCTGTTGAGCTCGTCTGAAGTTTTATTTGACTCTTTACAGTGGAAACTTGGGGGTTTGACAAAGCTGGAGTTGTTTGGGTAGACTGACATTTTCAGACTTTAAAAGCACTTCTTAAAGGGAATGCAGTCATTTGTTTGTTACTTCTTTTTATGTCCTTTTAGAAGAGTTGTTTCTTTCAGCATGCTTTAAATATACCAGAATAACAACGATTTCTGGTTGACTTCTGTTCTCCTGTTTTATAAACCCTTGACTTGCTGATTTTAGAGGATTCAAAATTTATTTTCTAGAACTTTTCTTGTTAGAGTTTCAAATATATCTTTCTAGACTTCCTTCTGTGAGCACCGAATCATTGATAATTAGGGATGCACAAATATGAAAATTTGGGGCGACATCGATATGGCCGATATCCGTCATTTACCGGTATTGTATACATTTCCCAACACTTTAGACACTTTAGTTTTGTGGTTATTGCTGTTGACATGGTTACTAACTGAAATGGAGCTAAAATGATTAATTGGATTAATTGTGATGAATTGTGATCAATTAATTATTGAAATAATCATCAACTAATTTAGTCATCGATTAATTGTTAACAGGAGCATACAGACTCAAAAAGAGGCCATTTGCTGGAAGAACAACACAGTCAGAGCAGTAATTAAGCCAAAACTGTACAAAAAAAAATACAGATTTTGAGTTTAAGATAAACAAAATAAACCCTTTTGTCTGTAAATATGTTCTACCCAGAACTCCTCAAGTGGCAGTTTTAGCTTCACCTGTTTCAAATTCTGTTTTAAAAAAACAGCTCCTATTAGGCACCTTTTTCTATCCAATTGTTAATCAGTTAATCCCAAATATAATCATGAGATCAGCCGTACGCTTGTATCGATGTTAAGTCAAACAGAACGAGCTGAGCTTTTCACATGTTGATGTTAGAAGTATTTTTTTTAGCTGCAGATGCATCGTTTGCTACAAATGATCAACTGTACATTAAAGGAATGCTATCTTATTGCATTTTAGGCAATAAAATGGTTATTTTCTTATTTAAAAATTAATTTAGTTGCCTCTTTTAATGTATTTCTAATATTGTATAAAAAAGGTTTAAGTGGTGAAATGAAAAATCTTCAGAATATGCCAATTTTTTTTATCTGATTAATCGCCAAAATAATCCATTACAAAAAAAATTGTTAGTTCCTTTGAGTCTTCTTCCTCTGGTATCAGTCGGTATAATTCGCTGTTGGGTAAAAGATTGGATTTTAAATTTGAACTGATTGCCGTAACCAGACGATTTCTCTGTGCTTCCATATCCTAAAATCCTGCAGCAAGGAGTCTACTAGCTATTGATGTTTTAATTTAATTACTTCTAATGCTCAAAGTGAAGCGTCTAACTCCTGCATCATCTTTGAATTATATGATTTGTCTGACTTTCTGCTTAAGTCCAAAACACCAGTGCTGAACAACCACAAAAGCCATTTTATAACTCATTCACAAGGCAGTTGCACGTGTTTGTTCATATTTCACTTCCAGCTCTTTTGATAATTGGTCTTATTAAGGCAATTCTGAGCAGGCAATCTACAATTACAATGTGTTTTTCAGTAATTTAGGGTATTAAAACCAGTGCCAATACTTTGATCAACAGAGCTTGTACATTTCTGTGATTGGACATAAAAAACATACAGAAGTGCAAATAAACAATTTATTACTGCAACTACCACACATCGTATTATTTAACATTGCAGTTTTACGGTTCACTTTTTTTTTTTTAAATCGCTGTCAAATCAAGGCAATATTGACCTGTAAATGATTAATTAATCCAGTAAACATAAAGTTCATTATTTGAAGTGGAATTACTGAAAAGATGTTTAAAGAGCTTCTATGAGCTGAAATTTAAAAATCTCAAGAAAAATAAATAAAAGAAAATATTAATTAGAAGGCATTTTAAGGGTAATCATCTTATGAACATCTCAGATGAAACATTCATTATATTCAAGCGATTTTTTTCATATGAAAAATCATTTCTGACATGAACTTAATGAAGGTGAGTTTTCCTTTTGCAGCATTAAACTGTATTATCATCTCAGCTTCTGCTGATCTGTTTGCTGCCTTGCAATATGTTTTATAGTTGCATTGTGCTTGTTCAGTGTTTTAATGCCAAATGTATTAGAACCAGTTGCAAATGCACTATTGCCAGTGCCGTACCAAGATAGTTTTCCCCGACAGAATTTGTTTCCCTGCGTCAGGAGCAAAAACACGGGACCTGTCTCATTTCCTACCTACTTCTTGATCAAATGACTTTATATCTGCAAGAAGTATGAATAATTTTGAGAGTAACTTTGTCCATTATATTAAATTTTGTGTTTAATATAATGCATTCATTGGTCTGTCTAGCTATAACAGTGTTTTATAGTGGGTTATTCCCCCAGCAGATGACATTTGGCGACATGAAACAATCAGAACCAAAGCGACGTATATTTATAAACTGAGTTTAAAGAGACATGATTGTTCTCTTATTAGGCAGACGTTCTTGGTTTGTTGGTTAAAGCGTCACTATTTTCATGTCTGCTTGGTTGGAGGTTCAGTCCACTGGACCCGCGCTCCTGCTCAGTGTGCGCTCCCAACGCAGGGGAAACGAATAGCCACCTCGGCACGACACTTTACAGTAAATACGGTGCGTTATACTTTCCACTTTATTGTATCTTAGTAGGACAGCGGCTTAGCTTTCCTGGTCGAGCCGCTGTCTTCGAAACGTAGACACTTCCTCCGTGTGATTTAACTCCAGTGGCTCTGGCTCGGAGTCGATCTGATGCCGTTTCCGAACCACAGCTTGACATAACCTGGGATGTTCAGAGCATTGGGAGTGATTTTTCGGGCCTCAGACCTTAACGTTTCTATATCTTCTCTCCTCAGATTTGTTACCACCGCTGTTTACCTAACTAGCCTAGCCTCGCTGCTCACCTCTGACTGCAGGAGACAGACGTAGACGGATAGCTGCATCATGGCCAATCAGAGGAGGGGGTCCCGCCCTTTGCGCTCACTGATTGGCTTAGACTGCAGCATTACTTAATGTACTTAATGTGTGTTTGTTGCGAAGCTCAGGGAGACTTTCAGTGTCCCAGACATTGATATATATTATGGTTGCACCAGTGCGACCTGAGATTTTTTCCAGGTGCACTGTTGAGAAATCCGGTTGCATTTCTGTAGAGCCCTGTGATGGGCGAAAAACCTAAATAACAGATTAAAAACAATAAATCTGTCTTGTTGAGCTCATATGCCTATTTATTCAATAATTTAGCAGCAAAAAGGGTTTTTGAATTGACAATGTTGCCTGTTTTGTCGATTATATATATTGATTGCGATTAATTACAGACCCGGCGAGTTCCAAAACTACTTTTTACACGTGTAAAGTCTCTCATTTCCAAACTCTCTTGATATTCCAACTGTAACCTTTTGTCAAACGGCTAAAATATCTCAAATTTAATTTCTGTGTCATGTAAACATTGTTTTTCATCAGAAACGAAGTCCTCTCTTAAGCTGTATATCACGGCACTGGCTGACATATTTGAAGTGTTCAGCTATCATCACAAGTGTGGCTGCATTGCGTAGAGCGGTCGACAAGGCAAGGGTGGCAGACTCGAGTTGGCAGGTGGCTTCTTGCCACCGGTGGTGGCGTGACGGCTGCTGTGATATTTTGGAGCTAAATAATTAACAGAGCAACAACACATCTCCCCTCGCCACTGTGAAATGTGGCTCTGGGCTGCATGTTTCATTAATGCCATCGCCTCCAAAGCCACTCTATAATTCAGCAGGCACTACAGGAGCCGCGATGTGTTGCCACACAGCTCACTGACACCAGGGACGCTGGAAAGGAGATAGAGTGAGGCCAGATGTACAGGAGGCGAACGATTGGGGGGGGGGTGCATAGAAGGGAAGTGTAAAAGTGCGAGAAAGAGAACAGGTCACTGCTTTGTCTGGTTGTTTTGCCACCTGGTCCCAGTTGGTGTAGAGATCTGGCCCATTTTAGCGCATCAGTGGCAGAGACTTGCACCTAGCATGCCTAGGAAGAGCAATGAATTATTCACTCTTTTTGTGCCCCCTTATGTGCTAAATACTGCTCATTCACATTCATGTTGCATGGACATCAAAGCTACTCTGTTGTGAAATGTCTTGTAAAAGTCTCAGAGTGGTGTGCGACAAACAAGTTCCCTTCTAAACGACATTTTTGTTGTCTTTTGGAAACAAGTTCAGGTTTATTAAAGTTTCACACATAAACTTTAAATCTAGTAAAGCTCAAGGTAAAATATGTTATATGTAAGCCTGTCGCAATAAGCTATAAATCAGTTAATCGCATGATAAATTGAAATGAGCTTGAAAACTTCCATTCTGATGATGAATATTTTTTAAAGAGCATTTTTGTTTACAGAGACATCATAATCCATTGTATTTATGATTTTTTTTCCTGGCTTTTATTCCTGTTTTATTTATTGATTTTGGTCATTTTGTTTATTTATTTATTTTTTTTATATTTAAAATATCTTCTAGTTCCAGTGTGAAGTTGTTTATTTTTTATTTTTTAACAAAATTAAAGTTTATTGATCTTTGAGAGGGCAAACTTGCATTATGCCATTATCATTGCGTTACTTGAAAATGGTCTCAAAACGACAATATTACCGTTTATCACAATAATTTCTGGGACAATTTATTGTGCAGCAAAATTTATTATCGTGACAGGCCGAGTCATATGCATATATGTCTCGGCACCAGTTTAATTGATGGTCCGTCTTACATTTGTATTTTCTGACTAGTTACTTTCATTCTTTGACACTTTGTGCTGAAATATAAAAAATGTAGTTTACAGTTTATCACCTCGCTCGTTCTTGCTAAAAGTTTATTGTGATTTTTGATGTGACATGATTTATCTCGTTTGATTTGTTGCTTTTAAACTTTTAAAACATTTCTAAATTTTGTTCATCGTTTTTTTTTTTTTTTTTGTTTTGTTTTTTTTTTATCTGTTTGTTGATTCGGATAAAAAAATAAATAAAAAGCTGAATGAGCCTAAGTTCACTGACAAGGGATTTTTATGTTTGGTGAAAGTGAGCTTCATGCTTTATTTGTGTTTTTTAGTTACTTATAGTCTGAACTACATATAGATATTAGCAATGTCCTGATTTTATTTTTTCTTTTCATGAATTAACTGATTGATCACATTTTTAGGTCAGTTTAAACAGCCACACCCATTGGTGATTACTGCCTGACCTGTAAAAGAAGAAATTATTTAAATAGCACCCGCCTGGCAACACAAAGTAGGCAGAAAGATCTTAAAAGGCAACACATTATGCCTTTATTTAAAGAAATTCAAGAAGAGGAGAGAAAAATATATATATATATATATATATATATATTTCAGTATGAAAAGGGTTATAAAGCCATTTCTAAGCCCCTTTTGGATCATAGCTCCGCATAAGGCTGTAACGATTCATCGAATGATTCGAGTACCTTAATTATTAAAATTCCTCGAGGCAAATTATCTGCCTCGAGCCTTCGTTAAGTTGTGTTTTACTATTTATCAGCATGTGTTTCGGCCGGATAATTATTGGTGTTGCGCAATGCTCTCAGTTACAACAATGAGGTTGTTTTTTGTTTTTTTTTTTTGTTTTAACGTGTCCTGTCCGACACTCAGAATTGTCGTCTGAGTGTCAAGGTAAGGCCCAACAGATTTTCTTTCACAAGTGGAGCATTAGGGCTTTAACCATGATGTTCCCCATGGTGTGTATATATATATATATATATATATATATATATATATATATATATATATATATATATATATATATATATATATATATGAAACTTTATTAAAAACTGCTTTGGGTTTATTTCAAATGTAATGGACACAAAGACGAAAAAAAGGAGAAAGGAAAGAGAGAAAGGTAGAGAAAAGGTTTAAGGAGAAAAAAGGAGATAACTAAAATCATTGAGATAAAACAAGTCAACACCCTTGAAGTCTGCCTCGAGACTTGCAGAAAGAGAACTTTACTTTATTACATGTCATTTTTGTTAATTGATGTTAAAAATACAAGGGCCAGAATGTGTCTTGTTGTGATGCTAAAACATTGTGACATTTAATTATTTCTTACCATGTGATCCCAGTGTTATCTGAGAGAACATTTGCCTCCATGCTCATCTCCTTGTGGAATCAGCTTCTTTCCAAGTGCAACCTGGCAGATAATGGCTGTTTTGTTTAGCGCTAGTTCTGCCTAAAGTACATAACATGAATTATTCATCTCCCGCTTAAGACTGCACCGAAAAGCCGTTGCAGGACAAACAGTTTGCTGAGCTGAAGACACACGTTAGGCGGTAGGGACAGGGGTGGACTATGCCGATATAATGCTGTATATTTAGTGAAGGTGTCATGTTTTATTGATGCAAACATTCTGACCTCACTTATAAAGTCCCAAACCTGATTAAACCCTCCCCATGCCTCATTTCACCGCTATGAAGCAATAGGACTGACATTTCCCAGCCTGCTCAGTGCTTCACTAAACTTGCAAAGTAAAATTTCTTCTCAGCTTTGTGTCGTGTTATGTTAAAAACTGGGCTTAGTTTTTCATGCAGGTAAATGCCAGAGGATACAGTTGCCTATGTCTTACCTTTCTTCTGGAGGCCCTGTCTGAATCGAACTCTGACAGGACTTAAACTTAAAATCTTACCAAGTATTTGGGTCTAGTTTCTGGTGTAGATATCTTTAAATACACTTGAAATAAGGCAAAACTAACTTACAAGTAACATTTCAGCAGATATAGGAGCTCGTTTTAGGTCAATAATTCCTTAATATTGATGAAAAAGTGCTAATTAAAAGAGAAATAATCTGCCAGTGGAACAAGACATTTTTTCCATACTATAAATTAAAATGTCTTGATCCACTGGCAGATTATTTCACTGATAACCAGAACTTTTTCATCAATATTAAAGGGTCAGTATTGTGTGTTTTCCAGCCACATAGAATCATTTTATAGCACTATCAAGTAACTATGTTACCTTCAGTTGCTACAAAAATGCTGTATACATCAAATATGTCTTAAAAGAAATTTGACTTTGTAACTTAACACCTTGAAATTGGGCCTGTCTCTTTAAGAAAGTCGTGGTCTTTCTGAAACTCCGCCTTCAGGAAGTCATCACAACAGTACTCCTCTATTAACCCTTTAACGACATTTTTACCAGCGTTGCACTGAGAAGTAGCTCTTATGAGTTCAGCAAATGCGCAGTTCCACCAGGTGTTTGCTAATTTCTGCTGCCGCTAGTCTGAAGGAGCTGAGTTGGTGAAGTCGCTGCGGAGAGGGGCTCTGTGAAGCAGAAGCTCGGAAGCTTAGAAACTGCAGCTCTGAGGAGGAGCTGGGTCTCAAGCGGCGTTGGGTCCATCCAGGCGTTTTGCACAACTGAATGGTTGCCATGGAGATTAAAGGATTTCTCAAACATGCATGAAAGAATCAAAGCAACTCCAGGTATGTTTTTGATGAGGAAGTAACGTTATAATATGATGGAAAGCTGAAATAACGCTGCCCCTTTAAGGAATTATTGACTTAAAACAAGCTCCTATATCTGCTGAAAAGTTACTTGTAAGTTAATTTTGCCTTATTTCAAGATATTTCCACTGGAAACGAGACCAAAATTACTTGGTAAGATTTTGTGTTTTTGCAGTGTTATTAAGAGTTTTGCAGTTTGACCCTCCTAGCATGTTGAGAAGTTTTCTGCTGACGGCGAGAGCAACTTCTGTTTGACCCCTGTAGCACATTTCCAAGACAGTGAAGCCTCTCTTTGATTGTGAAGCCATGTTTATTCAAGGGAATGATTTGCTCTGCACAGACACGAGTGGGGCCTGCTAGGAAGAGGGCTTTTAGATCAATGTGCCTCCCTTGAGGTCTGCTGACTTTTGCACCAACAATAGTCAAACAGCAGTGATTTTTTTATTGGAGAGATTGTTTCAACACATTAGCTGTCTTCTAGGTGGAAGCAAAGGAAAGGAACTTAGACTGGTTGAAGGCATTGGAGAAAACATGGCGACTTGGGAAGAGAACATGAAAAATTTTTATGCGAACAACATATAATGTGGCATCGATTAGGTAATGTGTTCAAATCGTACTGTTCAGGGTCTTAAAATGTTTCTTAATTTTAATTTTCCTAAAAACATTCCTCCCAAACTAGCCTATAAGAATAAAATAATCAATAAAATCAAAACATCTCGTGTCAGAAAAGCACCAGCAAGCGTGTCGAGACCATGAAACAAGCGGCTCTCCTCAGGTGTAAAAGCACCTCCATCAGCTTGAACATCCAACTTCAGTGGAGAAATTTCTTTTTACTTATATTTTAAAGTGAAATATAACCTGTTGGGAAACATTTATTTCAAAAAGGTCTTACAGGAGTCTTAAAAGGTTAAAGTTTAACTTGGTGAAGCTTGCAGAGCCCCCTGTTGTGATTAATCTGAACAAAGAGCAAACACATTAGGTACGTTTACATGGACATAGGTAATCAGAATAAAAATGCACCCCAATCGAGATACTCTGATCGGATTCATCCAGATTGGACTGAAATTATAATCCGAATGAGAGAGGTGGTTTATGGAAGAAGCACATGTCTTTGCATAATGTTTATTTCCTCCCGAGCTCTCATCCTGTGATGCAGGAAGGCTAACAGCACGTGTTGCTTAGCCCCTAGCTTAATCAGAGAGCGCAGTAGCGTCTCAGCCGTTATTAGAACCTGGCGCGGGTCCGTTCTGCTGCGTTTGTTTGTTTTTATGTTCAGCACAGACAGAAGTATAACTTCTTCTGTTTTTTTTTTTTTTGTTTGTTTGTTTTAAGAAAATGTTATACTTCTGCACGTCAGTGCTCCTGTTCTGAATAAACCTTGGTGCATGTAAACGCACATCATAATCAGATTAATTGATTTTGTGCCCATATAAACGATCCATTCGGATTATTTAATCTGAATACATTTCAGTCTGATCAAGGAAATTTCCGCATGTAAACATCATTAGTGTACGACGTGTTTCAGAGAAACATCTGTTGGGATTAGGACCGAAACAATTAATCAATTATTGAAGTAATCGTCAACTATTTAGTAATCGATTAATCGTTAGCTGGAGTATACTGACTCTGAAAAAGGTCTTTTGCTGAAAGAACAAGAGACTCAGATCAATAATTAAGCCAAAACTGTACAAAAAATATACCTTTGTCTGTAAGTATGTTCTACCCAGAACTCAGATTTTCTGTCCAATTATGAATCAAATAATCCAAAATATAATCCACAGCTCAGCCTCACAAAAGGAATTTTTCGCTGCAGATGCATCCTTTGCTACAAATGAGCAAGCGTTCACTAAAGGAATGCTGTGTTATTGCATTTTAGGCAATAAAATGTTTATTTTCTTATTTAAAAAGAAATTGAAAAATTTGTGTATTTGCATTTTTGTTGTATTTCTAATATTGTATAAAAAAGTCTTAAGTGGTGAAATGAAAAATCTGCAGAATGTTCCTTTTTTTTCTGATTAATCGTCAGAATAATCGATTACGAAACAAAATGATCATTAGCTGCAGCCCTAGTTGGGATAGTAATCGAATTGGCTCTGTGTGTTCTGTGATTGTGAACAGATGCTGGACAAGCTGAGAGAGCGGTGGGTCAACACTCGTCTGTGGGAGAAGCTGGAACAACAGAAAACTGTAATCACAGAGCCCCGCGGCGGTGGCAAGGGGGACTTTGATGAGCTGCTTCAAACGTATTACGAAGCCATTAAGAACTGCGAAGGAAGGGGTGAGAGTTGCACACACACGACCAACCTGACTTTAAGCCACTTGCATCATTCGTGACATTATTTCGGTATATTTCGGCCCTGGAGCAGTGACTCCAGCTGTAAAATGTTATTGATGATGTGTAGCTGGGTCAGAATCTTGTAAAGCATCACTAGTTCAGAAAGAAATCTAATCTCCCAGGATGTCTTTGTGTCATTTTCCAGCTTTCTGCTGTTATTTTTTTCACTGTGTTGACTTGAACTTTGTTTTGCTTTCTGTTCTAGACGGTGCGCTGCTCATTGCTGTATGCAGGGGTAAGGTCAGCGAAGGCCTCGACTTCACTGATGACAATGCCAGGGCTGTGGTCACCATTGGGATTCCTTTTCCGAACATCAAAGACCTCCAGGCAAGTCGACTCACAGAAACCTGCTGATCTTTCCGAAAAGCAAAAGGAGAAGATGTAAATTAGAGCAGCTGTAATCCAACTCAGATTACAGTTTATGTGACAAACGATTTTTCAGATTAATCGTGATGAACCGATTATTAAAAAAATCGTCAATGAATTTAGTAATCAATTAATCGTTAACTGGAGTATAGAGACTCAAAAAAGGCCAGTTGCTGAAAGAACAACATATTCAGAGCAGTAATTAAGCTAAAACTGTACAAAAAAAAAAAATACATAAATCAGTTCCTCCAGGAAGTAGCGATGTTGCGATTGCAACTACTAATGGCAAATTCAGTCATCATTCGCACGACTTGCACAAACTTGCAATTTTCACCAATCATCACAACTTTTCCGCAGATCTGACCAAGCACCTTAACATTTTCTGTTTCCTTCTTTTCTGACCAATCACTGCAATCCCCTTAGCCTCCTTAATTTAACTTCCTGTTTCATGGCGTCTCTTGAAAACTGACTTGCAAGATAAAAGCATGTGTGAAGCTAAACGGTAACATTGCCTTTTTTTTTTCTTTCTTTTTTTTTTTGGCAAAAAACATTTTGAGATGTACTATAGGATTTTTCTGTGCCCTCTGTCACCTGCACTCTTTTTCAGCCGTAACAACCATTTAATTATTTGTCAATATGTGGTAGAGGGATTTTAGGAGTCGTCTTTAAACGCACCATGAACGTGCACATGCTGACGCTGGGTACACCTGTGGATCTGATCGCTGATGGGAGACCTGCTGCTGAGTTAAGATGCACGCTGTGTGTCATGTTCAGCAAGTAGCCAGAGCCAAAAGGCAAAAAACTGCAGTTTTCTTCCAAACAGTGTAAGTTGAGTGATGTTGCTTGCAGCTAAAGTTAGCTAAATAGTTAATTCATGCCAGTATATTATATTAAGGTTGTTAACCAGAATCCTAATGTTGTTACCTATTTTACATCCCCTGCTAGTTAGTTAGTACCAGAAATAAAACCAATCCTCTTAAAGTTCTGTGCAGAAGTCGTGCTCACTGTTGCTTTCCACATATTTCCACAAGAAATTTTTGCTCATTCTGTTGTGACAATAAAGAGTGAGGGAGGAGACATTAGACCAGAGGCCAGCAGCAGGGCGATAATGCAGGGTTTTCTCAGGTAAGGAGGGATCATAACTTGATGAGAGAAAGAAAAGGTTATGTGCAGTAATTTCAACTTTTTTGTAAGACCATGTTATGGCAAAAATAAAGCTTAAAATATTTGCAACTATGACTGCAACCTTTTGAAAAAGGTGCCGCAAAATCAGTCAGTTTAGGTCGCAGCGATCACAAAAAAACATCCTGGATGGACTGATACGTTTTGCATTTGAAATGATAAAAAACCTTCTTCATCTGTAAATATGTTCTGCCCAGAAGTACTCAGGTGGGAGTTTTAGCTTCACCTTGTTCAAATTCTTTAAACATCTCGTCTTAAACACTTTTTGCTATCCAGTTATTAATCAGTTAATCCAAAACATATGTCGAGCAGAAAGAGCTGAATTTTTTGCTACAAATGATCAAGTGTTCACAAAAGGAACGCCATGTTATTGCATTTTAGTAAAAAAAAAAAAATGTTTTTCTTATTTAAAAAAGGAATTGAATTCTTGTTTATTTCAATTTTTAATGTATTTCTAATATTTGTATAAAGAGAAGAATGTGGAGAATGTGCTAATGTTTTTATCCGATTAATTGTCAGAATAATCAATGGAATAATCAATTACTAAAATAATTTAGTTGCAGCCCGAGAGGTTGGAAAACAAAAAGCTTGAAAGAAAGCTAGAGAGGTAAGGAAAAATTCACCACGTCTATGTAACGTCAACACGAGCACAGCAGTTTTTATTGATCTTACAGCAAGAGAAAAGTCTTCTTGAATTATCTCAAAATGATTAAATAAATATTCTCAGCATTAGAGGAGAGGCACAGACATCAAAGTTAATACCCTTGTTTACCTTTTTTATCTGTTGCTTACCGGCCTGGATCGAACTAGGACTTTAACATGCATCTGTTTACCTGAAACAGAACTGGATTAACAGATGTTAACGTAAAATTGTCTCAGGATTTCTTCATCCTTTAGTTTTTGCTTTTCTGGCTTTAGGATCGGACACCTTTGGCACTATAACTTTGGGGAAAAACATCTCAGGGAGGTACGCAGACATGATTACGCAAAACCACAAGTAAGAGCAGCGTTTTTTGGTGATCCGTGAAAAAAGAAATAAAAAAAAATCTCAAAGCAGTGTATTGGCGTGTGCCCCATCCTTAGTAAAATGTTGACCTTTAAGTTTGAGGCTCCCTCGCCTCCGACTTTTCCTCCCCTTTACTCATCCTCCTGTCAGAGCACAACGAAGCTTTCACTAACCTGTTCTGTCAGCGTAGAAGGACGTGTCGGTGATTGAAGCTTCTCAGACCATTTCACTTTAGCCCTTCACCTTAGTTGTCAGCACTCAGGTCAACGCTTCTTTTATGCATGATCATTTTTTGTTTATTTGTTTGAGTGCTTTTGAAAAAATGAACCTCAGATATGGTAAAGTTTTATCGAAACATTTGCAATTAAGCAGCCATCATCTCGGTTTTGTGTCATTTTTTTAAATTCAGAAATAATTTGATCTGAGAAGTAACCAGCATGGATCACTGAAACTCTTCTGTAATACCCAAACTGGTGAAATATTTAAACTCCCTTGATAATATGGGTCCACAGTGGGAGTTGTTATTGATGTTTTACCCCAACCATTAAAATCCATACCCAGTCCTCAACATGACTGACAGGCAACCTCGGTTTGGGCCATGGATTTAAAAGGCGTCGTGTCGGACAGACTTCTTCTGATTTTGGTCTGAGTAGGGCTGAAAAATGTATCGAATTAATCATGATGAATCAATTATTTAAATAATCGTCAACTAATTTACTTATCGATTAATAGTTAACTCTAAAAATGGCCGTTTGCTGAAAGAACAACACAGTCAGAGCAGAAATTAAGCCAAAACTGTACAAAAAATATGTTCATTTTCCATTTAAGATGAAAAACCTTAAGTGACCTGTAAATATGTTCTACCCAGAACTCCTCAAGTGGTATTTTTAGCTTCACCTGGTTCAAATTCTGGGGAAAAAAAAATCTCCTATTAAACACCTTTTGCTATCCAGTTATTAATTAATATTGTTGAAAAATATCAGATTAGTAAACAATGGTTTTTAGCTCCAGATGCATCCTTTGATACAAATGATCAAGCGTTCATTAAAAGAAATGCTATGTTATTACATTTTATTTTCTTATTTAAAAAAGTAATTGAATTATTTGCATCTTTTAATGTTTTTTAAATACTGTATAAAAAAGGCCTAAGTGGTAAAATGAAACACCTGCAGAATGTGTTTTTTTTTATACAATAAATTGTCAGAATAATCGATATATTAATAATCGTTAGCTGCAGCTCTACTACCCATTTAGACTATCTAAAAGAGTGTATTCTCATAGTATCAAAAATTAAGATTCCTTTAGTTCAGCTTTGCCATTTTACTCTGTGTGTATTTTATTTATTTAGTCAACACAATGATTAAATTTAAAAAAAAAAGTCCAAAACACAGTATCAAAAAAGTGATGCTTCAGTGTAACAGGCAGGAAAAAACAGGAAATGAGTGGTTGGCACACAGCACCAGAAAGCCTGAGCTGGTTGGGACCAAGGTGGAGCTGACCATGCGTGAAGAGACAGTGCATTTCTAATTACATGTTTAGTGCTCCACAGCCTTTGTTTGTTTGCTGCACATGCAGAGCTCTGCAGAGAGCTCGCCAGCTCCTGCTATCTCTTGTCGTCTGTCGTCATAACTGTGAAGCTCGTAGGTTCGGGTGGTGACTGCTGACACTTTGACTTTGTGTTGTCCCTAGAGATGACATCCTCTGTTTTTCTTTTTTAAACATTCAAAGGAAGAAAGATTGTTTTTACTTCTTTTTTCCATCTGGCACTGTGTTCCCCATATTCTTGTTTTCCTTGTGCTAGCAGTCATTAATGCTTTTTAAGTTTGTCTGTCTTTTAAGTGGGAATTAAATTATTATATTCCTCAGAGATGAAATGTATTTTGTAGGGCTGAAACGATTAATTGGATTAATCTTGATTGATTATTGAAATAATTAGCAACTGATTTAGTAGTCGATTAATTGTTAACTGGGGTATACAGACTAAAAGAAAGCCAATTGCTGAAAGAACAATATACTCAGAGCAGTAATTAAGCCAAAATTGTACCAAAAAAATATATAAACATTTTGCCTTTAAGAGGAAAAAAAAACAACCTTTGTCTGTAAATATTTTCTACCTATAACTCAAGTGTCATAGTTTTAGCTTCACCTGGTTCAAATTCTGTTCATAAAACTCTCCTTTTAAGCACCTTTTGCTGTCCAGTTATTAATCGGTAATCTGTAATGATCAAGCGTGCGCCAAAGGAATGCTATGTTATAGCATATTAGGCAATAAAATGTTTATTTTCTTATTTGAAAAGATATTGAATTATTTATTCATTTGCATCTTTTAAAGTGTTTATAATGTATAAAAAGGGCTTAAATGAAAAATCTGCAGAATGTGCCAGATTTTTTTATCTGATTAATCGTCAGAATAATCGATAACCAAAATAAACGTTAGTTACAGCCCTAGTATTTTGAAACTACTCCTTAGGCTACTGGGGGGAAAAAAACCCCATTGTAGACCCTATCTTTTTATATTTTTGTTTTTCTTCTGTTTTTCCTTCCTTTTTAAAAAAAGTTTTCATGCTGTCATTGTCCTCCTCGTATCTCCGTTTGTAGCAGTGTTGCCTCTGGAGGCCCTTAGAGGCTGTTAAGTTCTTTGAGCCATTTGTGTTGCACTGCTGAGAGGATGAGGAGGACATTGATGCTAATGAATGCAGCTGGTGCTCTTAGCATTGGGAAACTAGCCAAGATACTACCCTTCCGGTTTTGTTACAGAGAAAACATTCTGTTTAGGGGAGGACAACCACATAGATGCAGAGAAAAGTATTGAAGAAGTTTGAAGTTTGTGTTTACATTTCTTCTCTGAGCTGAGATGTGCCTCTAAAAACCTAAAATAATTAGACATTAAAAATTGTTTAGAGGGACAGGGGGAATACTGGTGTGAATACAAGCATGAAAGACTCCTAATGCTGTTTCTTATGTTAATATCTAGGATGTGAATGTAAATCTGTATCTTAATTACATGGGATAATATTGAAGCAGAATTAGCTGCTGAAGCAGTCTCGGGCTGTAACGATTCATCGAAGGATTCGAGTACCTCAATTATTAAAATTCCTCGAGGCAAATTATCTGCCTCATAGCTTCGCTAAATTTTGTTTTACTATTTAGCGCCACTTGTTTCGGCCGGATAATTATTTGTGTTGCGCAACGCTCTCACTTCCGTCAATGAGTTATTGACGAACGCTAAGTGCTATTAGCACAACATAGGGTGACCAAACGTCCTCTTTTCCCCGGACATGTCTGGGTTTTCAGCGTTTTTCGGGAGACCAAAAAGCATCGTTAAATTGACTGGCGCGATGCATGTAATACGGCAGCATTTCCTTTTTTGGACGTCCTCCTGGAGCTGCTGGAGATGAATACGTAAACTAAAGACTGGAATATTCTTTTTTTCTCTTAAAATGTCTCTGTCAGCCTGCTTCTTTTTTTTTTATTTTTATTGTTAAATTGAATATATTTGAGAATTTTTGTATAATTTTTGTCCAGGTTGACTTAAAAAATACGTTATTATCGTTACACGTTAATTTTCTAAGCCACAGGAAAGTAATTATTAGGGATGAACCTATATGAAAATTTGGGCTGATATTGATATCCAATATTAATACTGCTGTTATGGCAGAATTTACCAATATTTTATTTTATAAATTTTTTTTTATTAAATTACTCGATTAATCGCCAGAATAATCAAATAATTGTTTACAACAGCCCTAAAGCAGCCCCGTTTTGCTTTCATGCAGCCTTGTGCAAAACTGTTTATCCAAACAACAATATTAAAGGGATGGTATTATGTAAAATTGACTTTTTTGAGCTTTATATCATATTATAGTGTTATTCCTTCATCAAACACATACCTGGAGTGATGCTTTGATTCTTTCCTGCATGTTTGAGGAATCCTTGGATCTCCAGTATCAGCCATTCTGAGGTGCCGAAATGCTTGCTGTCACAAAGCGCTGCTTATTTCCACAAAGCTCCTCCTTGGAGCTCAAGTCCCCAGTTGAGCTTCTGCCCCACAGATCACACCTCCCCCAAGTCAAGTCAAGTTTATTTGTACAGCACATTTCAGCAGCGAGGCGGTTCAAAGTGCTTTACATCATAAAAACATCAATCAAGTATACAGCAGAATCATCAAAACATCAAAATCATCGGCAAAAACACTGATCAATGATTCACTGTATTTAACTGATTTACACTCAAACTTCTACCCTTTGGAGAACCAGGCTTATCTCACCCGGATTTGTTTGCAGATTTATGGTCCAGACGACTGATCAAAGGCAGCTCTAAACAGGTGGGTTTTCAGCCTTGATTTAAAGGGACTCAGTGTTTCGGCTGTTTTGCAGTTTTCTGGAAGTTTGTTCCAGATTAGCGGTGCATAAAAACTGAAAGCTGCTTCCCCAAGCCTCCCCCACTCAGCTCCTCCAGACTAGCGGCAGCAGCAATTAGCAAACACCTGCTCGAACTTCGAACCTGCAGAGCTCCTCTTACGAACTACTTCTCAGTCCAGCGCTACCAAGTACGGCTGTAAACGGGATCATGTAGGAGCATTGTTGTGATGACTTCCTGAAAGCAGAGTGTTGGAAAGAACAGGAGCTTCTTAAAGAGACAGAGGCCAATTTTAAGTTGAAGTCAAAGTTCTTTTAAGTTATGTTTCATATATACAGCATCTTTATAACAACCTACTCTGGAGTTGCCCAGGAAGAAAGACGTCGGGTGGGTGTGGGGGTACAGGTCTCTCTTGAAAATGAGAATTTATTTTTGAAAGCAACAGTTTAAAAATTTTTCAAGACGTTTTTTTTTTTTTTTTTTTTTTTTTTTTGCTCTAAGTGGTAACTCCTCCCACTGCAGAGGTGTTAACAGAAGGCTTGCTTACCATGTGAGTGTGAGAAGGAGTTTTTCCACTGTGTTTCACAGCATTTACGCTCTGAAATTATCGTATAATCTCTGGAATTCTACTATTAAAGAGATTATACTTCAGTTTCTAATATTTATAAGATAATTATTAAAGCCTAAGAAGGATGTCCGCGCATCTTTAAAAAGTCTTAAATTCATGTATCTAAAATTAAGGCCTTAAAATGTCTTGAATGCAGTAGAAAACCTGTAAATTGGCCTGAGATACATTAATCACAGGTCTTAAATTTTGTCGTGGCGGGACGATTTCATCTTGTATATTCTAGGTAGTTTATTTTTCTCATGAGATTTTTCTGTCTGGCAATAGTTTGAGTCACACACAAACATCATAGTGTTCTCTGACTTGAGGCAATTGAAGCTACCGCTAACTAGCTGCTAATATACCCTTGCTAGCTAGCTAGGTAAGTGTAAATTACGTCTAAATTTGTCGCCGGTTGGCTAGACAGTATTCGTCTTCGCCACTGGCTTACTTCTGCTGCCAACCTGTACGATGCTACGTGCATTCTGTGCAAAAAGCTTGGCACTACTATGCAAAATATGCAGCTTTCTTTTGTACATTTCTGTCGCCATACAGGTCTTAAATTTCATTCATAAAGGTCTTAAAAATGTCTTTAAAAGTCTTAAATTTGATTTCCTGAAACCTGCAGAAACCCTGCTGAGAGACATGTTCCAAAAGAGCATAAACCAAACACACAACAGCTGCACAAGGGCATCAGTTCTTTAAAATCTGTTAATGATCCAAAGAGTTTGCAGTTGTTTTGATTTATACAATGGAACCTAAATGGTTTTCAAACCAGAAAATGTTACTTTGAATGTTTTACTCTCTCTTTTCCACAGATTGCTGTAAACAGATGATTATTTAGTCTATTACACTTGAAAATAGCAAAGTATCAGCTTTACGCTATTTCAAACTGATATGTTGAAAAAAGGAACCAGTTCAAAATCCTTAACCCACAAAACTGTGTGCCTCCTTACCAGTACCTTATCCTGGGGTCAGTATTTACCACGGTAATCTATTTTTACTCTGACAAATGCAGATCAAACACATGGGGGTAACAAAGGCCCCAGAAAACATTGGTTCCTGGAAAAGGTTCCTGATGTGCAAAAGCACCTGAAGCTACACTGAGCAGGTAAAAAAATTAAAACCATCACAGGGTAAAGCTAATTTTTGTTTAATTTACTAGTATTTCATTAAACTTGTTCTTCATTTGACCTGTGTAATACATTTTTACTAGTGTTTTTCTTGTCCATTTCTTTTTTATGACTTACTAGCATAGGTTTGTTCATTGTTGCAGCAAACATTGATTTTAACTTTAAGCCCAAAGATCTAGTTTTTAAAATAGTTGAGCTTAAAACATTTTTAAGAAGCCAAACTTCTTTGCTTTTGTTCTGTGGTGTGAAGGTTTTTCTTAATCAAGACAGCATTACCAGACAATGCAAGAATAAAAGTTCATCTGTCTAACTCCAGCGTGAAACAATAGTTGTGCTTTTTTTTTTTTTTTTTTTTTTTAAACTGCAGCAGTTAAACTCTAAAGCCCAAATTACACATCCACACCTAGCTTTTTCTAACAGCCTCAGTTTCTCACATGTGAGAGCGTTTCTATTCTGCTGCAGGAGCCTGAATGGTGTGGTAATGGAAACCTTAGAGTAAAAGTAAAGCCAAGTCAGACACTGGCACTCAGATAGTTTATACATGTTGGAAAAAATTACATACAACACTTTAGAATAAGGCATAGCAGCTGTAGCTGTGTTTCCATCCAGTTGCGATGCAAATTTTGAGCAAACTTTTAAAATGTCGCTAGAAACAAGCTCATTAGGCATGTCTCCATCTACTGGTTTGGCGCCAATCAACCAGGCGACGCAAAGCGTAATTTCGTCAGGTGTTGACGACGTTAAGCATGGGTGTGATAGTGAGAGTCCTCCCCTCCATGTTGGAGGTTTGGACTTTGAAAATTTTACGGCGTTTCGTGCCTCTGGTAAGGCACAGACCCACCAGTGGATGGGAGCATTCGCTACGTCAGAACTTATTCGGCAAATGTGTTTTCATCTCCCCTTTTGCGTATTAACTGTTTTTCGGAAAAAAAATCCAAAAACCACCTCAAGTGATTGTAAAGACTTTTGTGTGAAACTTAGGGTTATTTCGAATTTTGCCATTTCAATCAGCCTTTTGTAATGTGATACTTCACAATACGTGTAAAAAAAAAAAAAAAAAAAAAAATGTTGACGGAAACACGGCTTATGTTTACCGGCAACCGTTCCATTATTTTTCACTTTTTAATTTTTAGTACATTTTTTAGTACGTTTCTAAAGCTAGCAGGAGATAACGTATTCTAGGATCACAGTATGGTTCAAAGAAAACCTACTAGGGATTATTAGCTTTACCTAATTAGCACTGGCAATTAGTAAGGATAACTGGCCTGCCTATGAGAATATCACAGTGTAAAAGTACTGGTGATGCAGATAACTGGCTCAAACCTATATCTACACTTCAGCTGCCAAAAAAGAATTGGATAAGGAAAATACATTTTGTAAAGAACAAAGTAGGAACATTTTTGCATTTGTACAGTCAGGTTATCTCAGCTCTCTTTACATCCTGTTGTGCTTCATTTGAGTTGATCTGAGATTTGCCAATTCAAATCATCAGCAGAAACTTCCCTGGTGTCAGTGCCAAAAACGGTAATTGTGTTTGTATATTTTTAAGTGAAATAAATCAAAAGCCATTTTGCTTAAGCTTTGCACAAATTTCTTTCAAAATGTCCAACAAAATATGGCAACTTTTATTCAGTAAATCAATCAAAAAAAATTGCCAGGTTCTGATACAGGAAACGTTTACTTCAAGCATGTCTTCAGGCTTTGCTACAGCTATTTGTGTACAAATGATGCCGTTTATTGGTGCTTCTTGTAAATGTGTTAAATAGATCAGGCTTATTCACAACCTTTGCTTTTTCTGTTAACGCCTCAGAGTGAAACTGGATCAGTGAATCTGTATACGTATTAACTCCTTCGCTCTGTTACACGGCAGCGCCCCATCGCTAGGATAAGACATGTAAGCCCAGCTTCTCTCCATTTTAAACCTCTCCGGCACTCTGCATTCCCAGACAGTTATAACTCATACGCTACAACCTAAGAACATAGCATGGCATTTTACAGGCCTGTTGTGTTATGGTGACAAAGATTAAAGGTTGAGCTTGAAAGTCCTCTGTAGGGAAATGCCTGCCAAAGCTGCCATTACATTTATGTAGTTTTTCCAGTGGTATGTTTAACACTAAACAGTCACAGTCTAGTTGAACAAAAAGTAGCTTTAACAAGCAATAAAAAGGCACAACTGATAAGGCACCTTTCTTTCTTTAATAAAGACTTACGCCTCCCCCCCAATAAACACTGAGCATCTTTATTTAAAGTCTTGGATGCTTTTTAAAGGGATAGATAAAGGGCTTTTTGGAGGACTGTTAAAGGAGCCGTATTATGTATTTTATAGCCCAATCAAGTAACTATGTTACCTTCAGTTGTTATAAAAATGGTGTTTATATCAAAAATAACTTAAAAGAAATTTAACGCTTTGAAATTAGCCTCTGTCTCTTTAAGAAGCTCCCGCTCTTTCCGACATGCCACCTTCAGCACGTCATCACAACAGTGCTACCCCTTTATACCGTTTACAGTCATTCTTAGGAGCGTTGGACTGAGGAGTAGTTTCTATGACACTCCAGGCATGTTTTTGATGAGGGAGTAACAATATAACATGATTTAAAGCTCAAGAAAGTTCACATAATACCTCCCCTTTAAAGAGTTGGTGGAAATTGTGTCAAAGAGTAGATGACGGATGTGCTAATACACTACATATGGGTTTGTCATCAGAAGCAAAGCTTTATGATAAATTATTATAAAGCCACCGTCCTTGTAAGCATCCCTGGCCAGGTTTTAGAGAAGGTCAACATTGTTTTTCTGTTAATTCATGCTTCACCTTTTTTAAGCTTCTTAGATAACATATATGCATATCACTGTTCAAAGTATGATTCATTAAACAGACTCTAAAAAAGCATTTATTACTACAGAAACAAAACAGACATGCAGGGCTTTAAACTTGTTTGTACAAACCAATTCTGTTGCTCTTTAAAGGCCTCCTAAAAGTTTTACTTTTTCTAAAAAAAAAAAAAATAATAATTTCCATACAGCTTTAGGTGAACATTTGGGTGCTTTTGGATTCAATGTGGAAACCAAATTTTTCTCCCTGCGGTTTATTAAAGTAGTACTAAGTTAAATTTAACTCACCGCTTGAGTTTAATTTGACTCATTTTAGGGAGTTAAAACAGGCCAAAGACTCAGTTTCAGTTCAGTTCAGTTTATTTAAACAGCGCCAATTCACAACAAGTGGCACTTTACAAAAAATAAAAAAAAATCAGTTCAATCATACATACATTCCCATTAGTCTGAGTTATCACACAGTGCAGCAGCTCAGTTAATTGTTCAAAGTAGTTTGAAAAGTTTCTAAGGAAACGCAGCAGAGCATCGAGTTGACTTGCAGCGTTCGCTCCTCCTGGACGAGCACGTCGCGACCGCATGGCGTTGAGGCGTTGACTTTACAACAATCCCTCATACCGAGCATGCATGTAGCAACAGTGGAGAGGAAAAACTCCCCTTTAACAGGAAGAAACCTCCAGGAGAACCAGAACCTGGCTCAGTACCAGCGGCCATCTGCCACGACCGACTAGGGGATTGAGAAGACGGAGCAGAGACACAAGAAGAAACAGATGAACTGATCCAGGAGTACTTTCTATGTTCATGGAAGTAAAAAGTTAACAGCAGGAGAAGGAGAACGATTAGTTGATGGCAGCATCATCTCAGCTGAAGCGCTCCTCCAGGAAGGCATCACAGCCAAACAGAACGCCAGACCAGGTGTAGCTTCTGTGGAGAGAAAACAAAAAGTTAACAGTTGAAATAACAGCAAATTGGAGAGTAGTTGAAGAAGAAAGTGGGAAAAAGTGGTCAGTTTGTCCTCCTGCAGCCTAAGCCTATGGCAGCATAGCTACAGAAATGGCTCAGGATAACCTCAGGAAGTAACTATCAGCTTTATCATAAAGGAAAGTTTTAAGCCTAGTCTAGAAAGTAGACTCCTGTTCTTGTGTGAAGACTCCAAACAAAGTTTGGAAGCTGTCTGCTTTCTGTAAACTAAAAACACATGCTCTCAAGCCCAACATTTGTTCACAGCACATCCAGCTTTAGTCACCGGAAAGTGAAAGAACAAAAATTCTGATGAAGTCCCAAATCTTGTGCAGAGATTGTCTTTAGATTGAAACTTCCTAAGATTTTCTTTAACCATTAATGTTTCCATTTACAAACTTATCTTCGACTGAAACGTGACACAAGTGCACTGGAAGACCAAGGATGACTTTGTGCAGTTAGTGTGAGCTGATTCATGGGCCTTTTGGAAAGGAGTGTGATAGCCCGATGCCCTTGTCGGTGTGGACACACACACACACAGCCTCTCAGCTGTCAGCGCAGCCACATGTGGCAGATGAGGCGCTCAGCAATCTCAGTGACAGGCACAAGATGTCCCTGACTGCCAGGGGCGTGCACGCAGACGCGCACACACACCCCAACGTAAAACGCAGCTGAAGCAGATGCGCTGAGCTGCGAATCATGCCTCGTGGACGAATGTATGATTTTTGGGATACGTACAGGTTGCTGTGGAGGACGAGGCCAGAGCAAGCGAGTGATCTCTTGACATTTTAACTAATCCCTTCTAGCTTGTGGTTTCTTTCACATTTGTGATATTTGCTAGCAGCCAGAATTGGCTTTTTCACATATGCAACCTGTCATGTTGGATTGAACGGTGACATGGTAGAGACCGGGAACGCGATGGCTCCGATGCTGAAGTGGACTGTGATTGCATTTAGATGACACTGTTGGCTTGAGGCTAGCACCCTTTCTGTGGGTTGAGAAGTGGATTCTTTAACTGCTCTGGTGTCTCATACGTTGGCAGAGTTCTCACCACAAAGCCAGCAGCGTTTTTAAGCCTTCCTCTTCTATAGTCAGGTGACTTCCTCTGACAGGCGACTGTTATGAATCTGCCAGCAAGAACCGAGTCCCGTTGTCTACCCGTTTTACAACTTCTTAGCCGAGGCGTCGTCGCTTGTAATCAAACTTCGGCCTTACTTTTTCGGTTTCCTGTGACTGCTTATTTGTTTTACAGCAGCCCTGGCAGGCCGCGGTGGTGTTGCGTGATGCGTGTGAGGGGACAGGGTGTACCTGCCGCGGCCCTGTGTTTTGTGGCTCTGGGCGAACACACGGTACCTGTCAAAAGCAGTTAGAGCTGTGCTCAGCAGCCTGCCCTGCATGGCATCTCGTCAGACGCCAGCTGAACTTTTCACTTGTCAATTCTGAAAGGTTAGCGCCAAAATCAGTCGCGACAGATGCAAATGGATGGATGCTTTCTTGGCATATTTGTGCAAGGATGCTTGATGTTGCCTGGCCTAACTTGCCTGCCTCCTCCCACCTCCGCTTTGCTCTCTATTTCCCCTTTTAGACGACATCTGTTTGGGAGGCCAGGTAATACGTCATAACTTCAGATCTTCTGCGTCCAACTACTGTACCGTCTCACTGCCCATGTTAATCATTTTGGATGAAACCTTGTTTCTAGAGCTGAAACAAGGTTAATTAATCGAATTAATTGTGTCGAATCGATTATTGAAATATTCGTCAACTAATTTAATAGTCGATTAATCGTTAACTGGAGAACACAGACTCAATAAAATGCCATTTGCTGATAGAACAACAAACTCAGAGCTGTAATTAAGACAAAATTGTACAAAAAATATATACATTTTGCATTTAAGATTTGAAAGAAAACCTTTGTCTGTAAATACCAATCAGCATAGTATTGTCTTCACCTGGTTAAAATCAGCAAAATCTCCCGTTAAACACCTTTTCCTATCCAATTATTAATTGGTAATCCAAAAAATAATCAAGAAATTAGCCCTGCACTGTATTGATGTTAGGTTGAGCAGAAAAGGCTGAGCTTCGAAGTTTTTTTTTTTTTTTAGCTGCAGATGCATCCTTTGCTACAAACGATCAAGCGTAAACGAAAGGAATTCTGTTATTGCATTGTAGGCAATAAAATTTTTATTTTCTTATTTAAAAAAAGGAATAATTTGTTTATTTGCATCTTTTAATGTATTTCTAGTGTATAAAAAATGACTTAAATGAAAAATCTGCAGAATGTGCCAATTTTTTTTTTTTTTAATCTGATTCATCAATTAATCATCAGAATAATCAATAGATTAATCGATAACTAAAATAATCATTAGTTGCAGCCCAAATGCATTGTGTTTGTGATTTAATATCAGTTTTAGTCATCAGGGTTGGATTTTTTTTCTGTCTCTAGTTCATTACTCTTCTACATGCTTCTGTTAGGCAATATTCGTAGACTGCATGAAAAAAAGTTAAATTTTTATGCTGATGATACTATGATGATGTTATATTTAACCATGAAGCCCGATGAATGTCATAAATTAGCATGTTTTAAAAACAGGAAAGCATGGATGACTCGAATTGTCCAACTAGTTAAAAACAAAATTAATTCGAAACTGAAATTCTTGTCTTTGAGCTTAAATCCCATAGAAATGTACTAATCATAAATAGGCCTGAAATGATTAATTGCAATGGAATCGAATAACTGTTAACTGGAGTTTACAGACTCAAAAAGGCCATTTTCTGAAGGAATAACGTGTCCAGAGCAGTAATTAAGCCAAAACAGTACAAAATATATATAAATTTTGCATTTAAAATGAAAAAAACACCTTTGTGTTTGTTTATTCTTCCCAGAAATCCGCAAGTGGCATAGTTTCGGCCTCACCTGGTTCAAATTCTACAAAATTTCTCCCATTAAGCACGTTTTGCATCCAATTATTATTTGGTTAATCCAAAAAATAATCAACCAGAAAGGGCTGAGCTTTTCACATGTTGATGTTCAAAGTATTTTTTAGCTGCAGATGCATCCTTTGCTACAAATGAGCAACGTTCACTAAAGGAATGCTGTTATTGCATTTTAAGCAATAAATGTTTTTGTTTTTTTTAGTTAAAAAAGGAACTTAGTTATTTGTTTATTTGAATCTTTTAATGTATTTCTGATATTGTATAAAAAAGGCTTAAATAACAAATGTGCAGAATGTGCCAGTTTTTTTATCCCATGAATCGATTAATCGCCAGAATAATAAAATTTATTATTTTTATTTAAAATTTTCCTTTTTGGATAAAACCTTATAGAGACTGCCATTTCTAGTGAGCAGGGCTTCTGGGAGGATTGGATCGCCTTAGCATTTTCCTTCACATTTCCCCTCTTCTCTTGTCGTTAACGTCCACAATTATTGTTACTAACTTTATGCTATGAAGAGATTTGTTGCCAGCAGTTATTTTTTTCGATTAACCAATCAGTAATTGGATGCAGGAAGTGCCTAATAGGAGTTATTTTTAATTTTTTTTAAGAATGTGAACCAGGTGAAGCTAAAACTGCCACTTGAGGAGTTCTGAGTAGAACATATTTACAGACAAAGAATGTTTTTTTAATCTTAAATACCGAATGTGTCTATTTTTTGTACAGTTTTGGCTTCATTACCGCTCTGAGAATGCTGTTTATTCATCAAGTGGCACGTTTTAGAGTCTGTATACTCCAGTTAACGATTATTCGATTACTAATTAGTTAATTTAATTAATAATTAGTTGACGATTATTTTAATAATCGATTTATCTCGATTAATCCAATAACTTGTTTCAGCCCTAGTTAGATTAACTGTGAATGACTAACTTCAAGTGCCCTGTGATGACCTTTAACCTTAAACTCAATTGAAACCATGCTGTGGTTTAGTTTAATTTAACATTTACATCTTTTACACTATTTTATTACCAAAGTTTTTAATGATTTTAGTGAATAGTAGTTAAAGTACAGATTTATTAGATGCCTAGTGCAGTGCTTAATAGATGATAGTAAAATGTTCTCTTTGGAATAGCATAAAAACAAACGTCTTGCAATAAATGTAACTTTTAGGTGGAACTGAAGATGAAGTATAACGACCAGCACTGCAGGTCCAGAGGTCTTCTTCCAGGCCATCGCTGGTATGAGATCCAGGCCTACAGAGCTCTAAACCAGGCCCTGGGGAGGTAAACACCCCCACTCTGTCTTACATGTGCTATTTGCGCTTCCTTCTGCAGCCACATCTTTATGTTATTTTACAGGTGCATTCGCCACAGGAATGACTGGGGTGCCCTGATTCTTGTTGATGACCGATACAAGAACAATCCTAATAAATACATCACAGGTACTCACTGTTTCTGATGAGCTGAGTTTGTTAGTCAGTCATGCTCAGCCTTGTAGTTTGAGCACTAGATGGCAATATTTACCCACTGACAGACTCTTTGAGGCTACTACTCTGGCTGTTTCTGTGTGTTTGTGCAATCTCAGGTTTGTCTAAATGGGTCCGGAAGCTCGTCCAGCATCACAACACCTTCAGCAACGCTATGCAGTCTCTGGTAGCCTTCTCTCAGGTGCAGCAGAACGTGCAGGTGGCTCCCGCGGACAGTCTGACGCTCAACGTTTCTGATTTATCAAGCAGTAGTCCCTTGTCAGTGTCTGTTCAGAGTCAGAGCGGAGAACCAGAACCTCAGAGACCCAGTTCATGTGGCAAACCACCTGATCTCCAGCAGAATACAAGCACACAGCTGAAAACTGAACAGAATAACACAGCAGGTGAGGAAGAATAAAAATATTAGCAAAATAACTTCAGAATTTAAGTCTTATTTATTGTCATGTTTTTTTATATAGAACATTTCAGCAACAAGGCAAGTTAAAAGTGCTTTACATCATAAAAACATCATACAGTGAAACAAGCAATGAACATTACATTTTGACAAATGCCATCATCAAAATTATGGACGACCGAAACTGAAATAATTAAAAATAAAAGCAGAAATATATTTATTTTCTTTTTCATTTTCCTTATATAAGCGTTTGTTCTTTTTACTTTACTGTCTGCATTTCTGCCTCATTATGCAAATGAGGAAGGTGGCCATCTTGGTCCAGCTCCTCTGCTATTGGTCAAACAGGAAGGAGCAGGATCCATGCGCAGATCGATTGTTCATGCCTGCGCCTTTGGCTTCAGTTTAGCAACCGAAGCATTTCTTTCATTTCTTGATGAAAACGCATGTATAAGGAAAAAGAACATTTTTACATTTCTTGATGAAAGCTCGTGTGTAAGGAAAAGGAAAAACAAAATATTTACTTCTGCTTTTATTTTTAATTATGTCAGTTTCGGTCCTCCATACAAAATCTTCAAGCAAATTCACATCAGATTTATTGATCAATGTTCCAGTTATTATAAATCAAAGGCAGCTCTAAACAGGTGGGTTTCTAGCCTGGATTTAAAGGAACTTAGTGTTTCGGTTATTTTGCAGTTTTCTGGAAGTTTGTTCCAAGTTAGAAGAGCATAAAAAAACTGAAAGCTGCTTCTCAATGTTTGGTCTCGTTATTTTGGTCTTTATGTGTGTGTGTGTGTGTGTGTGTGTGTGTGTGTGTGTGTGCGCGCGCATGGTTGTTGGAGATAGAGTGTAGATGATGGATGGATGGATGCTGACTGCTGTTCTAGGGTCTACCAGCTCTTTGGTAGACAGAAGGGCCCTTATTTCACACTTTGTCAAAACAACAGCTGGCCAAGGGAATGCCTGTTTAAAAAGGCAAAAGACAAAGAATGCACAGTCAAGACTGATTGCAATACTTTAAAAAACAGCAAGTGTTTGCTGGTTGATGGTCTGTAATCACTTTTTGGTTTTTATTTTATCTATTTATTTCAAACTAGAAATAAAATCATATGAAACCACAGGAAAAAACCTTAAATTTTACACAGTAAAAGGCTGAAATACCTTATAAGTGCCTCCCTTTTGTATAAATTGTATAGTTTTTTATTTGACAGAAAATATTCAGACTATACCACATTTTAATATCCATAAAAATTCAAATAAAATAAATGCATATTAACCAGAAGTTGACTTTCTCATTTCATTTTCACATTCCCAATTGTTCCTTCTGCTCACACAAATAGATTTGTATCTGTTGATGACGTTAGTGCAAAATTATATTTAAATTTTCATAACGATTTACATTAATTCATATTATAACTAAAACACTGTTGATGATGACTGGAGGATTTTCGAACATAAATTATCCTGATATCATAAATAATCTAAAGTCCTGAAGCTTTAATGTGTTTATTTTGGCCAAAAGTGTTTTTGTTGATTCCCTATATCAGGGATGTCAAAGTGTGGCTGGACTGGTTTTCTATGGTCCCCAACTGCAATTCAACAAAGTGACAAATTTGGCCTCCCAGTAAACATGGTTAACGGAGGTGGGTTTTTTAAATTATTATTATTTAGTACAAAATACTAAGAGATAAAAAAAAAAAAAGTTAGACACAACATTTTCTTTAATTTTATAGTAAATCTGGCCACATTTATCCTGTGACTTTTACTCTAAAGCAGACTTTAATGCATCCAAGTCTGCATTTAGTTAATTCATTAAGATCAACCAAATACAGCAGGTATTTTCAGAGACAGAGTGACCCAAATCCACTTCTTGTGCTGAGAATAAACTCAATTTTTGTATTTTTTTTTTCCCCATAAATGAGTCCCAAAAAATGTGCAAACTGGATGCCTTTTTTTTTTTTAATGAGACAAACATGCAAAACTCCTTTTTAAGTTTTGGCTCAGCATTGATCTACACATAACTTTCCTTCAAAAAAATTGGACAACTTTGTTTTTGTAAAAAATATTGCATGCTTAGTTTATTGTTGAGCATGTGAAAAAAAATGACGATAGATTTTTTTTTTCTGTAGTGTTAACTTTTTAAGAAGTTATAGGTTTTGGCCTCTTTTGGCTTGATGATTTTGGGCCTATTTGACAAAAAGTTTGGACACCCTGCTCTAGAAATACCTGTATTCACAAATATTATGGCTTTTTTCAAGAATAAAGACTTAAGTACTATTTTTTTTAAAATAGTTACATTGTAAATGTAGGAAAAATGTATTTATGTTTTTAAGACTTCAGGTCAGGGGTCTGCAACCTGAGGCTCCGGAGCCGCAAGTGGCTCTTTGAATGTTCCACAATGGCTCTTAATGTCTAAAAAATGATATAGAACCGACTGTTTTAAGCTCTAATAACAAATGCAGGTTTTTAGTAGTTTTTACTCTTTTATCATGAAATAATTGCATTGAATTTCCACAACAGAAGACATTTTTAAGATCCATTTCTTTAGGTTTGAAACTGTGTGGGGTTTATTTTACATCATTTCAGCAGTTATCAACATCCCACAGAAGAAAATGTATCAATCCCTTTCTTTTTTACAAAGTTTTATGTTTTTCTTTATTTCAAAACTTAAAAATAGAAATAAAATAGTGATTATTTAAAAATGACAACAAAAATTCCTCGTAAAAATGTTTTTTTTTTTTTAATATAATAATATTTGTGGCTCAAAATGAGTTTTGTTTCACTGGGCTGAGGGCAAAAATGGCTCTTTGGATTGTAAAGCTTGCAGACTCCTGCTTTTCATATCTATAAAGATGTAGATTTAATCCAACAGTGGATCTCATTAGTTTGCATTGCTTTATGATTCTTCCAGCAGATGCTTTTTCTGTTTACTTCTGTGTTTTTTTGTTTTTTTTTTTGTGATAGTTGAACCAACATAGAAATTCTGAATTTTATGTATATAAACAACTTTTATTCCATTTAATCCGTTTTTGCTTTCAGGAATTGTGAAAGGGTGACATCACCACCAGAAAATGCATTGAGGCGGCGTGTTTGCACGTCGCCTTGGTGAGCATCTATTGTCTCTGGGGTCATGTGGAGGTTGAGCGGTTTGCCTATTTTAGTGTGGTGGATGAAATGAAATGATAGAAAGGCAGCAGTCCACCTCCTTCCACCCCTCCGGCCCCCTCAGGGTTGGGCAGGAGCATGGGATAGGTTGAGTGGCTAGCCTCATTACTGTAAGGTCCTTTGCATGCCTGAGTGGCGCTGTAGCGAGCTGATGAGCAGATGTTGGACTGTTGCTTTTAATTAATTCCCATTGACCTTTGTTTGGGTTATATTGAGCGTATGCCCACATTGACTGCATCTTTATCTCCCAGTCATGACACTCTGTTAGCTGTTTGCTAGTTAAAAACTAAAACAACTGGACTGTGAGCTAATTTGAAATGTTTTTTTTTCCTTTCTCTCTCTCTCTCTCTGTTTGTAGCTCCAGCTAAGCAACTCGCAGCCCAGCGTTTGTATCACATTTTCAGCCCCACAAACACCAACTTCAAGAAGCCGATCTTTAAAGGAAAACCACAGAACAGCTCCGTCCAGCCTGGGGGCCCGCAGACCTCTTCTCCACCAGTTAATCCTGAAACATTTGGCCCCAAACAAACGGATGGAGACCGTCTCAGGGAAAACACAGTGGAACCCCATAATCTGCCTCCAGTGGTTTCCACAGTAACGACTCCTCCCAGCTTTGAAAGCGAATCACCAAAACCAGCAAACTCTTCTGATGACGACGAGGACGAGAGTGTTTTCTACACTCCAGAACTTTTCGAGGATGAAGGAAACCCACAAAAAGAGAACCCCGTGTCACCTCCCAGAGTTCATCCTGGTACAGAGAAGTCCGCCCCTCCATCCGAGGAACTGTTTGGGTCTGAACACACCCAAGAGTTAGCCACCGTTTTGGATGAACAGAGCGCTGTTTCAGTCAGTAAGCAAAGTACAGAGCTATCGCAGGGAGAGAAAGAGGGCACTGAGGCACCGGAGCTCAGTGAGAAAGGAGAGGAGGATGAGAGCCAGAGCAGACAGAAAGGAGATAGACTTCACAGACTGTCCAGGTCCAGGCAGAGAGTTCCCCTCAGTCAGACAGGTAACCACCAGCCTGGACACGCAGAGTAGCTTAGACACAGCATCCTTCTAGAAAAGGAAGCTTTACACCAAGTATTTGCAATGAAATCTTATCTATTGTATCTTTTCTTCTCGATTTTTATTTGAAGTTTCAATCTTAAAGCTGCAGGGTTTTTTTTTTTTTTTTTTTTTACATATTTGTTCAAATTATCATTATGTCGTGGCAGTGTAATATACGACACATAATCTGTAAAAATCAAGCTCCTCTGCCTTCTCCCAGTGCTCCCAGTACTAACTGAAATACACCACTCAGTCAGAAACAACCAATCAGAGCCACGAGGCGGGTCTTAGCGCTGTCAATCACCCTCATGTACACAGCGCTCACACACTCACCAACGAAGCGGAACGGTGAGTTGTTTCTCCGCCATTAGCACATTTAGCAGCGCGTACACGAGGGTGATTGGCAGCGCTAAGCCCCTCCTCCTGGCTCTGATTGGTTGTTTCAGGTCGGGAGCGGAGCATTTCTTTAGATATCAATAGCAGCTCAGGGAGGAAGTGAAGGAGCTCCATCTTTTCACAGGTTATCTGTCTCAGATCAAACTGTCACAACATGGTGACAGTTTTAATAAATATGCAAAAAATATATTACAAAAGTGACATACTGCATCGTGAAATTGTTTATATTTCCACAGTGTTGTTAAGCATTTTTTGTTATATGTTGCAGCTGCCTCAGACAATTAATACACTAACACTGCACATGCAGTGGATGATGAAGCTCGAGCCATTTTTGGTCAGCTGCTTATGCATTGTGACAGGTCTTCTTATTAAGGCCTATTTGCTTCACAAATTGAAAATTTTTTAGGTAAATCATTAAAACACAAAAGCAGGAACTCATCTGTTTTCTGCAGGACTAAATAATTATTTAGTTCAGTTTAATGATGTGTCTGTAGGTAATGGGTGAACACAGTGGAAGCTGTTTTACACCCGATTGAACCTTGAATGGAGGACCATCTTATTCTAATTAGGTGATTTTAGCACTAAATTACTGTTTTTGGGTTTGATAAATGGCAAGTTAAGCTAAAATAAAATGTTACTATTTCATTTAAGTGTTTAAAAAATTTTTTGTTCTGTTTCTTCAGCAATTTTTGTTCTTTGAAATCCTTCAGTCATGAGTGGAAAAGCAATAACACCACAAATAAAACAGGCCTACGTTACATGAACAATGATGCAGCTTTTAATAAATAAAACAGATAAAATCAGTAAAAGCTGTTTAAGAGGTCATTACTAAAGTACTGATGATGTCCTGCTTTGGGTTATCTTAATTGGTTGTGTTTGTGGATGGTGATTTCTGTGGTGAACAGACCAAAATACCCGGAAATGATCAATCAGTGGTGTTAAAAAATATCCATCTTGATATTTTCTCTTTTCTTACTTCCTGTTTATAATAAAAATTGGAAGTTCAGTGTAAGTTTTTTGAATAAATGCAGCTTTAATATGCAGTGCCTGGATGTGTAAAAGAACAAGAACGAAATGTAACAAAACAATCTGGGATCTCTTTAATTAATTACTTATTACAATATTTCTTAGCAGAACACCATGTAAGGGTAGTTTTTAAATCTTTGACGTACGGTTCTTTGGAAAAGTTACGAGTAGTTAGGTATGCACCAATAAGAAAACTTGGGCCGATTGCCGATATTTACAGTAGGGGTGTGACAAAAATTTGATTCACATTATAATCCCGAGTCTCATTCACTACGACTCAGAATCAATTTAAAATGCCCCATAGTTGATTTAAAAAAGGAGAGATAACAGGGTGTCCATGGAGCCTTGAAAAGTCTTAAATTAGTGTATCTAAAATTAAGGCCTTAAAATGTCAATTTAAAAAATGTAAGTTGACCTTAAACACATTAATCACAGGTCTTAAATTTTGTCTTGACGACACTATTTAATCTTTATTTTATGTATTCATTTTTCTCATGAGACTTTTCAGTCAGGCAAAAGTTTGGGTCGCCCTCACACATCTTTGCGTTCCGTGATTTGAGACGGTTGAGGCGACCAGTAACTCACTGCTAACATAACCTTGCTAGCTCGTTAGCGAGCTTTTTTTTTTTTTTTTTTTTTTTTTTTTTTTTTTGCGTTTGTCGCCAGTTGGCTGGATAAAGTTCGTACATTTCTGTGGAGATATAGGTCTTAAATTACTTTCATCAAGGTCTTAAATTTAAGTTGGTGAAACCTGCAGAAACCCTGGATAGAGCAAATCCGCTGTTTATCGTCCTCCATTTTGTAACGACGTTCTGACGTCGCCACGCAGCTGGTGCTGGAACGTACGCTTGCGTAGAAAGCACGACACTAAAGCGGAAACTACAAAAATGAACGAGAGAGATTCAACCGGCCCTTTCTTTGTCGAAGACAAACATTTGGACTCATTTTGGTTTTTACCGAATGCTCCGGGAAGACCGAGCTTCACATGAGCTGCACTGTATGGAAGTTTCGCATAGTGATGATTGAGCACTTCGGAAAAACCGCAAATGCACGAAGCCAACACAGCTGAGCCGAGGTACGGTGAAGTGTTGCGTGATTGGTCAGAAGTTTGTTGCCGTATTTTCTGCAGAAATGCGCTCAGGCAGTAATGTTGATATGTCGCTAAAACTGGTCCACTTCCACTGTCTGGTTTTAGTTCCACAGCCAAACGCGGAACATGGTGAGGAACTGTATACATTTAAAAAAAAAAAAATTTTTTTCTTACTGTTCTTCACTAAATAACTACAAAGACTGTCAAATGGCTAAAAACCTCTGGATGGAAATCGCATCAGCATCGTCTACAGTGGAGGCTGTCTGCTCTCCGTGAACGTTTCGTTTAAGCAAAACGGAGGATGCAGGGGGAGAGTAATTCCGTTTAGGTTTGGATTAATGTCTGAAACTTAATAAATGTGACACTTTAATGTCTCTATTTGTCATTCTGCCTTGCAAAGCAGACTGGAGTAGATCATGGGGATCTTTTGCGTACCTACAGATTAAAGCAGAACCCATTACGAATAATCGTTTTGAATTGAATTGTGAGATAGTAAAAGACTCCCACCCCTAATTTACACACACACATATATATATATATATATATATATATATATATATATATATATATATATATATATATATATACATAGCAGCAAGGCAGTTCAGAGTTCTTTACATCATAAAAACACCAGTCACGTATACAGCAAAATCATCCAACATAACCAGAACCATTCACATATAATTGTGCTCAAGGCTCCACAAATCAAATTCATATCACACAGAAGGGGAGAGTCGAACTTGAAAATTTAGATTATATGAATAACATGCTGAAATAGAAATATGAATAAAATCTCTTAAATAAAATCCATTAAGAACCCCACTGTTGTTCATTTCGGCCCAATTTTACCCATGGAACCGATACCAATATGTTAGAAGTGAGAAACGTTGGCTGATACCGATCCATTTTGCATTCCTACTTGTTGGTGTCTTACTTGCTGTAAAAAAAACAGCTAGTTAATGATTTCAGCTTGGCTGATTAAAAAGAGCTTTCACTGCAAAAACACAAAATCTTACTAAATGTTTTTGGTCTTGTTTCTAGTGCAGACATCTTGAAAACACTTGAAATAAGACAAAACTAATTTACAAGCAACTTTTCAGCAGATATAGGAGCTTGTTTTAAGTCAATAATTTCTTAATATTGATGAAAAAGTGCTAGTTAAAAGGGTAATAATCTGCCAGTGGGGCAAGATTATATGGGGAAAATGTCTTGTTCCACTGGCAGATAATTTCACTTATAACTAGAACTTTTTAGTACTAGTTAGTACTAGTTTTTATTCTTATTTCAAGTGTATTAAGATATTTGCACTAGAAACTAGACCAGAAATACTTGGTAAGATTTTGAATTTTTGTAGTGTCGGACTGTCAGTTTGAGATAACAGCTAGTCAGAGCTATAAATTGAGATTTATATATATATATATATATATATATATATATATATATATATATATATATATATATATATATATATATATATAGCCTGAGAAATACTCCAGTCTGCAGTGCTTGAGTACCTGAGCCAATACCTGGGATCAAAATGGGACGTCCCTAGGCTTTATAGTTGTTGGGTTTTTTTCTTAAGTAAAGTAACCCACATTTCCGATGTTGCACTCAGTCTTTAATCAGCACTTTAAGCGGGACATTTGAGTGTTTGAGCATGAAGAGTGTATCTCATTTAATCAGGTCGATGCGAAGTGTGGGATCATCAAACAGCCTGAGTGGAAGGAAGACTGAATAATGACATGAATGATGATTACCCTGATTTGATCCGTCTCATTACACGAAAAATCTTCACCAATGTGGGATTTGCACAGAGGAGACAAGTGTTCCATTAAAGCCTTTCTTTGCCCATCAGCTGCCTAACCGAGACCCTTGTCGGTGTAATCGTGCATGACCTCTCGTTAACATAATGAAAACTCAGAGCGTGGAGAGGCCTGCGAATGTGCGTTAAAAGCATTTAATGGGCATCCCACGTTACTCAAAGACTCAGTTGTGGTTTGCAATTAAAGTGTTTTTTCCATTAACATATTTCAGACTTTTCTTCAGCCAGAGCATTAACTCTGCACTTAGAGACATTGTGTTGAAATTACATGAGACAATTTAACAAAGTCCAATGTTACTACAACGAATGCCCATTTCAACTATTCTAAAGGGAAGTGTTTTGTGTTCAGTTGGTTGAAATAGGTCCCGTCATCATAATTGATTAATCACACAATAAATTAAAATAAGCTGAATAATTCCCATTCTGATTATTAATATTTTTTGTTGGGCAATTTTGTTTAGAAACATCATAATCCATTTTATTTATGGTTTCAGTTGTGTGTGGTTTCTATTTCTGTTTTAGTTATTGTTTTTGGTTGGTTTTTTTTTTTTAATATTTACAGTGTCTTACTAAATACAAATTATGGAAAAAATACATTATGAAAAAAAGTGACAGGAAATAAATACAAAAAAATTAGAAAAAATACATACGAGTAAAGGCAACTAATAAAACAATACGATTGGAAATAAAATAGAAAATTAAATAATGATGATAATAAAGTGTTCTTTACAAAATTAAAGTTTATTGATCTTTGAGAGGGTGAACTTGCATTATTATGCCATTACCAATATTTCACTTGAAAATGGTCTCAAAACAATATTATCATTTATCGCAATAATTTCTGCAACAATTTATCATCTGGCAAAAGTTGTTATCGTGACAGGCCAAGGTTTAAATCCAAAATTATAAGCATCATCATTGGATTTCCTTGCTAATGGGTAAAATTAGAGCTGGGATGCATTTCTTGGCCTTAAAATTATTTGCTTCCATGGTCCAGTTACGGTAAGTTATCTTGTCAATGAGGATGTAGTTTATATCCACAGCTGGTACAATAATTGTTCAATATGTCTGGGTTTTTTTTGTTTTTTTGTTGTTTTTTTTTTTTAGTAAATAGTTTAATATTTCTATTGACATAAAATTGTTGACAACAACCTGAGTAATCCAAACATACAAATAAATCAAAAGTAACCAGTCCACAAATAAAGTTACGTGTAATGAAGTTGGATGTTTCATGGAATAAGTATTGAACCAGAGGAAATCTATCACTATTTAGAAAGCATTTCTGTTGCCATGTGTAGATCAATATCAGTCGGTTTAATATTAACTGATGGCCTTTAAAAGGACAAAATTAACTTACAAGCAACTTTTCATCACTATATAGGAGCTTTTTTTAAGTCAATAATTTCTTAATATTGATGAAAAAGAAGAATACCTTTATTGGTCCCCCAGGGGGGAAATTACATAAAAATGTACTAGTTGAAGTACTAAGTGAAATAATCTGCCAGTGGAACACGACATTTTCCCCATATTATAATATAAAATGTCTTGTTCTACTGGGAGATTATTTCACTTATAACTAGAACTTTTTCATCAATATTAAGGAATTACTAACCTAAAACCAGCTCCTATATCTGCTGAAAAGTTACTTGTAAGTCAGTTTTGTCTGATTTCAAGTGTTTTCAAGATATTTCTGCGAGAAACTAGACCAGAAATACTTAATGTTTTGTGTTTTTGCAGTACAATTTATGAAAGCAAATAGATCTTCACAAAATATTAAATATTAAATTATATACTAATGGCAGATTCCAAAAAAGTATTGAATGTTCTATTGAGCGCTGTTGGAGCCATAATCTGCAAGTGGAGAAAATATAATTTCACTGGAAATCAGTAAATGGCAGGTGCCCTGGGGTGTCATTTATAAACATTGTGTACGCACAAAACGGGGCATGAAACTGGTGTACGCCTCTTTCCGTCCGAAGGTTGGGATCTATTAAAAAAAAAAAAAAAAAACTTGATAGGAAAATGTGCGATCTGTCATGCAAACTCTGTCCATGAGTTTACGGTTCATCTCCAAAACAATCACATACGGTTCGTATGTGATTGTTTTGGAGATGGTGGGGGAAATGGCGACACAGATGGTGAGGAGGGGAGTTGAAGCCACTGCATTATGAGTTCCTCACACCTTTAATCACAAAATATCCACCGTAGATCGACTTCAGGGGCATGTGGTCAGGGACCTCCCCCTGATTTTAACCCCCCTGAGAACCTGCCATTTTTTTCTCAACTGTGATCGACTAAAAACACTAAGAAGTCTAGAATGGGTCACCATCAGGCAGGATTTAGCCCAGAAGTTCATTTCCAGCATGTCAAGAAGAATTGAAAAAGTTGTAACTTAATCTTTCTTTTCTCAACTAAGCTGTAAAAGTACGAAGATCTTACAGGCAACAGCACAGAAGATGTATAAAAAACTCTTCAGTATTAAAGGTAAGTCAGAACCGTTCTACTAACTCCTAAATGAGATGACTTTTAGGTTAAACTGTAATGTTTGACGCTGATTTTCTTTTACTCTGTGTCCTTTAGAGCAACAGAGACCAGAAATCATGTTCTTTGGTCCTTTACTGTTCTCTCTGTGGAAAGGAACTACTCCCTGACGCCCATGGTAGTTTACGCTTCTGTTCTTGTCAGGCTTTTAAACCAAAGCATCATCACTGGCTTGAATCAAGGCCCGGGGGCTAAATCCGGCCCGCCATTTTTATGTAGCCCTCTCGACACCAAATTACATCAATCGGTCCCTCCAGTTTTTCGTGATTCCGTGATCGCGGAAATGCACGCAAAATCAACAGACGCCCGTATTTTTTCGCACTAATGCATAATTGGGAATTTTCCGCCAAAATGTCGGATTTAAGTGACTGCTAAGTCCCACCTGCAGGTGGCAGTATTTATTTCTTTTATTACGCTGCTGCCTCGGTCTTATTTGATGTCAGGTTATAGTCTGTGATCGATATAGCAAGTAACAAAAAGTCAAATTTAACGTCATACATAAGCCCAAATATTGCAAAATTCCTTGCAAATTTTTAAATTAGCTCAACTAAATCGGTGATTTTGATTGGAAAAAAATCACAAAAACAATCGTAAAAAACTGGAAGGACTGATCAATGTTAAAAGATGTTCAATAGTATTTAATTTTACAACTTACTGAATGCAGAGGCAGCTATTTATTCATATTTTAACAGTTTGTTCATGGGTTTTATCAATACATTCTGGCATAACCGGCCCTTGAGAACATTCAAGATGTTGATCTGGCCCAAAATGAAAACGAGTTTGACACCCCTTGGCTTAAATGTTCTTTCTGCTTCTTGGTCTCAGTCCAGCATGATGTGTGTAATAAAAAACATCTAGCTGTTCTAAGAGAACACAGATGTAATCCTGCGACACACACCTGCCGGTGTCGGCGTGTATCTCAGCCTTCAGTCTCAGACAACTGGATGCTGGTGGTTCAAAGCCCTCCATCACTAAAGGCCTTGAGGACCGCTCTGCAGCCCTACTGCGATCAGAGTTTAACTTGTGAGTTGCAGCTGGTCTGATTCAAACTATCTAGACTTAAAGATAGACAACTCCTCAAATGCAACTAGAGCTGGGCGATAAATCGGTTTTATCAATTAATCCAATTTTTGTTATTTCAAGATTTGATATTTGGAAAATCTGGATTTTTTTTTTTCACTAATGCACTCCTTGGGTTTCCATAGTCCAGAGTGATGTCAGTGCTCCCAGGACGGCCATCTTGCTTGACAAGCGTGTTTGACAGCTTCTATTTGTTTGGACGTTTAATTCAGGTCAACTTTACAACGGAATTTTAGAGCCAGGTGAACATTTTAAAATGTTTTAATTCGAAGAATAAAGTCGTACGACAATGTCGAAATAATGCAAGAATTAAGCCTTAATATTACCAGAATGAAGTTGCAATATTAGGAGAATGAAGTAATTTATGAGAACTCAAAAAATCAAAAATGAAACGAGGAGTGTTGAGCATCTTGTGAAGTTTTAGTTTGGTATCAGTTTCATGGATAAGGTAACACTTCAAATTTGAACACATCAGCATCAAATTATTTTCAGCAGCAGGACTTTGAAGCGATTGAGCAAACAACTAAGTCTATTTTAAATAAATATCCATACAGACTGGCTTCTCATGTAAGATCTCGGAAACTAGAAGCGTTTTTGATTAAAACGACTTTTTTTGCGCAATTTTAAGACTTTCTTCTAATAAAATTGTGTTTATTCTGCTGATATTATGACTTTATTCTCGTAATTAAACAAAAATCCTTGTAGCCTGGCTCTGGTATTTTGCTGTTCAACTCATAGAAGGGATGACTGAAATAAAAGCCACTTTTTGAAAATATTTTGTCATTTGTAAATTTCTTTTTTAGAAAAGAAAATGGGGATTTATTAAAATTGGAACTCGGAACTGGTATGAAAAAATCGGGAGATTTAATTTTTAAGCCATATCGCCCAGCCCTAAATGTAACTAGATGTAACTACAGACATTATATAAGACATAAGATAAATTTGAGAAATTTTGATTCTCAGTTCAGTTTCTTTCTTGTTCTGAAACTTAAAAAATGACCTGCTTTTCCACTTATAATTTTTCATATAGCGTACAATGCCATCTGGGACCCTGAGGAGCGTTCTGTCACCAGATTTCTACAATGCAAAGGCTGCTCCTCTCAGAACTCAAAGATTCCTGCGCCTTTAATAGCCGCTGAGGTCCTTTACCCTGGAAATGATGCTGAAGATCAGGTACCTTTGCAAGGATGCAGGATTTCTCCTTGTTTGAACTCGTTTCCACAATATATTAGAGAGCCTTGTGAATGTTAGACCACACTTAAAAGGGTTCATAAATATGGAGAGTGGACAATGGTACAATCTATCCCTTGATCAGTGATAAGCAGGTAAAATACTGAAAAATCAGATTATTTTTCCTTTTTATTACAAACAGTAAAACTAAGAACTCACAGTTTTCAACCTCTGGATGCATCAACCAACAGGATGAACTTTGATGCACAGTTATTACAGCTAGAAACTAGTGATCAGGCCTGAAACCTGGGTGTAGTGATGGACTCAGACCTGAACCTTCAGAGACACATAAAAACAGTTACAAAGTCAGTCTTCTATCACCTGAAGAAAATTTCCAGGATTAAAGGACTAATGTCCCAACAAGATCTAGAGAAACTCATCCATGCATTTATCTTGAGTCGCATTGATTACTATAACAGTGTCTTCATAGGTCTGCCTAAAAAAATCAACTAGACAGCTCCAGCTGATCCAGAATGCTGCTGCTCGTGTTCTCACTAAGACCAGGAAGACAGAGCACATCACCCCAGTTCTAAAGTCCTTCCACTGGCTCCTTGGAGCTCAGAGAATAGACTTTAAAATACTTCTGTTAGTTTATAAATCACTGAACGGCTTAGCACCAAAATACATTAAAGACCTGTTGTCGTATCAACCTTCCAGACCACTCAGGCCTTCTGGTTCTGGTCTGCTCTGCATCCCCAGAACCAGAACCAAACATGGAGAAGCAGCTTTCAGTTTTTATGCACCGTTAATCTGGAACAAACTTCCAGAAAACTGTAGAACAGCCGAAACATTAAATTCCTTTAAATCAAGGCTGAAAACCCTCCTGTTAGAGCTGCCTTTGATCAGTAGTCTGGACCATAAATCTGCAAACAAATCCAGGTAAGATCAGCCTGGTTCTCCAAAGGGTGGAAGTTTGAGTGTAAATCAGTTAAATAAAGTAAGTGAATCATTGATCAATGTTTTTGCCAATGATTTTGATGATTTCCATGTGTATTTGCTGGATAATTTTGATGATTTTGTTAAATGATTTTGATGTTTTAATGATTCTGCTGTATACTTGATTGATGTTTCTATGATGTAAAGCACTTTGAACTGCCTCGCTGCTGAAATGTGCTATACAAATTGACTTGAGCGTAACAAAAATCTAATAAAGGTTTGAGACTTGATGCATAAATCAAAATAACATTCATTTCAGATGGATTCAAAATTGCTATCTCTAGCAAAGAATACATTATTTCTCTAACAAGTCCTTTGAGTCAATTTAAAATCATCAGATAAGACCTTGTAATGCTGCAATATGTAATAATGTAAAACTGGGCTCCAAAATGTAATAAAACATCATTGGAACCGCATTATGTAATAATCGATGCAAAATGTAATAAAATTACAGAATGTGGAGGTTGCTCTTTTTTTTTAGAAAAGATATGTTTCAAAAAAACCGGACTTTTAGATTTTAGGCTGTAAAGTGGAATAATTTATGTCACAGGGATCAGGACAGTGAAAGTGGCATTTGTTGACCAAACCTTCAAAGATTTAAATGCATCTAGGATAAAAAAAAAAAATTGATTAGGATGAGCACAAACAGTGGCTGGTGATCGTTTACATCACGCGCAACATTATTATATTCTCATTTCTATAGGAGCTACCGCTGCATTTTATAATACTCAGCGCAAAATGCAATAATGTTATTACGTAATGCATTCAAGGATTTTATTACATTTTGCGTCGATTATTACATAATGATGTTTTATTACATTCTCAAGCCCGATTTTATTACATTATTACATATTGCGGCGTTGCAGACCTCAATGAAAACCAGAAAATATTCACTAGAAGCTTTTCTTCACATACATCTGAATGCTTATTTCTTCTCTAGTAGCAGTACACTGAAATAATTCAAACTGGACCAGTTTAGTTAACAAAATGAACTGGAAAATCCTAAGTGAACTAGTCCTTTGCCTTTTCCATTATGGCTTAAAATCTAGGTAAGGTGTTTCTTGGGTAAAAGGTGTTGCTATACTCTGAAAAAAACTTCATCCTGTTTTTATTCAGTTCAGAACTGGCGTCCTAAATAATGTGGCCCTTTACAGTATATGACAATAATTGTAATGCAGCCTTTTATCACTGCGCCCTCTGGTATTTCTCTTTTTTTGGCTCAAAAAAGTCAAAGTGAAGGCCTTTTTTCACTGGCCTTGGTAGAAGTAACTAAATGTGTTGAAAAAGGAGGTCATATCTGAGGTTTCACACCTGGAGGTAGTATTACTATTATAATACAGCTTAGAAATCGTCGAAATCACACACTGCACAGACATCTCTGTCAGGTTGTCTTCAGCGCTGTGATTTCTTGTTTTGCCACGTGAACCTCCAGCTTTTACAAACTGAACACATGCTGTGCCAGGAGGTATCTGCCAATCAATACCCACTCCCTCCCTCCATAATCCGATTTACATTGGGAACCGCTTCCAGGGCCTTGGCTGGTTTTCATGCCTTCATTGATTTTTAAATCCTTTGGCCTTTTGTTTTTTCTTTAAATGCAGACTCATCTTTGCTTCACTGTGTCTGTTGAATGTATTGAGCAGTTTCGTGCCTTGGTTGAAAGCCCAACACCTGAATGCTCTTCAAAAAAATAGTTGAAATAAAAAACTGCGTTTATCTTTTTTCTTTTTCTTTTTCTTTTTTTTTTTTTTTAGGTTTGAGTTAAGTTTATTTGTATAGCACATTTCAGCAGCAAGGCAGTTCAAAGCGCTTCACATCATAAAAACATCAAGTATACAGCAAAATCATCAAGAACATGAAAATCATCAGGCAAATACACATGAAAATCATCGGAAGAATATCAATGCATCAAAATCATAGGGATCATCAAGCAAATATCTTCCAGCAAATATAGTTCAAAAATATTGATCAATGATCCACTTACTTTACTTAACTGTTTAAATGCAGGATTTAAGATAAGATAATCCTTTATTAGTCCCACAAGTGGGAAATTGAAGCTTTAATGTGTCGTTCATTTAGGTAATACCTTAATGCACATGTCAAACTCAAGGCCCGTGGGCCATACGTGGCCCGCCAGAGGTTTTTATGTGGCCCTCTAGACTCTAGAAATTTTTTAATACAGTGATTGTGTGCTTAAATATTATTTTATTAATCAAATCACAGCAGTTTTATTTGTATTCCACCAAATTAGACCAAGGTGAAAATGTGTTTAATATGATTTAACTTAAAGAGACACAGCTCTTTATTCATGTTTTAACTGTTTGTCAATGGGTATTTTTATCAATGCATTTGGACACAGCCGGCTCTTTAAAGACATTCTTGATCTTGATATGGCCTGAAATGAAAATGAGTTTGACACCCCTGCCTTCATGCTTAATAAATTTTATCATAGTGAGAGAACATAGTATAGCTCACATGCATTAACTTACATTATACAATATAATCTGCTTTTTATGCTTGATTTTAGTTATTTCTATAATTTTGGTTACAACACTTATTTTGATCTTACAGTGATTTTTATTGTCTTAACTGAAACTTTTTTTTTTTCCCCTAAAATGATATTTTTGAAACAATTAACATAGTAAATAAGTCCAGGAACATTCAGTAGTTATGGGAACTCTCTTAACTGCAGAAGTTTTCAGATTTCTAACACTTTTGAGATTATCACTGAGACCTCCCAGATTTAGAAGATTAACCTGAATTTAACAGTCATTCAGGGTTAAACGGCACCTTCTAAAACTTTGTCATACTTTCATTTAGTTTTGTTTTCTACTTATCTGCAGTCCTTAATCCACTTGTTTTACAATGCATTTTATACATATTTTCTGTTTGATATTACATTTTATATATAAATATGTAAGGCCGGAAACGATTAATCGTGATGAATCGATTACTGAAATAATCATCAACTAATTCAATAATCGATTAATTCCTAACTGGAGTATACAGACTCAAAAAAAGACCATTTGCTGAAAAATCAGTATAATCAGAGGAGTAATTAAGCCAAAACTGTACAAAATATATATACATTTTTCATTTAAGATAAAAACACCTTTGTCTGTACATGTTTTACCCAAAGCTCCTCAAGTGGCGTAGTTTTAACTTCACCTGGTTCAGATTCACTAAAGGAATGCTATGTTATTTATTGCATTTAGGCAATTAAATGTTTATGTTCTTTTTTTAAAAAATTTGAAATATTTGTGTATTTGCTTCTTTTAAGCCTTTAACATCGAATGTGTCTGCACCGACATATTTTTGATTTTTTTTTTTTTTGCATTGCATTTTTCCTTGTATTTATAATAATGTATGAAAAGGCTTAAGTGATTGATCTAAAACAAATGAGGTGAAGTATTTCTGCATAATGAAATTGCTCACATTTATCATATTAATATTTAGCATTGTTGTGGTTTGTGAGGTAACAATCTGACCATCTGGGTCACACTATGAGTTTCATTAAGCTCATTGACTGAAAGCAGTTCTTAACCCCCCCCCAATCTCTGTGAGGGGCTAAGGCTGCACTACGACCTACCCTTCACTGATTTTCAAGCGTTTTAAGTTCCTGCAGCTCAGCTGTGAAGTTGACAGACACCATATTGCACATAAAGCTTTGGAGTGTCTGGGTCTGCAGTCAGTCAGGGCTTCATCCAACACCCTCTGTGGGGGCCACAGCACACGCTGGAAACAACATCAGCCGTTGTCATCTTGGCTTTAGTCACAAGCTTTCCCCATCTTTCCCAACCGTAGGGCTGCAACTAACGATTATTTTACTAATCGATTATTCTATCGATTATTCTGACGATTAATCAAATAATTGGATTTAAAAACTGGCACATTCTTCAGATTTTTCATTAAACCATTTAAGCCTTTTTATACAATATTAGAAACTTTTAAAAAATCCTTTAGTGTATGACTGATCATTGGTAGCAATGAATTCATCTGCAGCTAAAATAATATTTCTAATATCAATCTGGGAAAGGCTCAGCTTTTCTGCTTGACTTAACATCAGTACAGTGTAGGACTGATCTGTCGATCATTTGTTGGATTAATAATTGCATAGCGATTAGTTCCTTGATAGATTATTACAGAATTTAAACCAGGTGAAGTCTAGAACATATTTACAAACAGAGATTTTTTTTTTTTGTATCTTAAATGCAAACTGTGTATATATTTTTATAAAATTTACGCTTAGCTACTGCTCTGAGTGTGTTGTTCTTTCAGCAAACGGCCCTTTTTGAGCCTGTATACTCCAGTTAACGATTGATTGATTTACTATATTAGTTGACGATTATTCAAATAATCAGTTAATCACGATTAATCGTTTCAGCCCTACCCAGCCGTTGCTGTTTGTTCTTTAGTCTTTTTTCCAGACTGGCTGTCACACTTATACTTGCACAATTTAGGTATTTCTCCTGTTTTCATTTTGTGTTTGAGTTTGCATTGTTGTAGCACAGATAAGAGTGGGGGAAAGTGCTGATAATAGTGACCTTTATTAAAAGGGCATCTTTTTGCCTCAGTGGATATTAAAGGTTATTATTTTCATTTGACTGGTTTATTCAGGGCAAAAATTACACCGTGAAAATAATTCAAGACTTTGTTGGTTTTAATTAATGGATTTTTTTTTATTTTATTTGCTGCCTTAGAAGAAATGACTGTTTGGTTTGTTTTTATTTTTTATTTTTGTTATAAAGAAGATTTGAAACTGCTCTCATACACATAAGGGAACACAAATGCACATCCAGTTTAGAAAAACAGTTCTTGAACGACGCACATACACACTAATATACTGTATAGTCATTTAAAAAGGTTTTTTTTCACTGCTTAGGGATTAATGTGAAGTTGAAACCACAATTTCACATACACTTTATAAAAAAACATACATCTTTCTTTCTCACTGAAGTTAAATCAGACCAAACTTCTCTTGTTTTAAGTCAGTTGGAATCACCAAAATTATCTCTATTTGCTAAACTCTACAATAATGAGATTAAAAAAATGTCAGATTTATTTGTTAATGTCTTCAAGATAGGAAATTTACATATATTTCCTCAGTATGTAGTATCATAGCCTTTGAACTGTATGACTTGGGTCATACCTTTTGGGTTTCCTTCCACAAGCTTCTCAATTGTTTTTCTGGAGTTCTGGTCCATTCCTCCTGACAGAACTGGTGGAACTGGTCAGGCGTGTAGGCTGCCTTACTTTCCCACTCCTTTTCAGATCTGCCCACAACTTCTCCATAGGCTTGAAATCAGAGCTTTGTGAGGGATACACCAGAACTTTGTTGTCCTTAAGCTACTTTATAACCACTTTGGCTGCTGAGGGTTCTTGTCCACTTGGAAGACCCGTTTGGACCTGAGCTTTAACTTCCTGGCTGCTGTCTTTAGATGTTGCTTTAATATTTCTACATAATGTTCTTTCCTCATGATGCCATCTATTTTATGAAGTCCACCAGTTCCTCCTGCAGCAAAACAGCCTCACAACATGATGCTGCCACTCCACAGTCGGGATGGTACAAGGATCCCAGTTTTTCTGCCAAATGTAACGATGGTCATTTTGGCAAAACAGTTCAACTTTAGTTTCATCAGACCTCAGGACATGTCTCCAAAATTAAAGGTCTTTGTCCCTGTGGACATTTGCAAACTGCAATCTGACTTTTTCATGTGTCTTTTGGAGCAATGGCTTCTTCCTCGATGAGTGGCCTTTCAGCTACATTTCACTGTGGATAATGACTCTGTCTAACCAGCTTCAGCAGCATCTTCACAAGGTTTTTGGCTTCTGTTCTGGGGTCAATTTGCACATTTCGAACCAAAGCATGTTTATATTTGTGTATAATTGTTTGAGCAGATGAATGCGGCTCCTTCAAGCATCTGGAAATTGTATCCAATAATGAACCAGACTGGTGCAGCTCCATGATTCTCTTCCTGGTATCTTGGCTGATTTCTTTTGACTTTCCAATCGTGTCAAACCAGAAAGCAACGTGTTCCAGGTGTGGCCTTGAAATACATCCACTGGTGTGTCTCCAGTTAGCTTAAATGTGTCAGTTAACCAGTCAGGAGCTTCCAACGCCATGACATCATCATCGGGGCTTTCTCTCATTTTTTAAAGATAGTAATCATTCTGTATGTAAACTTCTGATTTTGAAGACATTAATAAATAAATCTCTGACTTATTCTTTCTCTCATTATTTCATTGTGTTGTATCTGTTTAGCAAATAGAAATAATTTTGGTAATTCTAGCTGACCTAAAACAAGAGAAGTTTGATCTGATTTAACTTATGACAATGATAAATAAATGTCTGTCTTTTTTACTTCGTGTATGTATACATTTGGTTTCAACTGTATCAAGGCTAAATAAAAATGATCAGGCATTTTTCAGCTTGTAAAATTATTGAAATCTATCTAATCTAAGCGCACAAAAACGCAATAGGTGTCACAGTGTCGTCATTTATTGGACAAAGAGGAAGCCAACATCAAAAATCTGTGTGAAAACCTAAAGGCACCTGTAGGATTTTAGAGGGAAAGCATACTGACATCACAAAATTTGGGAAAGGAGTAAATACTTTAGCAAAGTCCATCTTTCTTCCTTGTAAAAGATTGGTATCAAGTATAAAACATTTCCAACATCTGCAAATTTCCCAGGAGTTAACGTCCCTCTTTCCAGGACAGACCATGGAGTGCGTAGAAAAAGTGCACAAAACCTAAAAGTTACAATCAGTATAAAACAAAGTACAGCCTCTATCAGTATTGATAATCCATATAGTCTTTACCAGTTTCCAGAGTTATTTAGGTCTAAAACTCAAGTATACAGAAAAACGCACAACAGATTCTATCCAAGTAGATGTCAATGAAATACTAAAAACGCCTGTGGGGGCGCTGCACCAAAAACCACTGAAGGAAACAACATGAAAACCTCTGAAGACAACACTGAGTGCAGCTTTCTTCTTTGGCAGTCATTTTTCCCTCTAGCATTAGACACGCGTGTTGGTTTTAGTTGTATTTACCCAGAATGCCCTGCGCTATAGTCCGCTTCCTGCTTTTAGAGCGGTCTCCGGTCCGCTTGGCGTTCACATATGCATTCAAACCGCACCAGAGTTCCCTTCAACCAAACCCAGACTGAGCTTTTTAGGCAGACTAGAGTTTGCGCAATCGAACTCTGATCCAGACCAAAAAAAAGCGTTCACACCTTCCCAAACGAACTGGACTTTCTCGGCAAACAAACTAGAGTTTGGTTAAAGCGGACTAAACAGGGCTGTTGTGAATGCACCCGCTGTCTAAGGACCTTAGGAGAGCTGTGCAGAAATACATTCCTGCAAGCTCGATTAAAGGTTTCTTCACAACAGTGTACGTGTCATAAATTTATTCATTAAAGCACTGCTTCAAGATATTTTATTCTGCAAACTATTAAAAGCGTGAAGTAATTTTAGTTTTATATGTCCACACAAAACTCTTTAATTTCTACCGTATTTTATTTACCATTTTGTGGTGCCAGTGGCCTTCATCTTCTGTAGTCTGACAGAAAGAAGGACAGAGAGAGAAAGAATGCTTGGCTCAAATGCCCCATGTCAGGACTCAAACCAGCAACAGCTGTGTCAATTCTCTACTATTGACACAAAACCTTAAAACCGAAATAGGCTGTATTTTCTTTTTACCATAACTGTAAAGGCATTTCTTCTTCGAAACTGCTTTTAATAGAATTGTCTCACATTGGCATATCCTTTGTAATGATCTCATCCTGCTCTGGTCACTGGGATGCTTTGAGTAAATAGCTAATGAAATTGATTTCTTTAAGCTCATGCAGCCTGATAAGGATTGCTTGACCAGATCATCTGGTTGCAGAGGGTCTTTAGCAGTCTGTCTGCTGGAGCAGCTGTTAGAACTTGGCTTGAGTCATAGCCTTGAAGCTCCTTGGATAATAAATCCAGATTTATTTTATAGGGGTTAGTGGAATTAGACACCTAATCTGCCTGTGTGGTTTTATAAGTTGACTAATCTTGATATAGACATCCGTTATTTGGGCTCATCTTAGTGTTCTTACACTCTAAGCTGATTATTGCGACGTGTTATTGTAGCAATTGTTTGGCTTTTTAATTCTGCATATTGTAGTGGGGTCTCTGTGGGAGAGCATTAAGGGCTGGTAATTAGCCATTTGTGGAACCCTACTCCATTTGTAGTAGATCACTCACTGAGATAAGAAACTCTGATCCTTTAAACTTCTTAAGTTCTTTGTGTAGCGTTATGTTGAAGTTTTTCGGTTGATGTGATCTAGTTGGTGATATCTGCATATCTTCAGGTGTTAGTTCTGGCATAAAAGTGTCCTTTAAGACAAAAGTTCATCAGATGAGTTTGATTTGCAAAACTAAAGTTAAAACTGGAATATAATCACACAGTTTAATGTTGTCCCTCATTGATTGATGTTCGTCTTTCTCCCCAATCAATGAAATTGATCATTTCACTAGATATTCAAGGCAGTTGGTAACCTCAGTTGATCTGCTGTAGAAAAGAAAAGCAAGAGTTTAAATGTGGCTTTTTGTGGTCTGAATTAGGATGTTTACTCAACTACTTGATTATTAAACATCTTTTTAGGGAAACATCTTAGTTACCTTCTAGTTCAAAAAAATTGTCAGCACAAGAGTGACTCCATATATTGATTTTCAGTTGTAAAGCAATGCAATTGTTGGGGATTTCTGTTCTGTCTCATTAGTTATGCAGGATTTAGTATGGTATTGATTTTTCAGTTTGGATGTACTGTTGTTTTTAAGTCTGTAAAACTGTAATTACATTTTCTAACCAATTATTTTCTTTTAATTTAAGCTCTTTGAGGGCATATGTGATGGTATCATGACTGAAGTTATTAGTTGCTTCTTTTGTGAAGTAGTAGCTTGATATGCTGGTTGTACTGATGTCACAGCGATACAGTCTTGGAGCCAGTGGGTACTTCAGAGAACTCATAGATATTATCACATCCTGCACCTTTTTGAAAAGACCACACTCCACATGCCAGGCTTCTGCATAGTACAACTACTGGGCGATTTACTAACTAAAATGCAACCCATATCAAACTCCATCAGGTGCTCAAGCTCCAAACTTCATCTTATTTCAGTGTTTTGACTAACTTTCAGATGCTCTGGCAACTACCTGTAACACATCAGTCTTCTTGTGATGACACTACTTCAGCCCTATGATATCCAGTAACAAATATTGGACGCTCCTTATATGTCAGATCATTTCACCTCAGCAGGTCTTAATGAACCAAGTTATGTTTTAAAGTATCTGTCATTTTGACAGGTTATAATCCACACACCTGACCACTTGGTGCAGATGCGCAGACATTTTCAACTTTACGCACAGAGTACATCACAGAGGTAAATGAATGAATCAATACAAAAATCCCCATCTATCGTCTCTAACCTGGATGCTGAACTCAGTGCATCTTGCTATCCGGGAGCTGACAGCGTGCTGAAGAGTTATGGATCGCATCTAGTGCAGAGGCGCATACTGCGTGTTTTCCTCCTGCTGCAGCAAATGCTTGCGCGACCAGAAATCCCTGCATTCAGAGTCTTGCTGACTTCTGATCACTTGAATCAGAGAAATGTTCCCTGATTTAAAAACTTGGGCTGAAGTGACGCTTGTTATTCCAGTCTCCAGTGCGGCAACAGAGCGCGGATTCATCCTCCAGATCAACATCAGAACCAGGAAGAAGTTGTGCGTTCAAGCAGATGAATTGTTCATGTTTTAAATGCAATAGTTTAATTTCATTGTTTACATGTAGTTATTGGGGCCCCAGTCAGTGGTTTTTGTCACTGCATAGAAAAAAAATTACATGTGTTCATCTGTTTAATGTATGATGGTACAACGTGGATTCTCTGTTCAGCTTGTTGAATATAAATTAAACCAAATAAAAAATCAATGCAAATGAAGATGTCATTATTATGTGGAGGTGCCATAACTGTCTTCAGCTGAACAGAAACAAAACTGAAGTTATAATCTTTGGACCTAAAGATGAACATTCTAGAGTCAGCACACAACTTCAGTTATTACAGCTTGAAACTGGTGATCACACCCAAAATCTGGGTGCAGTGATTGACTCAGACCTGAACCTTCAGAGACACATATAAAGACAGTTACAAAGTCAGGCTTCTATCACCTGAAGAAAATTTCCAGGATTAAAGGACTAATGTCTCAACAAGATCTAGAGAAACTCAGCAACGTGTCTTCACAGGTCTGCTTAAAAAGTCAATTAGACAGCTGCAGCTGATCCAGAACACTGCTGCTCACATTCTCACCAAGACCAGGAGGATAGAGCACATCACCCGAGAGAATAGACTTTTGGATTGGTAGACTGGTTCTGGTCTACTCTGCATCCCCAGAACCAGAACCAACCGTAGAGAAGCAGCATTCAAATACAAATTCAAAAATACTTTGTTTATCCCAAAGAGAAATTAAATGTTGATGTAACTCATTTAATTAAGGAGTTATTATAGATGGTGATGGCTGTGGGCAGGAAAGATCTCCTGTAGTGGACCGTTTTACAACCAGTCTGAAGAAGCCTCTGACTGAAGAAACTCCGTTTCCCTATGACAGTCTCATGAGGAGAATGGTCAGGGTTGTCCATAATTTTCTTAATTTTATGCAAAATCCTTCTTTGCATCATCAACTCCAGAGGTTCCACAGTCGTCTCCAGAACAGAACCAGCCTTCTTTATCAGGTAGTTGAGCCTTTTCAAGCCCCTGGCCCAACAGATGACGGCAGAGGAGATGACGCTCTCAACAACAGACTTATAAAAGATCTGCAACATCTTGCTGCAAACCTTGGAGGATCTTATCTTCCTCCAGAAGCCCAGTCTGCTCTGTCCCTTCTTGTAGACGCTTCACTGTTGAGTCTCCAGTCCAGTCTGTTGTCCAGATGAACACCGAGGTATTTATATTCCTCAACCACCTCCACTTCTTCTCCCATGATGGAAATAGGAGACAGTTACAAAGTCAGCCTTCTATCACCGTTCAGTTTCTATGCTCCTCTGTTCGGGAGCAAACTACCAGAAAACTGCTAAACAGCCGAAACACTGAGTTCCTTTAAATCATTTTTGTAAAATGCCATGTTTATTGCTGTTTCATATTTGGTTGTTGTGTTCTGTTTTTATCATGTAAAGCACTTTGAACTGCCATGTTGCTGAAATGTACTATACAAATAAAATTGACTTAATATTGCACAAACTGATTTTGTGATTGTCAGTGTTATGCGACTGCTTTTCTCCTACGCTAACATTTCAAATGATCAGTTTTGCTCATAAAGTAATATTTTTAAGTGGCTACCCAAATTTAGATTGCCAGGACTTTGTAGCAGTGTGAGAATGATGTTACAGAGTATTCTAAATCTCATTTGTAGTTATATTTGAGAAAACCATCATAATGTATAAGTTTTAATTCTCAGTAGAGCCAGTGTCCATGCCAAAAGAGCCAAGGGAATCTACATTTTTTACATAACCTTATATATATTCATCTTACTTATAGCAAAGATGTATACAGGCTGTCTTTAAGGCAGTCAATCTGATCCACTTACATGACCTGTAGGTCCTATATCAAACTATCTGAAATCACACCACGCCAAGCTCTGCAACATGACAGCTAGATTAGCTGCCTTTGCATCAAACTGCTTTTCACTGCCTACGTACTCTCTTCCAGAATGTGTTTTACTGACCTGCATAGTTTGCAGAGTTGCCGTAATAGCGATCTTGTAAATCTGCCCTGGAGCACATTTGCTTCTCATTTGGAAACGTTGTTTGAGTTCGACTCAAGTTCGTCCAGGAGAGATGACTTCCCCAGCTCAAGTGGTGCATCATGCAAGAAATAAAAACGCCTTCCCATTAAATGTACTAAATTATTAGCACTCAAAGACTCCATGTAGTCTTCCTGAGTCACGAAACTGTCTCTGGTTACTGACGTAAAGGGGAGATCAATGAACTTTTTATAAAACATCTTTTTTTGCTTTTATATGATAAATGACTAAATGCATTAAGATGAGTCCTGACAGGTGGAATGTGTGTTAAAGGTTTAAGTGGAGACATAGATGTTTGACCCGTTGTAGTTTGTTTAAGGACATATTGAATCCCAGCAGTCTAGTTTTAGGAACATACAGCAGGTAAAAAATGTTACCAAACTCTTTTTTTTCTGTATTACTTAAAATTTGCTTTAAGACTGTTACTTTATCTTGAGCTAATGCTGCTTTAGCTTTTTTTAAATTTGGCATAACCACTTTAATTTCTCCTCACAACAACTTGATCATTGAAAGAAATGATTGTAAGACTATTAGTACACTGCAAAAACTCAAAATGATCATTGAAATGAGCTGCCAGTGGAACAAGACATTTTAATTTATAAGATGGGAAAAATGTCTTCCACTGGCAGCTTATTTCACTTATAACTAGAACTTTTTCATCAATATTAAGGAATTATTGACTTAAAGCAAGCTGCTATATCTGCTGAAGAGTCACTTCTATGTTAGTTTGGTCTTATTTCAAGTGTATTCAAGATATTTGCTCTAGAAACTAGACCAACAATACTTGGTAAGATTTTGTGTTTTTGCAGTGTACATCCTCTAATGCCTGTGTTCTGCCTGGAAATAAGTTTTAGGCTTTCGCAAAGCCAAATAAAATCAATGTTTGGACTACAGTTGTGATCACAGGGTGGAGTTTTTACTCATACTGGGCAGGTGTTGGGAAACTCCCTGTGAAAAGCTTAATCACCCCTACATTGGGAATCCTTCTGCAAATATATCTGCAGATCAAACATGCAACTTCTCACTCATCTCCCACTAAATACTCTGCTTTTCTGTCCTTGAAATGATGAACTGCCTTTTCTTTTTGACAAAGCGCAGGTGAAAGGTGAGGCATTAAAAGCTGTCAGAAGCTTAAGTTAGCAGAGGGAATGTACAGATATTCCAGGTAATGTCTTGAGAATGGGAGGAGAGGAAAGTAGGTGACTACACGGTTGGTGGTCTAGACCAGAACAAATATGGCTTTAAGGTTAATGCTAATAGTTTCAAACTGGAAAAAGCTCGCTTTGGGTACTCATTTAAAGAGACAGATGCAGGACCTGTCTTAGTCTTTGCATCCCTCACAACATTTTATATCCCCCATAGTTCCATTTACCTTACACCTATTCTCACCACACACAGTCATTCTGCCCATTGAGGAAAATCCCAATAGAGTAATGACGGGTAAGGTCTTTGTTCTGGCCTCTTAGTGAGATCTGCCAGTGCTGACAGACAAGACTATTAAAGAACAGGAGCTCTCTAAATCAAACAGGACACACTCTGTTTTTAATTCTGTGACAACATACCCAAAAGCTTGCCCTGACTCATAGACTATCAAAGCTTTCTGGCACACCTCAATGTGGGAATGACACTTTTCAACCCATCTCTATTTGAACAGGTTGATTCCACTTTCTCTGTGCTCTGCTTTAGGTGTTCAGCGGGTTTCTCCAGTTAGAATGGACCACTAACTCAATCTCAGACTTCCAAAAACACTGTACAAATACTCAGGGATAGTTGCAAATGCACCATATTCACCCTCTGTTTTCTTGGAGCCAGACTCGCAGGTTAAAACAAAAGGTGTGGACAGTTTCTCACTGAATTTTATGGCTTGTGGTTTTATAAGCCACATATATTTGCTCACATTTACCTCAACACTACCAGCACAGATTCAGGTAGCTCTAACTTTAAACTAATCCATCTATTAAGACTTCAGAATTCCTTAAAGATTCACTAGGCCCATGAGTAATTAATGAAGATTACAGTGGTTCATCTTAGCAGAAGACTTGACCCTTCTTTGGAACAATAATAGTAGAGCTCCCTCCAAAGTAATTAATTACACATGAAAACATAGCACAGTCGCTACTTTAAAGCTCGAGTTTCACAAGCAATCAATCAGCAGGGCAGTTTGTACACAAGGCAGAAGTTTACCTGGATTATCAGCTGTGGTTGGGGGTATAACTAAAGGTGAACTTAACCTGAAGCCTGAACAGAAAAGTTTCCACAACTTTAACTAATAATATGGGAAAAATGTCTTGCTCCACTGCAGATTATTTCACTTATAACAAGAACTTTTTCATCAATATTAAGGAATTATTGACTTAAAACAAGGTCCTGCATCTGCCGAAAAGTTACTTGTAAGTTAGTTTTGTCTTATTAAGGTGTGTTCAAGGTTTTTGCACTAGAAACTAGACCAAAAATACTTGGTAAGATTTTGAGTTTTTGCAGTGCAGTTCTGTAGATTTGAGCCATTTTGGGTAATAATTTTCTCTCTGTTTTGGATTCTTCACAGAAATAAATTCCATTTTTGGCCATTTTGAACTTTAGAGAATTTGTTATGTGTGAATAATCATTCTAAACATATTTGTATTAAAACTCACATTTGGGAACCCTTTGGTTTCGCTCCATTGGCTCTATTAATACCAGTCTTTGTCTATGTTGGAGCTGCGTTGAATGGAACATGAAGGTGTCCTCCAGGGACTCGCCCAGTTCTACCAGTCTAATAGGAATTCAGTCATGCATCGGTGACCGCAGTTTGCTCTCAACACCCCCTGTTCGTGTGAAAAAACAAAAGCTACGGGCGTCCCCGCAATACATAGCCGCCGGGGCAGCCGGACCAACACCTCTAAAGCAAACAGGCTTCCCTCCTCTTTATATGAGCAGCATAATGCTCAGCTTTTGTTCCCTCCAATCCTCCACCCTGCTCCTCCTGCAACATAACAGGTTCCGCTTGAAGTTGCTTTTCTCACTCATTGTTCCTCCGTTTCCAAAAGCCCATCTGGTTTTATGTGTGCCCTTCCAGCTGACTTTGTTGGTGACTTTCTCTAAGTGCACTCAACAAACCGACATGGTTTTATTTTTTGTGTAGTGCAATGAAAGCGAGGCTTAGTAAAAACGAGCATTTGTGCTTGTGTTTGCTTAGTTACTGTAATGTAGGGACATGTGTTCTCCCTGCACTAGAACGTTTTTCTCCAGCTATTCTTTTTTTGCCTGCTGTGAGGACGACGTTGTTGCAGATGGGCTAAAGTGTTTATCCTTTTGCCTCATTGCGTCTCAGTCAGTGTTTTGTCTTCACTCTTGGAAACTACCAGTCGATGATGTTCCAGATGCTGCGATATCTGTTTTCCTGGACATTGACAGATATGTTGTCCACACGTACAGCTACAGTCCGAAATAAAGTGACATCTCACTCCTGCTGATAATGTTTTTATGCTGAGCATTTTGGCAAAGTAATGTTGCACACCTATACAGTTTTGCATACATTCAGACAAAACTAAGGAATGTTTTAAAAGTTGCAGCCGCTTTGCTTGTTGAAGGTGGATTTGACATAATCATAAAGAGTAAACCACCAACAGATATCAAGATTTGAGTGTAGTCAGGGTTGGGATCTCCATCCAGTACTTGGGATCAGCTAGGTTCATCTAGTAAGTTAAATAAACGAGACTTTTTAAAGTGTAAGAATGTCAAAAGTTTCAATCTTAAAGTCAAACCTAAAGTTAAATCATAGTGGAAATTGACAACCTGGAGAACATTAAGTTATATTTGTACAAAATGAATAAAAATAAGGCTTTATTTTTATTTTTTACAGTGATAAAATCTAGCCGGGTAAAAACCAGACCCTTTTTCTACGCTTTGTGTCGTACAGAGTGTCTGGCCCCACGGCAGCTGAGAAACGATTGCTTGCTGGAGGCGTGGACTCTGTTGAGGTTTTAAATTTTACCCAATCACTAACGTTTGTCCAGGACGTATGTAATGCACCAGTTCAACGCTATGAAGCCTTACCTGCGCTGTAAACAACCATCCTCTAATGCGAAGAGAGAAGTGCTGGGCCGAACAAGATGGCTGTTAATGTTGATTCAATATTTGGAAGCGTGGCCAACATGGACTGAACGGCTTCGTTCACGTCCTCCGCTGCCATTGCTAAAACTACAGGCTGACTACCATTCTAAAGCAACCCAGAAAATCAACGTCATCATTCACAACTTCTCCTTCTGTTCACTGACTGGCCTGGTTGAGAAATCCAGCTCAATGGGAGAAAGCCCAGATGGAGCAGTGAAGTGAGATGAGAATCAAGAGGAATTGTGTCGGAAGGCAACGGCCAGGCTTGCACGATGCCAGCATCACACCAAAAATGGTGTTTACAGGCGGATTTGCAGTGTTTTCTGCCACATGTTGTGTTTTACATGTGGATCAAAAAGTCCAGTTTTGGGGGATGCGTAAATGGTAGAGCAGGTGCACCATATCGTGAGGCTGCAGTCCTCAACACAGCTGTCCTGAGTTTGATTCCTGGGTCATTTACTGCATGTCTTCACCTTCTCTCTCTGCCCTTCTTCCTGCCCAGCTACCAAAAAAGAAAGGCCACTGGTGCCATGTAAAACCTTTTTTTTTTTTTTTTTTTTTTTTTAATAAAGTCCAGTTTTAATCTAATTTGACCAGAACACCTTCTTCCACATGTCTGCTGTGTTTCCTCCATGGCTTATGGTAACCCCCACCACCAACACCTGTTTTGCTTTTTTCCACTCCTCAGTTTCTGGAGTGCACAACTGATAGTTTGCCTGGCAACAGTTTCTCCCACCTGAGCTACAGCTCCTCCAAAGTTACTATGGGCCTGTTATGATTGATGCTCTTCTTGTGCAGCCTGTCAGTTCAGGTAGACAACCATGTCTCGGTACTCTATGTGAGCATTTTGGCACTCTTACCTTTTTAAGATGATGGACTGTGAACTCTACAGGATGTTCAAAGCTTCAGTTATAACCCAACTCTGCTTTAAACTTGGTCCTAGACCTGTTTGTTCTGTTCCTTGGTCTTCATGAGGACTGAGACTCTGGTTCCCAATTAAGTGGTTTCTAAGGGTAATGGTTGCTCAAGATTTTGTAGGGGATAATTCCAATTGCATGCTATACTTTTTTCAGATTTTTATTTGTTAAAAATATTTTCAAAATAAAGTTATTGTGAAGTTATTATCTTTGGACCTAAAGAGGAACAATCTAGAGTCAGCACACAGCTTCAGTTATTACAGTTAGAACCTCGTGATCAGAGCCGAAATCAGGGTGTAGTGATGGACTCAGACCTGAACCTTCAGAGACACATAAAGACAGTTACAAAGTCAGGCTTCTATCACCTGAAGAACATTTCCAGGATTAAAGGACTAATGTCTCAACAAGATCTAGACAAACTCATCCATGCATTTATCTTTAGTCGCATTGATTACTACAACAGTGTCTTAACAGGTCTGCCTAAAAAATCAATCAGACAGCTGCAGCCGGCGTTCTCACTAAGACCAGGAAGATAGAGCACATCACCCCAGTTCTAAAGTCCTTCCACTGGCTCCCTGTAGCTCAGAGAATAGACTTTAAAATACTTCTGTTAGTTTATAAATCACTGAACGGCTCAGCACCAAAATACATTAAAGACCTGTTGTCATTATATCAACCTTCCAGACCACTCAGGTCCTCTGGTTATGGTCTACTCTGCATCCCCAGAACCAGAACATGGAGAAGCAGCTTTCGGCTTTTATGCACCACAAATCTGGAACAAACTTCCAGAAAACTGCAAGACAGCTGAAACTCTTGAGTTCCTCCACATTTGCAATATATCTGCAGCAATTAAAATTTGTATGTAAAAAGCTTTTGTAGCAACCGGAAAGCCCCGTTTTTTATTATCTTGACTATATTTGGTGTTGTTTTTGGCACAGATCATTTAAACGCTAAAATTGGAAGCAGGCTGAAGAGATACAGGAGACAAAGAAAGAAAAACATGTCGGTAACTGTTGCGTTGATCCGCTTGCAGCAGAGAGAGAAGCTGCACATCAGTCAGTTGTGTAGGTGGTGTAGAGGCACAGCAGCAAATAACTTACCAGAGCTAAAGCCTTGGGATCATGAAAGTGCAAACATGATTATTGACAGAAACACAAAGGAAGGTTTAAGCTTGTCTCATCCCAGCTGTGTGAAGCTCCAGCCAAACACAGACATGTGTAAAGAAGGTGAGCAGGTGACAGTGTGGCAGAGCAGGAAGACCCCACCACCTCCCTGCTTTGCTTTGTTCCTTCACCTCCTTCTTTCTGCTTATAATACACTGCAAAAACACAAAATTTCACCAAGGATTTTTGTCTAGTTTTTAGGGCTAATATCTTGAATACACTTGAAATGCGTTCCAGCAGCCAGGTCTGTTATTTACACCTCAATCAACAAGCTGATGAGATGATTGCTCTTTTGATTTGTTTGTGGGTTTTTGTTTGTTTGTTTGTTTGTTTGTTTGTTTTTATGTCTCTATTTGGTGGGGTTTGTGTTCTGAAACTGCATGTTTCTGGAGGTCTTGCAAGTTGTGGTGAAGACAACTAGTGATTTGTTTTTTTTTAGTTGGCACAACCAAAAATATTAGTTGTTCACTTCAAAAACATAAAATCTTACCAAGTATTTTTGGTCTAGTTTCTAGTGCAAATACTTGAATAACTTTTCAGCAGATACAGGAGCTTGTTTTGAGTCAATAATTCCTTAATATTGATGAAAAAGTTCTAGTTATCAGTGAAATAATCTGCCAGTGGAACAAGACATTTTCCCCATACTTTACATTAAAATGTCTTGCTCCACTGGCAGATAAGGCAAGATTTTGTGTTTTTGCAGTGCAGCAATATTTCCAGTTGATAGAGCAGTTGGTGTGTCGGTGTGTGTGCATGTGTGTATACTGACTTCAGGGCAATCTAATAATCCTTTTGTGACATGATGCTGTTGGAGATGTGTTGTCTTTGCCTTTTGCCCACCTCCTGCTTGAGTCCTTAAGCCTTATTGCCCTTGACACACTTTCCTGCAGAGAAGGAGCCCATCCCATTTGTTTGGCTCACTTTGGACAGAGAGGGGCGCTGTTTCTCTATCCTGCCTGAGGAGACAGGGTAACCTGTGGAGGGCTTTTCAGTGCTTGCATCAGCAGCAGTTTCTTGTTTGCATCCCAGCACAGCTCTAAAACGAGTGGCTTATTGAAAGACGAGGTGCTGCGATTGTTAAGCTTGCTCCGTCGCCTTTGCTTTACTAATCTGTTTCAAAAGGATTTACTGTTCCTGAAATTTTGCACACCCCAGAATGTTGAAAGAAGTCGATGAGACAGCCAAGGCTCCCATGTCGGCGCTGTTTATACTGAAACAAACAGAGCGTCTCCAAACTTGACTCAGCACCAGCAGTATGTGAGATGAGCCAGTGATAACACCTTCTAGCAAAGGTGGAAATAGATCACCGCTCTGCCTGACCCTGAAGATGCTCAGAAATCCTTTACCATCACATAGCACTGCTTCTGTTTGACACACAGACATGTGGTGACAGGTTTGAGCCAGGCTAGCGTGTTTCACTCATGTTGAAGAGCAGCTTTTGGGAAGTTTATTCTGAAAAATGCCTGGGGGGACAGCGTCCCAAGAGAATGCCTCCTCAGACTCCGAACTGGAAATGGCTCCAGGTTGATTTGAAGAATGTCACACAGAGGAACCAATAGACTGTGAGAGGTTTGCACTTTTCAGAACATAGGTTTTACTTTATTAATAATCTACTTAGCACTTTTTAAGACAATATTAATTATATTATGATCAGACTTATTTTTCAAGACTTTAAGCTTTTGTTTCAAATTCTGTTTCCAAAAAAAAAGCAGAGGTCTCCATTTATCCCTCAACCTACACTTCAGCCTTCACCTTTGGTTTGAATACATGGATCATGACCAAAAGAATATAAATTGTAGGGCTGAAACCATTAAACAGATTAATCATTATGAATTCATTATTGAAATAATCGTCAACTAATTTAGTAATCTATTAATTGTTAATTGGAGTATACAGACACAAAAAAAAGCCCATTTGCTGAAAGAACACAGTCAGAGCATTAATTGAGCCAACACTGTTTAAAAAATATATACATTTTGCATTTAAAATGAAAAAAAAAAAAAAAAAACCTTTGTAAATATGTTCTACCTAAAACTCCTTAAATTGCATTGTTTTAGCTTCACCTGGTTCAAATTCTGTATAAAAATAAATCCTATATTAAGCTCCTTTAGTTATCCAATTATTTATTGGTTAATCCAAAAAATAATCATCAGCCTAACACTGTATTGATGTTAAGTGTCCCAGAAAGGAATGAGCTTTCCACATGTTGATGTTAGAAGTATTTTTTAGCTGCAGATGCATCCTTTCCTACAAATGATCAAATGTTAACTAAAGGAATGCTGTTATTCCATTTTAGGCAATAAAATTATCTAGTGTTATTTTTTATTTTAAAAAAACAAATTGAATAATTTTTTTATTTGCATTTTTTAATCTATTTCTAATATTGTAAAAAAAAGAAAAGTTTTAACTGGTTAAATAAAAAATCTGCAGAATGTGCTAATTTTGTTTTAATCCGAATAATCAATTAAAGCTGCAGTATTTAACTTTTACAAAATTGTTTTTTGCATATTTATTAAATCTGTCTCCATGTTGTGACAGTTTGGTCTGAGACAGATAATCTGTGTAAAGATGGAGCTCCTCCACCTCCTCCCTGAGCTGCTATTGCCGTCTAAAGAAATGCTCCGCCCCCGACCTGAAACAACCAAGCAGAGCCAGGAGGAGGGGCTTATCGCTGTCAACCACCCTCGTGTACGCGCTGCTAAATCTGCTAATGGCGGAGAAACAACTCACTGTTCCAGGAAAACTGTTTATCCGCCGTCATTGGTGGCCATGCTAACTAGCCTTAGCATTAGCACCAGAGAGCAGGGGGAGAGTGTGAGCAGCATGTACATGAGGGTGATTGACAGCGCTAAGACCCTCCTCCTGGCTCTGATTGGTTGATTCTGACTGAGTGGTGGATTTCTGCATTTGGTACTGGGAGCACTGGGAGAAGGCAGAGGAGCTGGATTTTTCCTCAGATTATCCGTCTTATACCGTCACATCATAACGATAATTTTAACAAACATGAAAAAAAATCTCATATATTTTTCATAAAAGTTACATACTGCAGCTTTAATCGTCAAAAGAATCGATGACTAAAATAATCGTAAATTGCAGCCCTAATGAAATCTCCGATACAAGCAGCTAAAATACGCTACCAAAAGGTGCCTGGGAATAAACATAGACATCTGTCCTCCAAGAAATCACCTCAGGTGCAGGTATATGACCAGGTTGCCTCCTTTCGACGCTATGAAGCTTACCATAAATTGTCTGCACTGTAACCATCCATCCTCCACTGCGAAGGAGTGAAGTGCCGAGCCGAACGAGATGGCTGCTGACGTTAAAACAGTATTTGGAAGCGTGGCCAACACGGACTGAACGGCTTCGTTCACTTCCTCCGCTGCCATTCCTGAAACTACAGGCTGACTACAACCATCTAAAACGTAGAAAATCGACGTCATCGTTCACAACTTCTCCTTCTGTTCGCTGATTGGCCCGGTTGAAATTCAACCGGAGAAATCCAGCTTAGTGGGAGAAAGCCCAGATGGAGCGGTGAAGGGAGATGAGAATCAAGTGTAACTGCATAGGAAAGCAACGACTAGGCATATGTAGACAGAGCTGAATTAATAATAAAAATTATATGGGATGTCACCAAAGGTGTTCTTTTCTAAAGCATGAAAACCAAACACAGGAATATAAAATAAACACATGATCTGATCTGAACAAAAGCATTTTTTCTTACTTACAGTCTCCTGAGCACACTGTTTGATCAAGAAGAGCAGAGGTGATGAGAATACCCTGCAGAGCAAACAAGGGAGTGGAGCCTAACTAAAAAAAAGAAAAATCTGAGACCATGGGTGTCAGGGAGAGTCTACCTCTCACCTTTTAAGTTGTGTTTGCTCTCACATGTGTTTTCCTGCCTGTCTGTGTGTGTATGTTTGCACATAAGTATGCCTGAAAGTGTAATGTTTGCTCTCTTAACCTGCTTGACAGCTGTCTCTCAGGTAAAGCCCTATCCAGTTGTGGCCTTTCACCAACATTAAGTGTTAATGGAAAAATAAGCTTTGAAAGGAGAGGCGATCTAAGAGAAGCCATTTGTTTGCTGGCAGGCTTTTGTGTTCGCTGACTCTGAGAAATGGGACGTCATTGATCACTGTCCTGATTGTGTCTTCTCATCAGAGACCTCAAAAGCTTCTCTAAATCTACTCAACATTGCTAAACACTTAAACAAGACATGAGCTGACTTGCTGATCAGTAGAGTTTGATTTGATTTTTTTCTGAAATCCGTTTTGGGTTTTTTTGTGAGGTTGTTCATACTACTAAACAAACGCGATCCCAGTCAGACTTCTTTTGACCCCAAAGCAACCCACACACGCAGAAGAAGAACGCTGACGTCACACGCAGGTGATAACGGACGCCGCCGTCAATGGGTCAAGTTTCGATTGTTGCGCAATGGCAGCCTGTAGGATCGTCACAAAATCATAAAAAGACGAAGGAAGCTCATAAAAAGAGAGCAGAACTCATAGAAATGGCCTTTTGTGGAGCATTAACTGCAGCTTCTGTAGAGAAGTCTGTGTGGACGTGTAGTCGGAGTCAGGAGCGGTTGGGTTGTGATGTGATGCTCTTCAGTGACACAGACGTCTTTCATAATTTCATCATTTTCAGGCATTGTTTACGTCCAGATTTACCGCGTCAGGCTTCTTCTGATGCAGAATTATGACGCATGTCTCACGCCAATTACGTAAAAGCCGGATTAAATGCGACGAACTATCAGATCCAATTCAGTACCACATATGGAAGTGGCACAAATCTTTTAAAAAAAAAAAAAAAAAAATTCAGGTGAAAAGATCGGAACTGGGCCGTTCAGACTGCCGTGAAAAAGTCGGATTTAGGTCGCACAGGGGCAAGAAAAGCGGATTTGGGTCGGATTTGCCTGCGATGTGAACGTACACTTCTGATTGTTTCGCTGTTTTTGCATTTGTCTCCACGAATCGATCTAGTAGAAAATTAAAAACTAATAGTTCTCTGAATTTGTGAAGGTCTTGGGTGTGGATGCTGCGTTCTTGTTGTCAGTGAATATCTTGTGGTATTCACATTATTTGTTTCTGAAATTTGTAATTGGTGGAGGGTTTTTCTGATGTTTTGTAGTTAGTAGAAATTGTGAATTGGAAGGAAAAAGATCACATTTAATAAATTAGAATATGCATTCTGATGAGGCTCATTTGGCAGATTAAAAAGACCTTTTGAAAAATTACACCCTTTAAGCTGGTTTTAAACATACTTTTCATTAAGGCCACATTTTTTTTATTGGTTTGATGCAATATTCTAATGTCATGTTTTCATTAACTGTAAAAATCATCATAATAGAAATAAAGATTTTACAGCCCAAACATCCATCTGAAATACATGGACTTTTCAGTAATATTCAGATTTATTGAATAGATCTGAACAAATCCCGTTTCAGTACTTTGTAGAACAACTTTTCCCTGCAGTTTGGTGTTTTCAGGTATAACTCTCCCATCATATGTCTAAAATCTGAATTATTTGCCCTTTTTTTCTGCAGAATACCTTAGAATGGATGGAGAGCCTATGTGAACATCAGTTTTCAAGTCTTGGCACAAATTCTCAATTGGATGTAGGTCTGGACTTTGACTGGGCCATTCTAACACATGAATATGCTTAACTATAGCTCTGATTTTCTTCCAGCTTTGACATGATGTGTTCAGGGTGATGTTAGTTTTCTGCCACACATGGTGTTTTACATGTCGACCAAAACGTTCAGTTTTGTTCTCGTCTGACCAGAGAATCTTCTTCCACGTGTTTGATTTGTCCCGTCCACATCCTTGTGTGAAACTGCAGAGGTTGCATCTCACCTCTGATGTTCTCTAACGAACCTCTGAGACCTCCACAGAAAAGCTGGATTTATACTAGGAAGGAATCTCAGATGGTTTCTGTTTACTAATCGGGTGACTTCTGAAGACTATTGGTTGCACTGGAATTTATTTAGGGTTCTGAAAGCAAGTTTATATCACACTTTTCACATTTTTATTTGTAAAAAAAAAAAACCCACAACTACTTTTTCTTGCACCGATTGCAGTTTTCTGGCCAATCACCGAGCTTTAAAAAGTTTTTTTTGTCTGAAAAGTTGCTGAATATAGAAATTTTCTTCTCAACAATTTAGAACTGACTAGATGAAGAGATAGATAGATAGATAGATAGATAGATAGATAGATAGATAGATAGATAGATAGATAGATAGATAGATACTTTATTAATCCCATGTGGGAAATTATTTTCCTACAGCAGCAACGACAGGCAAATAGATAAATAAATGTGTACATATATAAATATAAAACAGAATAAACAATATGCACATACACAACTATGTATGAGTATATGCATATCTATCTATATCTATATATATATATATATATATAGATATAGATAGATATATATATATATATATATATATATATATATATATATATATATATATATAGATATAGATAGATATGCATATGTGCCTAGATACAAATTATTTAAAAAAAGAACATAATATATAAAGTATGGTTTACACGTCATAAGTCATAAGGAAGTGATGAATTTTAGTTTATAACATCCTCAGATGTTAGATTGACCACCTTGTACTCCTGTATGAATTATTGTCGAGAGTTAATGGGAGAAATGATTTCCTGAACCGTCCTTTGTGACAGCAAAATGAGCTCCGTTGTCCCTCCGGAGTGTCATGTCGTGGATGCGGTGGATTGTCCCTGATGGAGACCCGCTTGTTGGGAGGCCCCCTGTCCCTGATTGTCTCCAGGTTGTGACCAGTAACTTTTTGCAACGGTTTGCGAATCAGGAATTGATCCTGATTTTGAAGCTAAACTGAAGTTTTCCAAGTCAGCATTTGTGAACTGTTCCTCCAGAGACGGGGGATATTTCTTGTCCCACCCACTTCCCTGTCCCAGTCCGGCCAGTTATTTACAGACACCCAGCAGCCTGGTGTTGAACTCTTCCTTCCCCTCAACCACTTACAGTGTAGAGTACATGCTTCTGCTGCAGCAGACATACTGTCTTGTTAATTTCCTGAATGTGTAATTATATCAGGATGTTGTTTGTCCTACCAGCGATGTTGCTCGTCATTGTTTGGGCTGAGTGTGTTTGTGTGAGATGAGTGCCAGTGATAGCACAAGCACGGAGCCAAGGTTTGCTATCTCAGCCATCAGAGACAGCAGTTCGTGCTCTCCGAGGCTCGTTCACATGACGTTCCCTTTCATCCAGCCCTGCTTTTTGCAACGGCTGAGCACGTAGTGTGAAGAGAGGCTCCATGGTGAAACATTTCTGTATCTGCGCCGCTGCGAGGGAAACCTCAGGAGAAGGTGTGTGCGCGCAGGCCGAGCGGATGTTTTTCAAGCACAGAAGGCAGACAGAGATCCTATCCAGCCAATTAACTGTAATTGTGCTTGTTTAGATTTCATTTGGAGAAGAGTGAGGTCTGCAGGAAGAAGGCGGCGGAAGGGGAGGTGTCGTCCTCTCACATCAGACATGAGGCTCCTCGGCCAGAAGGAGAGGAGGTGAAAATGAGTTTAGGTCACAGCGAAAGAGGGCCGTGAGATGGGCGTGATAAATTCCACTGTTGTTGTCCACCCTTCCTGGGCCTGGTGATGATAATCAGTCTGCTTGTTTTGCCTCCGCCGCTTCATGATAGATACCAAAAGCTTCATGACATGACTCCAAACAAACTAGTAAACTGATAAAGGCAGACAAGCGCTTCATACAAGTGAGACTTCGTGCTCCAACAGAGCTTTTAGCTCTCTGGAGAGGGGCTGTAATTATGATCCCTGCACACACTATTTGTGTAATTTTCAGTTCACTATGCAGCTGTCAAATAATTCACTTCATCTGCTTTTGAAAAGTCTTAGATTTTTTTCCTTTTTTTTTGTCTCAAACTAGGGCTGAAACGATTAATCGTGATGAATCGATTATTGAAAAAAATCGTCAACCAATTTAATAATCAGTTAATCGTTACCTGGAGAATACAGACTCAAAAAAAGACCAATTGCTGAAAGGACACACTCAGAACAGTAATTAAGACAAAACTGTACAAAAAATATACATTTTGCATTTAAGATTTCAACAAAACCTTTGTAAATGTTCTACCCAAAACTCCTTGTGTCATAGTTTTAGCTTCATCCAGATCAAATTCTGTAAATAAATAAAAAAAATCTCCTATTAAGCAATTTTTTCTATCCATTTATCAATCCAAGAAATAATCAACAGATTAGTCCTACACTATATTGATGTTAAGTCAAGCAGAAAATGCTGACCTTAGCATTTTTTCGGCTGCAGATGCATCCTTTGCTTCAAATGATCAGTCATTCACTAAAGGAATGCTGTTGTTTCATTTTAGGTAATAAAATATTTATTTTCTTATTTAAAAAAAGAAATTGCATTGTTTGTTTATTTACATCTTTTAATGTGTTTCTAATATATGAAATATATATATATCTAATATATATATATAAAGTCTGAAATGAAAAATCTACAGAATATGCCAATTTTTTTTAACTGATTAATCGTCAGAATAATTGATAGATTAAACAATAACTAAAATAATGAGTAGATGGAGTCCTGTCCCCAACAAAATGCCTTTTAGTTAGTGCAGATTATGTACTTATGGTCCGAACAAGATGTTTATCAAATTGTTTAAGAGAGTCCAGTCATGGTAAAAAAGTTCAGGCAGTGAAGGAAATGTAGCTTTTTGCAAGATGTGAGCAGATCAATCCAAAATATTGATAATATCGATACCAAGTCAGTTTCAGTATCAGATCAATACTACCATGGTAAGATCGATACTTTAGTTTCAGATTCCCTTTTCAAATTTTATTTAATTTTTTTGTAGTTTCTCAACTCTACCTCAGAAAAGATTTTTTGATATTCTCTCAAATATTTTTTTTTTCAAATTTAATTATAAAAAATGTACACAAATTTATGTTGTTCTATTGTTTCTGTTATCTTGTTAATGTTATGAAAATATTTTGTAGTTATGAAAATATTCTGTTTAAACATAAATTTAAAGGTTTTAGATGGATCAAAATGCTGGTCTCTGTTATTTTAATATGGCACACTGAGTAGAGCGTCTTGGTTATTATCAGGCCTGAGCAGCTAAGCGCTGTGAAGGCCTATTATAATGTTCAGGTTGCTTCCTTTAAGTTACATAGGAGCACATTTTGGATGGTTAAGTCAAGTTTATTTGTATAGAACATTTCAGCAACAAGGCAGTTCAAAGTGGTTTACTCTATAAAAACATAATACAGTAACCAATTATGAAACAGCAATAAACATTATAGTTTGTCGAATGTCATCAAAATAATCAAGCAAATACATCAAATATATTGATGAATGTTCCACTTACTACTAATCAAAGACAGCTCTAAACAGGTGGGTTTTTAGCCTTGATTTAAAGGAGCTCATTGTTTCGGCTGTTTTGCAGTTTTTTGGGAGTTTGTTCCAGATTAGTGGAGCATAAAAACTGAAAGCTTCTTCTCCATGTTTGGTTCTGGTTATGGGGATGCAGAGCAGACCAGAACCAGAAGACCTGAGTGGTCTGGAAGGTTGATACGACGACAACAGGTCTTTAATGTATTTTGGTGCTAAGCTGTTCACTGATTTATAAACTAACAGAAGTATTTTAAAGTCTATTCTCTGAGCTTATTTTTCCATTAACACTTGAGGGTGATGTGCTCTGCTGAGCAGCAGCATTCTGGATCAGCTGCAGCTGTCTGATTGATTTTTTTAGGCCGACCTGTGAAGACACTGTTGCAGTAATCAATGCGACTAAAGATAAACGCATGGATGAGTTTCTCTAGATCTTGTTGAGACATTAGTCCTTTAATCCTGGAAATTTTCTTCAGGTGATAGAAGGCTGACTTTGTAACTGTCTTTATGTGTTTCTGAAGGTTCCATCACTACACCCAGATTTTGGACCTGATCACTAGTTTCTAGCTTTAAAAAGAAAATGTCCAAGCTATAAAATCAGGAAACGTTTTTAATTGGATGTACGTTTTCATTTAGTCAAATTTTTCTCTGCATCATTTACACAGAAATATCTTCAAATCTCAAAGATATGTCAGTGGACTGAAAGTTTTAGGGATATAAAAAGCACCAATTTGTCTTCAATACTGAAATTAAAATATCTTTTTTTTTTTCATTCTGCCACCTCCCACATGTTTTCCCGGGTATCAGTCTAATTTACCCAATGTGACATAATCATTTAATGAGTAAAGCACCTCAGGGATCACATGAGGTATCTGCAGGTCGGAGGCAACAGTGGCTGCATGGCCGCTGGAGGAAAGACTTGAAATCTGCACCCAGCCTTCATGACATCTGTTTATCATTCTCTCCCACTGCTACAACTTACTGCTTCCTGCATAATGAAGACAACCTTGATGCAGTTTAGCATGTGTCCTGTAACAGCTTCCTGCCAAAAGGTGCTGTCAGAATCCTTCCTGGAGCTGTTTTGGAACACATTATGGAGATTTCAATCCAGCATAATGGGATCACCCTTTAAATACCCTTTCAAACAGCTACGCTAACAGGATATGCGACCCACTCTTCAGCCATCTCTCCGATCAACCTGGCTGGACTGCGTTAAGTAGACACCTGATTTGATAGTCGAGCTTTGTCAGGTCGTCACAGCCTAAGCCCCGAGGGGATGAGCCACAAATCACCTGCTAAGAGTCTTTAGAGTCAGGGCTGAGGACCTAAATCCTCAAGTTTACCTCTATTACCTGTGCTTAGGCCTCTTACTGTATGCCCACTTCACAGGACACAGGGTCCTGTCCTGGAAATGCCAGCTGGTAATCCAACACCTGCTGGAAGGACACCTGGTGTCCAGATTTACTGAGATTGCGCTCCAGCAGCCAGGCCTGTCTTTTACACCTCAGTCAACTAGCTTATGAGCTGATTTCTCTTAATTTGTTTGTTGGGTTTTTGTGGGGGGGTTTTTTTTTTTGTAAATTTCTTTCTTCCCTGTGGTTTGTGTTCTGACGTCTAGTGATTTTTGTTTTTCTTTTTTAGGTGGCACAACAAAAAATATTAGTTGTTCACTGCAAAAACATGAAATCTTGCCAAGTATTTTTGGTCTAGTTTCTGAGCAAATATCTTAATCCACTTGAAATAAGACAAAACTAACTTACAAGTAACTTTTCAGTAGATCTAGGAGCTTGTTTTAAGTCATGTATTTGTTCCAATGGCAGATTTTTTTCACTTATTACAAGACGTTTTTCCATGTTATAAGTGAAAAAAATCTACCAGTGGAACTCATACTTTCTTTTAAATCAATATTAAGGAATTATTGACTCAAAACAAGCTCCTGTATTGTGCTGAAAAGTTACTTGTAAGATAGTTTTGTCATATTTCAGGTATGCTAACTTACAAGCAACTTTTCAGTGAGATATAAGAGCTCATTTTAAGTCAATAATTCCTTAATATTGATTTTAAAGAAAGTATGAGTTTCACTGGCAGATTTTTTTCACTTATAACGAGAAATTTTTCCCATGTTATAAGTGAACTAGTACTTTTTTAAATAAATATTAAGGAATTATTCACTTAAAACAAGCTCCTATATCTGCTGAAAAGTTACTTGTAAGTTAGTTTTGTCTTATTTCAAGTGTATTCAAGATATTTGGTCTAGAAAGTAGACCAAAATACTCGGCAATATTTTGAGTTTTTACAGTGCATGACCAAAAGGACCAAAGTCTGAACTCTGATCAGAAAATGTTGAACTTTGATGCTTTCATTTGGTCCAAAATCCTGCTTATTAATGCCGCTGACTTGTTGCCACCCACGCTGAAGGTTGCCCTTCATCTCAACTGCTCTGTGATCTGAATCATCAGGGAATCACAGAACGTCATTTTAGTAGAAAGCGAGAAAAGGAAGTGCAGCTTTCTTCTCTGCACGCCGTGACCCGATGACCAACAATCTTTAATAGTTTATCAACTGGTTGCTAAAGAATATGTTCTGGTCATTTCAACCGTTTTGATCTCAATTCTTAAACTGATCCTGATTCTTAAACAATGTACTTTTTCATTAAGCGGAAGATGATAGATGGATGGATGGATAGTGCGTGGGCATTTTAAGAGGAGGAAGTGGGGATGAACCGGTCATGGTTGTGTTTTTCATGCAATCCTGAGCTCCACCTGTATAGAGCGTGCAAAAAGGACGAACTTAGTGGTCTTATACCTCTCACCCAGCCTTTCTTTAGACACTTAATCACCCTCAGAAGGATTGTTCCTCCTTTGGCTAACGTGCCTGTCAGCAGCATGTGATCCCCGGTAAACCGTACTTATCAAAGTAAATACTTGATCCGGACCAGGCCGGCTGCTAAACATGAAGCTCTAAGGAGCCGGCTCAAGGTATTGTCATTACAGGCTTAATAGAGGATAGTCATCTTGGTTGGATGTAAGCCACTGCCCTTTGAATCCGGCCCTTACGTAGTCTGGGTTGAGTGTCCTTTTGAGCGACGCTACCTCACAGAGTGATTAGTGAACAAAATAAAGTCAACTGTTTTTCTGTCTTTGCCTTTCCTAGAATTTACTGATAAATAGCGTTTCATACTATTTATTGACGCAGATTGAAAAGATTTAAGACAAGCAGGTCAGAAACTCACAAACTACTTCTTATTATTAAGCACTCTGCAAAAGCTCCAAATCTTACCAAGTATTTTTGGTCTAGTTTCTGGTGTAAATGTCTTGAACACACTTGAAATAAGACAAAACTAACTTACAAGTAACTTTTCAGCAGATGTAGGAGCTTGTTTTAAGTTTTGTTCCACTGGTAGATTATTTCACTCATAGCTAGAACTTTTTCATCAATATTAAGGAATTATTGGCTTAACACAAGCTTATTATTTAAAAAATATATTATTTTAGGACATAATTAAATATATTTTATCTGCTTACACAGTAAAATAGAATAGGTAGTTTTAAACATATTTTATAAACAGATATTATAACATTGGAGTTATAGTTGCAATGGTTAAACTCAGATTCTTTCTAGATCTGTCCTAAAGCTCATCATAAAGATGCTATTATCTCCTTAAATTCAAGCCAAAGCTCTGCACAGACATGCTGCTAGAAGCACAGGGTTGCATTTACAGAGACCTGATCTGTTCCATGCTCAAAATGCTCAACACAAACAGCAGAGCACCTTTTCTGTTTGACGTTACACATTTTAGCCAGTAGAGGGTATAAGCACTCCAAGAAGAAACCTTTCTCCTCCCTGCTGACCATTGAATAACACAGCAAAACATCTTCTTGGCCTGTTTGTAGACTGGATGTGTGCGGTGTCTAATACTGCCCCCCAACTACACCAACAGGGGGAACTGGAAACCATTTTTGTACTAATTAGCTTTTTATTTGTGCTTTCTGATTGTTGGAGGGGGAAAAAAAAACTTATGTCAAGTCAGAAAAACCCTTTCCTACTTGTACATAAAGATAAATATAAATCTTAACGCAGTAAAGTTCCAATTACTTTCAGTGCCGTTCAGTTCTCAGAGGTTTTCTGAGAGGTATGTATGTAACTTTGAATGGGACCCGCTAATCCCAGATGAATGGGGGGGTCGGAGAGACTTTTGGTCTTTGTGTCCTGGCTCTTCCCTGAACCACAAGGCGTCATAAGTAGCCTCCAACCAACCAGAGGGAAAGGTCAGTTCAGGAGGTTAAAGGGAAATTTACTAATCCAAGCAGTGAATCCGTTGTGTTTTCTTCTGCTTAAACCACCAACGCTTCACCTTGTTTCTTCAAAGAAACTGTCATCATAAAGCAAAATGAGAAAATACATGAATTTAAGCTATGTTTATGTGCTTCTTATTTCATATGAAAGGCAGCATAGAGATGAAAGAGGACTAAATACCTAATAACACCCATCAGCTTTAGGTTAGAAATGACTTGAGGATGTTAAGTTTATTTTTTGTATAGCACATTTCAACATCAAGGCAGTTCAAATTGCTTTACATTGTAAAAACGTCGCGCAGATAGGCATCAAAATCATCAAAATAATCAGAATCATCGAGCAAATATACATCAAAATAATTAATATATCACAATCATCAAGCAAATATACATCAAAAATAATCAAAATCGTCAAGCAAATATGCATCAAATTCATCAATACATCAAAATCATCAATAAATATGCATTAAAAATATTAATCAACGTTCTACTTGTTCCACCTTAGTAACAAACTGTCCAATCACCACCTGTCCAGTCACTCGCTCTGAGTGGGGTTAATTTGTCCTCCAGTATCATTATGTGTCTAAAAGAAGCTCCTCCTTCCCTCTGAACAAAATTGACAAAATGAAGCAGTGTCCATGTGTCCTGCAGAAAAACTACCCAATGGGTTAGTTTGTTCAGTCTGAACTATTCAGATTCATATTTATCAGGGTCTCTGCAAGATTCACTAAAACTTTTGAACAGCAACAAAAGTTATGATAAACATTAAAATCATATCTCTCCCATTTTCTTCTTCTCTTCTCTTCGCTCCCTCCCTGACAAATCAAGAACAGAACTGGAAGCTCTTCTTCTTACAACTGAAGAAGAAGAGCTCCATGCTGTCTTAGGGTAGTCATGGCTCCATATTTCACCAGATTGTGAGCTGAACTAGAGCTGGAACGATTAATCGAATTTCTTTTGATTAATCGATTTATTGAAAAATAATCAACTAATTTAGTAATTTATTAACAGGAGAATACAGACTCTAAAAATACCCATTTGCTAAAAGAACAACACAATCAGAGCAGCAATTAAGCCAAAACTGTACACACACACATATATATGTTATTATGTTATTGCATTTTAGGCAATAAAATTTTTATTTTCTTATTTAAAAAGGAACTGAATTATTTATTTATTTGTGTTTTTTATGTATTCCTAATAAGTGGTTAAATGAAAAATCTTCAGAATCTGCCAGTTTTTTATCCCATTAATCGTGAGAATAATCGATTACTCAAATGATGGTTAGCTGCAGCCCTAAGCTGAACGTAAATGTGACGGGGATTGGTCATTTGGTGCTTAAAAAGAAATTCTGCTGTGGATTTTACAGGGAAGCTCTGTCTGTTCCCACTCTGCTACCTTACATTTCGAACCTGAAAAAGAGCAGAAGGAAGGAGAGAACCTAACCAGGCCACTGCGTCGGGTGCACAGCCATGCCTTAACTATGTCATACGGATTAAAGGAAATTGGCCTGGCAGGGGATTTCAGTTACCTGGTGTCCTGCCAGACCTGTGTGGTGGTTAATATAACACATTAATATCCCTCTAGAATATAGGACTGCTGGATTATACAATGCTTGTGTTTAGTATCAGTACCCACAATAAATACACAGTGTGAGCTCACAGGACGGAGGAGGAGGTTTATAGTTGCAGTATTTTATAGATAGTTTCTCATGTATTACCAGAAAGATCTGTTCTGTAGGGAAGTGCTTCTTAAACTTAGGGTCATCTACAGGGCCCATTTCATGGGTTTTATTATTATTGTTGTTATTAATATTATTATTTTTTTAGGGCTGCAACTAATGATTATTTTAGTTATCTATTAATCTATCGATAACTCTGAAGATTAATCGGATAAAAAAGTGCCAGTTTGCAAAATTTTCATTTTAAGCCTTTTTTATACAGCAGAAATACATTAAAAGATGCAAATAAACAAATTATTTAATTCCTTTTTTAAATCAGAAAATGAACATTTTGTTGCCTAAAAGGCAATAACACGGCGTTCCTTTAGTGAACGCTTGACCGTTTGTAGCAAAGGAAGCATCTGCAGCTAAAAAAAAATACTTCTAACATCAACGTGAAAAGCTCGGCCCTTTATGCTCGACTTAACATCAATCGTTTTTTACAATTTACTGGATTAACCGATTTAATAATTGGATAGCAGAAGGTGTTTAATAAGAGATTTTTTATTTATTTATTTTTTGTTGCAGAATTTGAACCAGGTGAAGCTAAAACTAGACTACTTGAGGAGTTCTGGGTAGAACATGTTTACAGACAAAGAAGGATTTTTATTTATTTATTTTTTTTATCTTAAGTGCAAAATGTATATGTTCTTTGTCCAGTTTTGGCTTAATTACTGCTCTAAGTGTGTTGTTCTTTCAGAAATTGACCTATTTTTGAGTCAGTATACTCCAAATGCTATTTGGAAATTATGATTTCAGTTAGAAAGCAAAAACAAAAGAAGTTTTCTCTGTTTGTTAACAGCTTTGCTGTTAAAAGCCTTAGAAATGGCTTTGGAATCCTTTCCAGACTGATGAATGTCAATGATTTTGGTTCTTATCTGTTGTTGTTTGTCACAGGTAATCCATGATTTAAAGGGGTCATGAAAACAAGTTTCATTTTTCTGTGATTTTGAGGGTATATTATGATCTGTTGTACTCTGATGAGGCCGTGTGAAGAGTTGGTATCAAAAGCCCTGCTCATAGATGGTCAGGTTTGTTTCTTTGCTCAAAAACGGACAAACAAGAGAAAGGTTTATAGTTCTACGTAATTCATATTCCCCAATTAGAGCACACCATCAAGCAAACAGCCCTCCCTCCCCTTCCTTCCTCCACGCAGCTGATACACTGGCTAGTTTAAGGGCTAAGTCGCGCTAGCATGTCTGCCTACTCCACTTGAGAAGAGTATGGCTACTAAAAAGCAGAGTTGTTTTGTCCGAGGGCGCTCAAAAACGGCTGGAAGTTTCCATTTACTCCCAAAGGATTAAAGAACCAGAGAAGAGTGGCTGAAGTTCATTTATGGGGAAGTAGCGCACAGTTTTGACCTCAATTTGAGACGATGTTCAGCGCATTTTACTGAAGAGTTTCCCAAATATGGTTGTAGCCAATCAGAGTGAAGTCATTTAGAGCCACGTATCATTACCGTCCCCAACCCTTTAACCGAGGAGGGAAACCTGGCTGCCGAAACAACGCCCCACAAAAAGCTGACGTTATTTTTTAAAATGAAAATCTCTGGAGAATTGACATAAATGACAATATCAACTACATGGAATAGTTTATACAGCAATGTCACCACCCCTTTAACAAAGTGTGTGGGGGTGATTACTTTTTCACATCGGGCTGGATTGGTTTGAATAGCTGAATTCAATAATGATGTCATCATTTCAAAACTGCCATTTTATATTTATTCAGGTTATCTTTGTTTTATATTAAAATGAGTCTGATGATATGAAACCTTTAAAGGGGCAATATTATGTAAAACCCACTTTTTTGAGCTTTCCATCATGTCATACCTGGAGTGTTGCTTTGATTCTTTCATGCATGTTTGAGAAATCTTTTAATCTCCCGTGGCAACCATTCAGCTGCGCAAAACACCTGGATGGACACAGCTCTGCCTTTCAGGCGCAGCTTCTCCTCAGAGCTGCAGTTTTCAAGCTACGGAGCGCCCGCCTCACAGAGCACCCCTCCTCCGTGACTCCCCCGCTCAGCTCCTTCAGACTAGCAGCAGCAGCAATTAGCAAACACCTGGTGGAACTGCGTAACTGCTGAGCTCATTCTACGAGCTGCTTCTCAGTGAAACACTGATAAAGACGTTGTGAAAGGGTTCATAGAGGAGCCCTGTTGTGATAACTTCAGAAAGAGCAGGAGTTTTAAAAGAGACAGAGGCCCAATTTCAAGGCGTTAAATTACGAAGTCAAATTTATTTTAAGTCATATTTGATATATACAGCATTTTTATAACAACTGAAGGTAACATAGTTACTTGGTTGTGCTATAATATGATTCTATGTGGCTGGAAAATACATAATACTGCCCCTTTAAATGTGAAAAATCAGCACTAGAAGAAACCAGTAGGGGGCAGATAGTTTTCACACCACAGTGTAGAAATAAATAACGTGTGCCTCTTTGCTCCCTGAATAATTAATCCAATAACTTCTCATAACAACTGTTCGTTTTTCAGATGCTTTTATCCAAAGCCAGTTTGAAACACACAAATCTTATTTATCCAGCAGATTTAGCTGGGGGTTTAGAACGCTTCCAGCCAGCTGCATGTTTGATCGCGAACACGCAAACAGTTTAATGTCCTCCGATCAGAGCTTTGAACCCACACTGTGCCCTTTTGGCCCAGTTCTCCAGCCTCCCGTGCCTCTGAGCTGGACTCCCTGTTGTAATCCCTCTGTGACTCTTGTGTTCTTTTGGCCTCAAGAACACCATTAATCTTTTTTTTTTTTTTTTTTTTTTTTATGAAGGATGACTTGGAAAACCTGAACTTACTCATTATGTTTTACGTAGCTGTAAACATGACGTTTTTGTTTGTGACACATGGAAGGTGATCTGGAGTGAAGCTCTTTGCGTGACAAAGCATTTCTGCATGTGGATCAAATCAAAATCATCCACTAATTGACTATTTACAGGGCTCCAGAAAAGCCCTAATGGACTTGATATTAAATCCCTCTTAGATATTTAAAGTGTCCCTTTGGAGTCGCTTGCCGAACAACCAAAGCCCTTTCTTTTTTACAAGAAGGCCAATTTAAGCCCATCATCGTGTCGGAATGGAGCAGCCAAGCCCAGGCGGCTGTTAGGTGGGATTATGGGACGACAGTAGGGAAGGGCAACGCGATGCGGGGGGGGGGGAACAGCCAGTTCTACCATCAATGACTTCCAGATGGACTCTAATACCCAGGTTCTCTTACTGAAGATACACGCAGCATGGTTACTTTGTGCTCCATGAGGGGCTTTTTTCTAATGAGATTGACCGGGCTTTTATGTGAAAAGTCCGATAACATAAATTTCAATATGGCTTTCCTGCTCTTTAATGCACCATTAAAGCGTTGACTGAAAAAAACTTGGTCTATTAAA